>CM056497.1:44421121-44987336 GCA_029783415.1 Anisodus acutangulus | reverse complement strand
GTAAATTAGCCCAAACATTATATACCCAAAACCAAAAAACTAAAACCCTAAACACCAAATTGAAAGGAGAGAGCGAGCAAAACAATAGAATACAATCGAATTGAAAGGGATAGCAAAACAAACCTCGCTTTCGGTAACAATGCGGCGGCATTCTTTAAGGACAGAAGGGGTAAGGAAGACTTCCTTGCGAATCATAGTATCATTCTTGTAATTGGAATTGTTAGCATAACGAAGCTTGCCATCAGGCCTAAACTCGAATTCTAAGAACTCGTGCCCGAATTTACCTTTGTGACCCACGTAATATCTCAGGTAAAACTCATCGTTCTCTGCCATCTCCCCCATATTTTGCTCTACACTGTCAACGGCGTCTCCTCCCTTCTATAGGTTTTGAATTCGAGACCAACCTGTTAAGAGGCCCAAAGGCTAGCTTAGGATTTTGGAGGTGTAAAGTCTTTAGACCCAGAAAGTTAATGGGGTCAATGTGAACATTTCAGTACTTAAACTTATTTGCTTCTTTTTGTTTTAATACCTTAACGGACCATTTTTAATTGGAAATTTTTCATAACTAGTGAGATTAGTGTTTCGTTTTTTTAAAAAAATAGCGATATTTTTTCCCCAAATATAACAGTATTTTTCTTGCAAAACATTGCGTCCGCGCATACAATATCAATGTATATACATTAATACATTGTAATATAAATTTTATACACAGATACAATATAAACAATGAATTTGTATCAGTGTGTCATTGTAAAAGTATGTGTGTACATACAAGAGTTGTGCCTACAATTAGGTATAGGTGTACATATATCTACTATAAAATGTAATATATAGTTATATTTTATAAGTGAAATTATAGAACCTAACCAGTTATAATATGTATTTTTTCTTTTTAATCAGACATTCTAATCTTGACTTATTTTCATTTTAATAGCTTAACAAACCCATTTTTCTATTTGACACTCTTAATCTTTACAAATGTAAACCTATTACGATTAATGAGAACAGAAAATTATGACAACTATGTTATGGCAAAGGAGCGAATAAAATTATGAAATGTGGTGTATGGGCCAAAATAATTATAAAATAAATTTTGAATTAAAAATATTATTTTTAAACTTATTCAATTAAAAAATTCTTCTCCTTCCTTAATGTCCCTTCACTTGTCGCCGCTCCCCACCTGATCACCTGCAAGCTCTCCTCCTTTTTTTCTTCTTACGAGGTAAAGGGCCCAAAATACCCCTATTGTATAGAAAATAGCTCATAAATACCCTTTATTCATCCTATTGGTCTAAAAATACCCTCAATCTATAGTTTTGGTTCAAGAATATGTTGGGTTTTTTTTCTGTGAATGAAAAATGATTAGGTGTTTTTTCGAAAAGACACCTAGAGATAGATTGTGACTTTTTCAATAAGGCACAATAACATTCGTTTACACTATCCTTTATTGACTATAAATTCAGAGGACTGGTCTAATTTTTTGCATCAAAAGTATTTTCACATCATCTACATTCTGCGTAATTTTTACAACATAAAAATTGAGTCAGTGTCTTGTTTGATTTGTTGACATCTTTGAGTTCGCGTGAAGTCATAGGCGTTTGAGGTACTACTACTCCTTTGACATGTTTATCCGCTATATCCTGGGAGGAATTAATCCATAACCTCGAGTACTTGAGGGGATTAAATTCCTTATGAACACACAATGTATTTTGTGGTCTCGGATACTGTTTTCGCCATTTTCTTTTCTTGGTTTTATTGAAATATTGTTTCGTTGGGTGAACATTATTTTACTAACGACGTTTATTATTTTGAGCACAGATTGGACAATAATCTTAAGAAATTTAATATATATACTATATTTGTGTTCAAAAAGTTTCTGCTAATTTGCTACAGGAAGGAGGAAAAAAGAAGTATTTTTTACAAGATATAAAAGTACTTTTTACTGACATATAGAAGTATTTTTTTGACATATAAAAGTACTTTTTTTTACATATAAAAGTACTTTTTCCTGAAATATAAAAATACTTTTTCATAATTAAAAGTTCTCTTCTCTAAGATAGAAAAAAGTATTGTTTTTCAGAAATAAATAATTATCCGTTTGGAGATTAAGACCTTCGTGGGTTTCTACACCCAGTATTGGAGATTAAAATCAATAATTTTCTACTCCAAATTTAATATTCGGTTTGAAGTAATAAAAACTTCACTACTTTATTAAATATGTTTCTGTAATAATTTATTCGGTTTGAAGATATAAAACCTTCACCGATTTTGTTAATTCTGTTTGTATTCAAACAGAAATGGGAGACCAAAACTGCAAATAGCACTGCTATTTAAACTAGCACACCAACCCCCGCAGTTGGCACTACAAGCAATGTTGGCTCCTCTAGCCGTTATGCTTCGGCACCGCCACCGGCAGAAAAATCCAAAAAATTTCTGGAATTAATTTTAAGGGATGGCAACAGAATATGTTTTTCTACTTGACCACCCTGGGTTTGCAAAGGTTCATAAAGGAAGATGCTTCAGTTCCTGAAGAATGAGTACCAAACAACGAGCGCTTCATCGTTATTGAGGCTTGGAAGCATTCAGAATTCTTGTGCAAGGGATACATCCTTAGTGGTTTAAAGGATGACTTGTACAATGTCTACAGCTCTGCAAAGACTTCAAAAGAGTTATGGAATGCTCTTGAGAAGAAGTATAAAACTGAAGACGCGTGTTTGAAGGAATTTGTAGTTGCAAAATTTTTGGACTATAAAATGATGGGCAATAAATTTGTCGGAACCCAACTCCAAGCACTTCAAATTCTTTTCCATGACCTCATTGCTGAAGGTATAATTCGTGTTAATACTTTGATTCCAAGTATTAATTATGTCGTTACTTACAAGTTTAATATTGTAAGTATGATTATAAATGAGGCATTTCAAGTGACTGCTATTATAAATGAGGAAGATTTGTGTGCAATGTTCTCCGAATGTAATTTGGTAGGAAATCTAAAAGATTGGTGGATTGATTCTGGCGCCATCCGCCACATCTATTCCAATAAAGAGATGTTTATCTCATATGCTCCCGTAGGGCCAAAAAAGACGATCTTTATGAGAAATTCCGCAACAACTAAGGTTGAAGGCGTAGTGAATATTACTCTCAAAATGACTTCGAGCAAGACAGTGACTTTGAAGAATGTTCTTCATGTTTCAGAAATAAGGAAGAACTGACTTCTAGTGAAGAACGGTTTTAAGTGTTTTATGTTTCCGACAAAGTTGTTATAAGTAAGAATGATATGTACGTGGGGAAATGTTACCTTACCGAGGGCCTTTTCAAACTTAATGTTATTGCTATCAATAATAATAAAGTTAAAGTTTCGACTTAGTTACTTGAGTCAGATTCTTTATGGCATGAACATTTGGGATATGTTAATTATAAAACATTACGGAAAATGATCAATTTGGAAGTATTGCCTAAGTTTGAATGCAACAAATCAAAGTGTCAAATTTGTGTTGAGTGTAAATATTTTAAGCATCCTTACTACTCCTTTCAAAGGAATACTAATCTGTTAGATTTAATTCATACATACATTTGTGATATGAAGTCAATACCATCTCGCGGTGGAAAAAAGTATTCCATAACTTTTATTGACGATTGTACGCGTTATTGTTATGTGTACTTACTTAATAGTAAAGATGAAGTAATAGATGCATTCAATCAATACAAAAATGAGGTTGAAACGCAACTCGACAAGAAGATCAAAATGATACAAAGTGATAGAGGCGGTGAATATGAATCTCCTTTCGAAGAAGTGTGTTTGGAATATGACATCATCCATCAAATAACTGCTTCATATGCGCCACAATCTAATGGGATTGCGGAAAGAAAGAATTGAACTTTAAAGGAGATGATGAATGCCTTATTGATAAGTTCTGGATTACCGCAGAACTTGTGAGGGGAATCTTTACTTACAACTAACCGAGTACCCCCATAGAAAACACAATCCATTCCATATGAAATATGGAAAGGAAGAAAATGCAACTTGAAATACTTTGAAGTGTGGGAGTGTAGCAAATGTGCAGGTTCCTAAATTCAAAAGGGTAAAAATAGGACCCAAAACCATTAACTATGTTTTCATTGGATATGCCATTAATAGTAAAACATATAGATTTTTGGTGTACAAATCAAAAAATTCTGACATTCATACCAATACGATAATAGAATAAGATAATGTTGATTTTTTTGAAACTATTTATCCGTATAAAGGTAAATGCCATTCATCTGGCGAAGGATCTAAATGACATCAGGAAGAATCAATGGAAAATGCACCAAGTAACGAAAATCCAAGGCGTAGTAAACATCAAAGGACGTCTACATTCATTTTACAAGGCGAATATGATTTTACAAAGTTATTCCGAGAGTATTTTGTCATTTCATTTTACAAAATATCACTTGGTGTATATATATATATATATATATATATATATTATATCATGTCCTAATTTTACATAATTTTGATTATTAATCATAATTTTAGAAATTTAACCGACAATTATAAATGTAATTATTTTAAGAGAATTCTCAATATTAAAGAATTAATGTTCAACTCTGTGAAAATCGGAAAATTGTCCAATGAAACATAATAAAGGAAGTACAACTCAATTACAAAGTCATGTTTTAAATTAGAAAGACGTTTGTATGATTTAATCTCCTAAATTCAGATTAGTATCAAAATTAGGCTTAAATTAAAGCTATTATTCTAATTTGACTATATTTGAAATGTGTTGGTAGTCCTCACAGTGTTCAAAAAATGTTGGTCTGTAGTTTATTCACTTGATGTAACTAATCTAAGAAGCTGTTAAAAGTCAAAAATATTGTGTATAGATTAGCATACATGTTAAATATAGCTAAAGGGTGATTGTTACATGAACATGAAGTTTTACCAAGGCTATATGCGTATTCTGTCTTTTTAAGATGAGTATGGTGCTTATTTCACACATAGGATGCATTTAGTGAGGATGTATGGTAAAACATGACACAAACTTTTCAACATTTGCAGTACCACAATTATATGAATTAAAAAATTTTGTGTGAGTAATGTAGTTCAATGACTGTTAATTACTTAGCTATTTAGTTTATCATGTCCATTTATGCCTTGCTTTCCATATTCAGTCCTTAGATGTTAACTTTGGTGTCCTATGGTCCTGCTATCTTTGTTTATCCATTTCTATAAGTCCTAATGCATGATTTGCCTACCTTAGTTTGATATTGAGAAGGTCTGGTTAACTTAAAGGTCTAAGCTGTAAGAATTCTACTGCACGTGATAACCTGTCCTGTTTGATTTATTTTGGTAGGTGTCTACTTGTTATATGAATTGCTCATGTCTACTTTGGAGTTTCATTTAGTGCCACTATCCATGATGGACACTTGCCTATTTCAATATGATCCTACTTTATTCATATGTGATCTTGTCTCATGACTTATGTATTATGCCTGGTTCCTTGTTATTCATGATTGTGTCTTGTTATCCCTTCCTATAAGTATGGACCTTGTCACTAGATCCTACATGCCATCATGTATACCTGCATTATTTGTCACATACCATGATCATTTTCATAACTGTTTAAGAGTACTGAATCCTCCCATATGTTGTAGTAGACCATATGTGCACATCCAGTCAAAATACATAGTTTGAGTCTGCTTGTGTGATCCCCATTATTTTATAGGTGTCTAATAACATCCCGTACTTTCGGGTCATGGTTTGAACCACTAGGCGTATGTAAAAATCGTTAGGCGTGTGTAAATACATCTGAGCATTGGAAAAATTTTGGATTATATTTACGTGTGCTAATAAAGAGTTTAGCATATAAAAGGATAAAATTCCGAAATAATTTTGGACGTAAGAAGTGTGACGACAGGAAGCGGAAATAAATTTAGTGCGTGCACAAAGAGGTTATGGACTAGTGGCATATTAAAAAATTATGACATTAAGTGTATGGTCTTATGATTTATTAGAATTTAAGTGAATTGAGATCACAAATTTAATTATGTGTGTAATTGATTAATTATAGGATCGATTAATTATTAATGGGGAGACAAGAGTACATGGATTAATTAATGGAGGGAACAAAGCTGGTGGGGAATCTCCTCGTGTGAATCCCTAAGTAAGCTACCTAAATGACTAGCCTAAGTAATCTATAGGTGGCAACTTTACTACTAGGAATTAAGTTAGGGGTGGGGGCCATATCATTAAAGTGGCTATCATTCATTTTTAATTTTTTATATGGCACTTTCGTTAGTTAATTAGGCTTCCTCCCGTTCACTTTCATTTCTAAATGTTAAAGTCTTTCCCCAGTGAAAACGTAATTCTCAACACATTCAGCAAATGTTTCTCTTTGTTTCACGAAATTTAAGAGTCAAGTTGGAACAACTTTCTCCTTAAATTTCATGCGTAGCACAGGGTATACATGCAGTAACGGGGTTATTTTAATTTTAAGTTTGGATTCGAGGTTAAGTTTTAAAGGAAGATTAACATGTTATAGTTGTTTCCAAGATCGTGAGTCGGGTATGCTAAGACAAATTATCTCCTTCTTTTGACATGTTCCATGTAACGAAATATAACCGTGATATTGCTCCATAATTTATTCCACTCCTAGTAGTTAAGAATATTTGTGTTATTGATTCCTATGCTAAAAGCATGTCTAAAATTGTTTCTAAGTCCTTATTGAGGCATATGGAAAAGATGTTGATATAATCTCAATGTTAGCCGAAGGTATAAAGGTATTATGTCACCCGTTGAGATTGGAATATTGTGTTATCATTCATGCATTTTCATTTGCATTGCATTCATGTTTTACCCAAAACCTTATATTGGGGACGGAAAACGGAAAACGCAGACCACCTGATCAGCTGAGATATGATAATGATAAAGCATGTGTGGCTTAATGAAGGAAGATGCCTGATTAAGGGCCAATATATATATATATATATATATATATATATATATATATATATATATATGATGTGAGGAGGAAGATGCCCTTGTGTGGCCAGTATATATGTATTTACCGCATTATGCATGACATTTAGACATATTATGCCCACAGAGGCCGACATGAAATGATGCCCACAGAGGTTGTTATGGTAAGGAAGATGCCCAATGGGGACGATGTAAATGTATACCGCATTGTGCATGGCATTTAGGCATATGTATTAGGACCCTCAGAGATATTTACTGCTGGTCAGTTATTTCTGTTTCAGTTGTTGTTATATCCTTGTTATACTATTGTTCATGCCTGACATACTCAGTGCATCAGTCGTACTGACGTCCCTTTTATCGGGGAACGTTGTGTTTCATGCCCGCAGGTTCAGTTAAAGAGGGTGACGGTTCACGCTAGTAGGTTGCTGGTTCAGCTGATATTGGAGCATTTCAGAGTTGCAGTCTGGTCGTGGTAAAGTATATTTGCATACGCATACGGGTATGGCGGGGTCCTGTCCCGTCCTTGTGATGTCATGTATTGTTTAGAGGCTTGTAGACAGGTGTCCTGTGGTTAGTTGTCATGTGTGGCCTTGTCGACCTTGGTATGTGTATGTATATATGAAAATTGGATTTCTGGTTAAGATTTTCTATAATCTTTTTTGTCTTAGTCCGTATTCAATTGTGATTAGAAGTTAGTTGTACGATTAGCGGTACCCGACGGGTGGGGTCCGGGTGCCCTTCGCGACCCTCCGGTTTAGGTCGTGACATAAACAAAGCATGTCTATCTAGTGACCATTTCAGTTGAATTATGAAGTTGAATACCAGTTAAAAATGACTTTTAAATGTTGTTAGTTTGACATGTGAACTGTATGGATACCACTGCCTCTGATAACTTTCCCTGCTTAGTTGAAAACTCATATGTATGCCTTGAAATCATGAGTAGATGTTGTGTGCATATATGTTTACCTGGGGCCCTGTTTTGTCCTAATTTACTCATTGCATCTTGGCTACCTTGTCATTTATGACCATGCCACTAGATTCAGTTGTCACTACGGCTAGTGACATAGTTTTGTCAATTAGGATAGATATTAAATTAGCTCCCCTTGTGTTTATTTGACATGTTTGTTGTTTAGTTCTAAGTTTGTGTATTGCCTGAATACTTTGTATAGGAGTAATGCCATTTATTTCCAGTTCTCTTGTGTGATTGCTAGCTGCTCTGACCTAAAGCATTTCTATGGTTGTTGTGAAGTAATGTGACATTATCTATGGAAGAATATGCATGTCATATACATTTTTGGACATCATGTCTGTTCCTTCTCCTTTATAATGTTCTGGTATACACTGATATACATTTTATATATGCTGCTTTGTTTACCTAGTATGCTTAGGTATTTTGGGTGTATAGTTATGTATATTCAGTATATCATTTTACATATTGTCATAACATGAGTGTCTACTGGGCCTAGCCCACTTATGCTCTCACTATTGCTTTTCTTCACATGACTGTATTCTTTGGGCCTAGTCCACATGCTTTGTCTCCTGCTTATGTCCTTATGGTTATGATCAATTGGGTCAAGCCCATTGTCTGTCTCTTTTTCATTTCATTTGTTGTCACTGTTGACATGGGCTGATATATCTTGAATTAAGTTTATTTGTCATGGGTTGTTTGTATATGTTGATTTTATTATTTATATATGATAGGCTTTGGATAATTTCTAACTTGGGCCTCTGTTTGTTCCTTCCCTCTTATTTTGCGGCATTACAGGCCCCTATTGGGCCTATCATTTTATTCAGTCGAGTTTGAGCCTTCATGAACACAACACATTCAGTTAATTGGGTTGACACCCACTTAATGACATTTTTTATCTAGTCCGATGTTCGAAAAGCTAATATTTACATATGAAGGCCCAGGTATGGATAAAAATATCCAACTGGTGGGCTTAGGTAGGCTCACGAGCCTAAACTCTTCTCATTTCGATTTTTCATATATATATGTCAGTATATGTATATGTATTTGTTTGTAATAAAACTACTTTAACATATATTGGAACCTTTTATTATGGTTACGACTTTAGATAGACAAACGATACGTATATCGTTTAGGTTAGATTGCCAAAAAGGAAAATTCAAAGTTTTGTTTAAATCCAAAAGTTGAACAAGAGGGAC
This sequence comes from Anisodus acutangulus, assembly GCA_029783415.1. Lineage (NCBI taxonomy): Eukaryota > Viridiplantae > Streptophyta > Magnoliopsida > Solanales > Solanaceae > Anisodus > Anisodus acutangulus. The sequence continues at coordinate 44,978,212 of CM056497.1, read as the reverse complement.
TGTTTTTTGACCGATAATGAATCTGAAATTTGAGGAAAAGTGAACAGTTTTTGATATCAAAAATTGGAAACAAGGAACTGATTTTTTAAATTAAGTTAAGACTGATCTTGGACGTTTTGGGCCTTGAAAATTAACTTGGACTTGGGTTGGAGTTGTCGATAATAAGAAGGACCCAAAATCAGGCCTGAGTGACAGAAATAGATTGTTGGGAATATTTTCAGAACTTAAATCAGACAAATATGTACATTTTAAAGTTGAGTTTAGCTAAGCCCAACTGGTTGATTTTGGACTTTTAAAAAAAACTATCTTGGACTTAAATTGAGTTAATGGTTTTGGAATGTTGAAGTATGAGTTGACCTTGGGAATATGGCATGCAAAGAATAAAAGAAACCATTTTCTATCTCTTTTGTCAAAATCCAAACTTGTCATTTCAAATGAATTATACACATTCTAAACCTTGAAAGATTTTCAAAAGATGCAAGTGTGAATTGGACAACATTGTTGAACTAAATGTGAATTTCTACTTGAATTAACATTAGGGTGTTCTTAGTCCAAAAAAAAAAAGTTGATCCACATGCATACTATTTTGGCGGAAGCCTAACTCTTTTGTTTTCATACAAACCTTTTAAGTTTCGAATAAATGAATGACAAGTATTTTGCGGATATTTTAAGCACTTTAAGCAATTCAAATCATTAAAGTATGCTATAGAACCCATAGGTCAATCGTATTCTACGGATCCTTAATATCGGGGTGTCTAACACCTTCCTCGGGGAATCACCAGAACCCTTACCTCGACTCTGGTTTAGATAGAATTTTTCCATTGATTTTGAATAAACCCTTTCACACTGATTTTCCATAATTTACCTATAAATTAGATGGAGACTCTAAAAACATTATCCCACTTAGAGCACCATCTCAAATACTTAGTAGCTTTTATGCATCCCCACATAAAAGTAAACCGTAACAAATGCCATCAGGCTCAGGAGCTTTCATGGGCTTTAGGGAGAAAATAGCCTTCTTAATTTCAAGATTTGTGATAATGGAAAGAAGCATAGTGTTATCACTTTCCCTCGGGACCCAAATCTTAAAGGATTTTTTAGAAACTGAGATCAGTTGTACAATCGGTCAGAATTGTACATATTATAGTAGAAGGATATGATCCTATTTCTCCTTCTCCTATTCAAAGTAGAGGTATGAAAATTTTTGGTATTATTTCCACCATCAGTAAGTCAATTAATCCTAGATTTTAACATCCAGAAGTCAGATTCTTGTCTGAGAATATCACTACATTCCTTAGTGAGAGTTGTTTCCAGAGTTTGCAGAAATCTACTGTATTGATAATTAGAAGAATTTTGGATACCAGCCAGCCTAGTATGAAGCTTTTTTTTGAAGAATATGTTTCCAAAAACTTCCATATTCTAAGTCAGGACCCTAGAAAAATACCATTAGCTCTATGGTTAGGGTTATTATCATAGCAATTCTTAACAATATCCTTGAAGCTGGGATGTATATTTGCTACCTTTAAACCCCAGATCAACAAGATTACAAGTGTTAATGCAGTCCCAAAACAATTTGTCGTATTATTGTTAATATTGTTGCCATCAAATTTATCAACTGCTTTGAAATCTCCCCCAACGATCCCAGCTACCACATATGGTATTAGAGATGGTAGCTAGTTGTTCCCATAGTTTTCTATCAGTAAAACTATTACTAACATAGATAGGAGAGAAAATACAAGTTCTAGGAGGGTGCATTACCTTAACAATGGCGTGGATGTGCTGAGTAGTGATAGAAATGTCCTCCAGCTTCATTAGATCCTCCTTCCACATGATAACAACTCCCCCAAAACTAGCCTCGACGGGAGATTTAAATTGGTTCGTGAAACCCATCATTAAAGTAAGTTCATTATGCTCACTCACTTTTTTTTATCAACACCAACATAGAGGGTTTATGAAGCCCCACCATAGCTTTATTATGCCTCCTAAACTCAGGGTTGTTAGCCCCTCTAGCATTCCATATAATGAAATTCTTTAATGGTTTCTTTATGGGGATAGGGGGTTCCTTCATCTCCCCTTTCCATTCGAAAAAGAGGCTTCTGCTAGAGTTATCTATTAGGTTGCAGTTGTTGCTGAGTTCAGGACTACAATGTGACCTCTCCAGATGCCCAAATGCACTCCAGCTATGGATTTTCAAGTATTCATTGGCCGGTGAAGCTAGGGCATGGTTTGAGAAATTGCCCCATAATTCTATTCGCACTTGGGCTGAGCTCGTTAGTATATTCCTGAAGAAGTGGTTTCCTCCCAGTAAGAAAGCTGAGCTTCGAGACAAAATATTTGAATTCAAGCAACTCTAGGGGGAACAACTTTATGAGGCTTGGGAAAGGTTCAACCTTTATCTGATGCAGTCTCCCAATCTTGAAAATATTATGATGGAGAAGTTCTATATGGGGCTGGATTCGATGATGCAATCAATAGCAAATAATGCAGTCGATGGATGTTTTATGGATAAGTCATTCGCTCATATCACCAATTTACTTGATATGTTGACAATGCATAATCAAGCATGACACTCGGGTGGCACTGATGGAGTGGCTTATGGTGCTCATTTATGGAATAATATGTTGAAGGAGAACCTAGAGAGAGATCAGACTATTGCCCAGCTAGTTACCAACATTAGTATTTGACCAAGAGGTTTGTTGAGGATGAGATGAAGAAAGTGAATGCAGTTGATGAGATGCAACCTCTGCCGAAGGGGGATGTATCAGGCACATGATGCTCCATATTATGAGGGACCACAGATGCAGTACAAAGATGCTAATTATATTAATAACTCCTAGGGGGGGTTATTAGAAGCAGAATTACCAAGGGTCTTGTTATCAAAATCAGAATCAATAGAAACCACAACAACAGAGGCAAGGAAATCGGTATGGGTGAAATGACTATGGTAGTTCGAACCAACGAAATTACAACAACAATGGTAACTTTGGAAATTGGAGTACTAATGCTTATATTCCACCAAAGGGTCAATCATCTAACTCACAACATTGGAGAGAGGGTCTTTCGAATGATCAGGGCAATTTCAGATTAGAGAGTATGATCGAGCGGGTATTATCCAACAAAGAGAAAACAAATAAACCAATGAAGGGTTTAACTAAGGTAGTGGTTATCATACTACTTATATTCAGAATCTTGAATAACAAATGAGAGATATTTTGAGAGAACAATAATTGAAGTAGAAGGGTCAACTTTTGAGTGACACAATTCAGAATCCAAATAATATCGAAGATGACTTAGCCGATTATAATGCTATCGCTACTCGGAGTGGGAAACTACTTCAAAGTAAAGCTAAAAGGTTGTTGAACTGGAGTCCATAGAGGAAAAAGAAGAAGCACTACTTGTTGTGCCAAGTGCTATTGGGAAAGTACCTAGCAAAGATCCGATCGTTGTTGAGGTTGACAATATTCCAGGGATGTCAGAGGCTCAAGAGGTGAGCAATAAAAAGGGCAAAGGTAGGGTGACAGGGGCATTGAGACCATTGACACACCTATTTAAATCATTACCTCTCTTTCCTCAAAGGTTGGTGAAGAAGACTGAAGATGTTAAATGTCAGAGGTTCTATGATAAGTTGAAGTAGCTTTCGATGAATATTACGTTCTTAGATGTCTTCCAAGAAATGCCAGGGTTCACCAAGTATTTGAAAGAGTTGATCACCAAGAAGAGGCCAATTAAGTATGATACAGTGAGTGTCATTTACCATGTTAGTTTGGTTATTTCTACCACCAAGGTCCAAAAGAAGGAATATCCGGGGGCCTTTACTATTCCTTGCACCATCGATCAACATGATTTCGCTAGAGCCCTTTGTGATAATCGGGCTAGCATAAACTTAATGCCACTTGCTATCTACAAGAAATCATGGTTAGGTATGCCGAGAATGACTAGTATGAGATTGCAGATGGTTGATCGATCAATAAAGAGGCCGGTGGGTGTGGTTGATAATGTACTTGTTTGTGTTGGTGAGTTTCTTCTACATGCAGATTTCATGATCCTTGATTGTGTTGTTGACAAGGACATTTCAATCATATTGGGTCGACCTTTTCTTGCTACTGTAAGGACATTCATAGACTCAAAGAAGAACGAGACCAAGTTTTGAGTTAATGATAAGGAAATCACATTCCAAGCGAGCAAGGGGATGAAACTATCGAGTACTTATGAGAGTATCTCGGTTATTGATACAGTGGATGTGATTGAAGAGGCTGTCGAATTCAAGATGGAAAAAGATTGTCTCGAAAAGGCTCTAACTACGATTTTGGTAAATTTCAATGGTGATAATATGGAGGGGTATATAGAGACTGTGAATTTGTTGGTAGGATTAGGTTCATATAATTATCGACCAAAGACACTTTCTCTTGATCTAGAGAATTGGGCGACTCCTCTGACAAAACCATCCATTATTGAATAACTAAAGTTGGAGGTAAAACAACTTCCATCTCACTTGAGGTATGAGTTTCTGAGTCTGAATAATTTACCCGTAAGTCTTTCTGCATTGTTGAGTGAAGAATGGGTGAAGAGGGTACTAGAAGTGTTTCAGAAGTACAGATGAGCTATTGGTTGGACCATAGCTGATATTTAAGGGATTTTCTCTAAAATTTGTGAGCATAAAATCCAGCTTGAAGAGGATTGTTCACCAAGCATAGAACATCAGAGAAGGTTAAATCTACCAATGCAAGAGATGGTAAAAATGAGATTATCAAATGTTTAGATACTGGAGTTATTTACCCGATTGTAGATAGTTTGTGGTTAGTCCAGTGTAGTGCGTTCCAAAAAAGGGTGGCATCACGGTGGTGCCCAATGCAAAGAATGAGTTGATCCCAAAAAGAACAATCACTAGATGGAGATTGTGTATGGATTATAGGAAGTTGAATGCTGCAATTTGACCATTTTCCTATGCCTTTTATTGATCAAATACTTGATCGGCTAGTAGAACGGTTATATTATTGCTTCCTGGATAGGTATTCTGGCTATAACCAGATTAATATTGCTCTTGAAGAAAAGACAACATTCGCTTGTCCCTATGGGACTTTTGCTTTCAGCCGGATGCCTTTTGGGCTGTGCAATGCTCCGGTCACGTTCCAGGGGTGCATGATGTCTATATTCTTAGATATGGTGGAAGACTTCTTGGAAGTTTTCATGGATGACTTCTCAGTTGTAGGAGATTCATTTGATGATTGTCTTAACCATATGGGTCGAGTGTTGAAGCGGTACGAGAAGACTAATCTTGTTCTGAATTGGGAGAAATGTCATTTTATGGTGAAAGAAGGGATTGTTCTTGTTCATAAAATCTCTGAAAAGGTAATCAAAGTTGATCAAGATAAAATTGAGATGATTGCCAAGCTTCCTCCGTCTATCTTTGTTAAGGGAGTTTGCAGCTTCCTTATACAAACTGGTTTCTATAGACGCTTGATTAAGGACTTCTCAAAAATTGTCAACCCAATGTGCAAGCTTCTTGAAAAGGAGACTAAGTTTGTATTTTATAAGAAGTGCTTTAAAGCTTTCAAAGAACTTAAGGAGCGACTCACTTCGGCTCCTAATATTACTTCTCAAGATTGGTCACTCCCATTTGAGTTGATGTGCGATGCTAGTGGTTTTGTTATTAGAGTGGTGTTTGATCAAAGGAACAATAAGACCATGAACCCAATCTACTACTCTAGCAAAACACTCAATGTTGCCCAGATGAATTACACGGTAACAGAACATGAGCTTTTGTCTATTGTGTATGCATTTGAAAACTTTTGGGCATATTTGTTGGGATCCAAGGTGATTGTGTATACAAAACATGCAGCTTTGAGGTATCTGATAGCCAAGAAGGAAGCTAATCCTACGTTGATTCATTGGGTTTTGTTGTTACAAGAGTTTGAAATTGAAGTCAAGAACAGGAAATGGTCAAAAAATCAAGTCGTTGATCATCTCTCTCGGCTTGAAGAAGCAGGTAGTTTGAAGGAAGAGATGGAAATTGATGATGCTTTCATGATGAAAGGATTTTGGCTTTGTCCTGTGCCACAACTCCTTGGTATGTTGATATTGCTAATTATCTGGTCACCGATCTCATTCCTGATGAGCTCAAAACCTATCAGAAGAAGAAATTATTACGAGACTGCTGCCAATATCATTAGGATGAGCCTTACATGTTTCGAACATGCGCTGACAACATGATTCATTGGTGTGTTTTTGAAGAGGTAATGGCCATTCTGAAGGCTTGTTATGACTCTTCGGTTGGGGGTCATCATAGTGGAAACAGGACGACAACCAAAGTTCTTGAATATGGGTATTACTTTTCCACCATGTATCATGATGCTAATATGATGGCAAGGTCGTGTGACCAATGCCAATGGCAGGGAAGCAATGTGAAGAAACATGAGATGCCTTTAATTTTGTCATGGATATGGAGCTTTTTGATGTATGGGGGATCGATTTCATGGGTCCCTTTATAAGCTCATGTGGAATGAAATATATCTTTGTTGTTGTTGATTATATCTCTAAATGGGTAGAAGCGGTGGCTTTACCCCACAATGAAGCTAAGAGTGTGACGGGTTTCTGAAGGATAATATTTTCACCCTTTTTGGCATACCAAGGGCGATCATCAGTGATGGGGGTTGGAATTTTTGCAACAGGGCATTTGTAAGGTTTCTTGAGAAGTATGGGGTTAAGCATCGAGTGGCCACTCCGTATCATCCTCAAACGAATGGCCAGGTTGAAGTTTTAAATCGAGAAATTGAGAGCATACTAGCGAAAACTGTTAATGCAAATCGGACCGACGGTCGAGAAAGCTAGATGATGCACTTTGGGCATACATAACGACATTCAAGATGCCCATTGGGACTTCACCTTATCGCCTGATTTTCGGTAAGGCATGCCATCTACCTGTTGAGCTCAATCACAAAGCCACGTGGGTACTAAAGAAGCTGAACATGAATTGGGATGAAGCAGCCAAACTTCGATTGTTTCAGCTCAATGAAATGTATGAGTTTAGATATCAATCTTATGAGAGCGCAACCCTGTATAAGGAGAGGATGAAGCATTACCACGATAAAAAGATCCTGAAGCGGGACTTCCAATTGAAGGATGATGTCGTGCTTTTCAACTCATGGTTAAATCTCTTCCCGGGTAAATTGAAATCAAAATGGTCTGAGATATTCCAAGTGGTGAGTGTTTCACCCAATGGCTCAATGGAATTAAAGTCCGGAGATGGGACTCAAAATTTTTGAGTTAATGGCCACAAGGTGAATCATTACCATGGCTGCATTGACGGTGACAGAATTGTGGATAGGCATCGTCTGAAGCATGGATACACTCATGATCCTGAGTAAAATGGTAACACCGTCATGTCGCGATGTTAAATCAAGCACTACTTGGGAGGCAACCCAAGTTTATTTTTTGTATTTTCTTTTTGGTTGTTAATTTTAGCTGTTTTGTTATTTTTGGACTGTTTGATATTTGCTGGTGTGTTAGGCTTTCAAGGTCCCAATGAAGGTAAAAATGTTCAAGTGTTTAGGTGTTGCAGTGAAAAAGATGGACCATACAATTTTGTACAGATCGTATTATTCCACCGTCCTTGAAGTGACTTAAGGGGATCACTATTTTGAGAGACCTCGATGACTCCAGGATTATATGAACCGTACAAATTTATACGGTCCGTACTTCTTAGCCTAGTCATTTAATGACTTTAGGTAAGTTTAAAGTGTGGGGCACCGTACAAAATTATACGGAGCATAGTTTTAACCGGATGGGTCAAGCAAAGGGTTAAAACCCTCACCCGACCCCCATTTCTCCACTTAATAAAAAATTTCAAACTTTCTCTTCTCTCTTCCATAATCGACCATAACTTCATCACCATTGATGCCCCATCGTCTTTCTTAAATCTCTCACTAATCCAACACCACGCACTCTATTATCTATTTCACTTGTAACAGTCACAAATCGGTGTTGAGCTCATCTTCTCAATTATTTGAGTTATTGTTCATCACAATTAGGTATGTTGATGTTTTAACCTCTATCTTAATGCATTATAATGGTACGAATTGAGTTGTTGTTGATTATTGACTGTGGGTAGATGAAATTACACCTTGAGTTTAAGAATTGAAATGAGATACTTGTTTCGATTTGAAATCTATTGTATTGTTTCGTTGGGGTAGGGATTTGGTATGTTTTTGTGGAATATGTCTCGTGGGGATGAGAATATCGCAACTCCATTGAGTCAAAGGACATTTTGATCAACAATCTTATTGAATCATCATGCCCGCCAACTATTTGTTAAAGTGATCCCGAGAAAATTATATTAAAAGGGACTGAAGTCTGAGTAACTTCCAATGGGTCGGAGGGCATTCCGATATACAACTTCAGTCTTGAAGTTTGAAATCGTTATTCCTGCCAATTGTACCACAAGTGTACCAATGAGTGTAATTATGTGAAAAAATGGTTATGTCTGAGTAACCCAAGCCCCGACACTATTAATCAAACAAAATTGAAAGTTAGAAAATCGTGTATGTGTTGTGTGTGGTTGATGCAGGTCTATCTAAACACCCAAGTAGGGGTCGTTTAAATGTTTACGGACCGTACAAATTTTTTATAGACCGTATAATTTTTGTACGATCTATACAAAATTGTACGTCTTGTACAACTGCAAAATTCTTGAAACCTGCAAATATGAAAATGATGTTCATTTTGCTTTTTTTTCTTATTTGTTTGGTAACTAATATTGTCCCTCTTCAGGTATGCCTCTAAAAATCACTAGCAAGAGAGGTGGTGGGTCCCAACTATTGGAAAATGGTAGGGGTAGAGGCAGAACTGAACTACAGACACAGTTGCGGGATGATTCCTATGACCAAGAAGAAGAAGTCATTTCTTTAAAGAAGAATAGGGCCTCCGCATCAACTGTACCTCGCCAAGACATACCCGCACTTAGCCAGGCAACATCATCATCTGATTCCTTCTAGTCTGATGAGAAGGAATTATTCTCATCTCACTCTAATGATGGAGACACTGAACATGCAACCAAATCAACGGCTAAATCTCCTACCACATCTCCAGACCCGGATAGTGATGAAGATGGAGAGCTCGTAAAATAAGGAGTAAGCAAGTGGAGAAAGATAATTTTCGATTTACTATAACAGGGGCCAAAACATTATTTGACCATGGGATACAACTGAATAAGAGGGGGGAAGAACCCACAATGGAGTATATACGAGGATCATCGAATCAGCTTCTTTGGACTAGAAGGTGTTCCCCACACTGTCGAGACATTGGAATTCTATAAGCTTGCCTTTCTAAATGACCCTCTTGGTGAGTATTTCCCTATTCTAGTTTGGGAGTTCTATGCTACTTATAGTGCCATATTAAACAAACTGAAGAAACCGAACCAACAAGTACAACAGATTGAGAAAATTGAGGAAGTTGAGGTCCGCGCTGTGAAAGTAGACATATCTGAAAATGCTATAAACAGAGTCTACTTCGGAGATTAGTATATTACACCAACACAGAAGGCTAAGTTAACTGATAAAATGACTCGGATAGAATCAGAAGTTGTGTTTCAGTGGGTAGGTGCAGTGATAGCAAAAGATAATCCACCACCTTAGATAACAAATAGGAAGGAGAAGATTTACAAAAGAACTTTGACTCTTAAAGCTAAATTTTGATGGAGTGTTATGCAGTTCAAATACTTCCTACTCAGGATGACAATGCACTCACACTGGATCGAGCTATGCTAGTCACATCATTCATATCTCGGTATCCAGTAAACTTTGAGAAATGGATGGCTACTGATATTCAGTTGAAAGCACCCCAACCGGCAATTTCATTGATTTTTCCATGCCTCATCACTGAGCTCTGCCGGTGAGCGAATGTTCTGAGCATACTTGGTAGAGACCACTACATCCTGACTGCACATATGTATGACCTGAGAAAAATAAAAGATGAAACTCTCATGGAGGGCCATGATATTGGTGATCATTACCGGTGATATTTGAGAGTCATAAGGGGTCTCAGGCTGATCAGACTTTTGGGGCCATAGATAATGCCACAATTGAGGTATCTCTTACCACTACTGCCCCCGTCACTGAGGCTGCACCATTCACCACTACTATGCTACTGCCTCTAGCTGCACATATCCCGTCAGCAAGTCAGACTCTTCCGGTCACTCAGCCACAAGCTGTATCGAGGGTGGTTGATCCATTTTCCCTCATCAAAGAAAATTTCAAACAGGAAACCATAAAAAATAAAGTATTGATTAGCAGACTATCATCATCATAGGGATGATCTGAAAGTTTGTGGCAAAGGATATCAGTGCGGTGATTGAGCCTTTGAAGAAATCCACAAAGCAAGCTCATAAGTTGCTACACACCAAGCTTGCTGGTTTTGAGGTCAGGCTAGATGCTCTTGAGAGATCTGGTTCAGGTGGTGATGTAGGGTCACTTAGGGATGAGTTATGACAATTGAGGGTTGCAGTTCAGGCAGTGCAGGCCCGAGATCAGGTCATTTTGGAGTATCCCACTTCGACGACACATGAGGACATAACAACTATGCTATATGTCGAGAACTTGATATATGATGAGGATTCTCTCATAGATACTAGGGATAAGAGGAAATGAGATACAATTGATCTGTCGGGTGATCAGACATTGGAGATGATTAGGACTAGGCCACACCGAGAGGAGGAGCAGAATGTACAAATAGCCTTGCAGAAGTTCATCTTTGATCGTTACCCCATATCACTCCTGAATGAGGTTTTGGGTGCTTCGTCCAGTAGTGTACTGATCGGAGTGACCTTACTTCAGCCGCTACCCCTGCCTATTCCAGAGCCAACTATTATTGATACTCTGATTGATACCTCGGAGGTTGTAGAGTCTCAAGATGAGCAATGCGCCTAGGAAACCTCATGTAATTCTTACCCTCTAGTACTTATTTTGATGCATTACGAACAATGCATGATTTTTTAGTTGGGGTGGGGCTATTTGATTTGTATTATGATGTGTTGTAGATATGTGTCTAGGACACCCTCGGCTTTTCTTTGACATGGTTCTTTTCCCAAAGGGTTTTATTTTTGTTGAACCTAGTATGTTTAGGTCATGTTTAGATAAAGTGGAGTAATTATGACTTATGTGGTAGTAGTTTGAGTAATCTATGGCATGTACAATGTTTGCTAGTTGAAATACTCCCCTAAAAAATTGTAATGTATACTCGAAATGTGTTGCTTAATTGACATGTATGATTCTTTTTGTGATATTGATAGTACTACATTACCTTGTGTGTTGAATTCTTAATGGGAACGTCAGTATGTGGAACAATCCTTATGACAGTGTGTTGTGAGTCGTTAGTATGTGTTCACTTGCTATACGTGCAATCTAGAACTTACCTGGTTAGTCTTGCTTTGTTTCTAAGGATAGTTGATTTGTGAAGTAATCTTAGGCCTTACTTGTATGATTTAGAACCTTTTTTCCTTTCATGAGCCTAACCTATGTACTTAAAGTATCTCTAGTCTCCCATTTTGAGCATGTAAGCTTATTCTTTGACTATCCGCTAATGAGCCTATACCCTTTGTTTGAAATATCCCTATTTTGCACCCATCCCCTCCTTGACACTTCATGATGATGGAAAAAAAAAGCTAAAAGCATTAAGTTGGGGTGTTATGAGAAAAGTGGGAAAATGAGGATTAAACCTAAAAGTTGGGTAGATACGAGTTGCCTAGTAAATGAGATGATGTGGTTGTTGTAAATAATGAGTGAACGAAGAAAAACAAAAGAAAAAAAAGGGAAATAAAAAGAAGAAAAATGTTGTACAAAAAGAAATAGAGTAGCGAATAACCCACACCGAGGCAGCAATATAAAAAGGGGGAATAAATGTCATAAAAGGTGAATGAAGTGTAGTTTTCAAGGAGGGAAAGTCACTATTATCCACTAATTAAGCATGTATCATCTACTAATTATGCAAGTAGGTGCATCACCTACTTGCTAAAGAAAAGGCCACAAATTTGTTTTAAAATGAGAGGCCAAGTTAGGAGATCAAAGGACCACTTATAGGGTATGAATTAACTCATTATCTTCATATATTTTCAGCTTACACAACTTAAGAGAAGCCATGAAAGCTCTCTCCAAGATGGTCATCCTCAAACCGTAAAGAATCCTCAAGTAAACCTTTTTCTTTTTCAAGCTCAAATTGGAAGGCTATCTCCATTCTTAAAGAGTTTTAGTGAAGAAAGTGATTCTCATCCAAGGTAAGCTACTGACTTCTTTCATCCTCTTTTTCTGATTGGAAAGACAGAGAAATTTGTTTCATAATAGTAAGAACTAACAAAACGGTAATTGGAAGTCGTGAGTTCGGTTGTTTAACTTGTAGTGGACTATTTTATGGGTTGTTTCGTGTTTTTATTAGGTTGTATCTTGTTTTAATGTTTTTATGTAGTTTGGAAGGAGAAAGGGTGTGGAAAATGCCACATAATGGTAGGGTAGTGGGTTGGACGTTCATCATTACATTTTCAGATTATTAGACAGCTGGTTGTTATGTAAGATGGTGTGGACTGTTTTGTGATGAATATAAGATTGAATATTGATGTATATATGTTTGTTGATATGTTGGACATGCTGATCTTCTTGTTTGATTTGATTAAAGTGAAAGAAATGAGGGGAGGTGTTGTCCGAATTGTCATAGACGAGCTAGTCGCTCATTTGTATCAAATTCTAGCTTCCGTAACTTATCTATAGTATAATTGTCGTTGTATGTATTGCGCGATGTACGGCTGTATCTGTTGGCTTGTTAAAGGAGAACGTTAAAGTTATGTGAAGGCTATCATTTCCTTCTTTTGGCATGATCCGTATGTAAACGAATGTCCGTCCATAGTGACTCTACTCATGAAAAGCTAGAAATGCTATGCCCTTCATTCTATTATTGATTCATGTTATGTCTTATCTTATTGACTCATAATAAAAGGTATATTTATATGTTAGTTTCATAACGTTAGTCGGATGTATAACGACGTTACGTCACTCCAACAAGTTCAAAGAGTATTATATATATATATATATATATATATATATATATATATATATATATATATATATATATAGTATTGCATATCATGTCCTACAGTGGCAAATTACGAGTACATATTGATCCTTCTTGACTCTCTCTGTTATTGAGACTCTTACTTATGTTTTTACTACCTTACATATTCAGTACATCTTTCGTACTGACGTCCCTTAGGTTGGGGAACGCTGCGTTTCATGCCCGCATGTTCAGATATACAGATTGACGACCTCACCAGTAGGTTCTCAGCTCAGCTGTGGTTGATGCACTCCTTTTATTTTAGAGTTGCTGCTTTTGAGTTGGTATGATATTATATACATGTTATGGGTATGGCGGGACCCTGTCCCGACCTTATGATGATGACAATGTACTCTTAGAGGCTTGTAGACATGATTCACGCGTATAGATCTTATGTATGACCTTATCGGCATATGTTTCGATGTACAGTCTTTTATGATGGCTTTGTCAGCTTATGTCTTGAGATATAGACTTCACAGTGGCCTTGTCGGCCTGTATCTATGTATACATGCATATTAGGTTGGTATCGTCAGTTATTTATTGCTTTCGTAATGTCTTTCGGTCTATCATGGAGGCCTTGACGATCCGTTTGTATGTTAAGAAGTATGGTTAAGTCATGTATATTCGGGTGTAGGTCGTGCCCCTTCGGTTTGGGGTGTAAGAGTAGGGGGCCATAAACTGAATATGGGGGTTAGTTTGGTAGTACAAAGTGGAGGGTCTTTCTCACTCTAAAAAATGCATCTCCTCTTCACGATGAACCTTTAAAGATCGATAACTTTATGATCACAACTCTTGAGTTTTTCAAATTCTTCCATAGGCTTGTCCGTTATGTTAGTCTCCACTAATGTAGAATTAACACTGGCTTTTAAAATCTTGTTACGACTTTTTCGATTTTGTAATATTAGACTTAATAATAAAGGAGGTATTCATAGTGACTTGTTCATTCCATCTTTATCACAAGATATGATTGAATCAAAACTTTATTTCACCAAACACATATACATTTTTTTATATATGAAGATTCATATGTACCTTAAGTCACACGTCCTCGGTACTTCCTTCTTTCATAGTTCTTTTTTTCTTTTTATTCATCCAATTCTTCATCCCTTGCTATAGTAACCATTTCTTTACATCTATATTTATATCGGTCGCTGGAAGACGTATTCTTCTTCTTGTTCATCCAAAGGCAGGATATTTAGTTGAAGGGAAGAAAATGCTTCAAACAGTTGGATCAAATTTACAAGCTTGCTATTGTCTCTTAGGAGCATAATCTTCAGAATTGTGAGAATTCAGTATAAGTCTAGTAATGGCAACACACCTGACGTTTCGGAGCCATCATACATCCAATTCATACCAAAAGAAAATTAATTGATATCCTGCTCAATGACAGCCCAATTCAGATTGATCAATATTATCAACTAATTTTCACTCATCTAACAACTGGAAAAAAATCTGAATATTTTTTCGAATTGTGATAAAATTTCAGCATCCAATCTAAATCAAAATCACCTGGTGAAAGTACAAAAATATTATAGTGATGATGATTCACTATTTAAAGGATGATTTCATCAAAATCTCTATCCTCTTCATAAAATTACACCCCCCTTTCCTGAATTATGTTGGGTATTACAAAGGATTTGCAGAAACGGAAATTACAAGTAACTGCTTATGTAAGAATTGAAATTACAATTCAACTAGAAACTGAAAATTACAATATAACAGTAAACTGAAATTACAATATTTGTTGAACAAGAAGACCGGAAACTGCTTTGATTTTTGCTGAGTCGAGTGTGGCACTCTGTCCTTAAGACAATATTGCCCCGTATGTATCCTTTATACGTTCCGGACAATTCGTCTCCCAAGATAAAACAGCAATGGAACAATTGAGCAAAGGAAACTCAAAAGCTACCGTGAAGAATATTGAATAACGAAATGATGCTTGGAAGATTAGGAAGAAACTGCTTTGCTTTGCTTTCTGCTTTGTGTAAATTCGTGTATATCAAGTGTGCCTCAACAATGGTGTAAGGGGTGTTTATATAGGAGGAAGAGGGATCAGTTGATCGCTTCCATAATGACCATTATTGGCCAAATAATGACCATTATGGAGGTAGTAAAGCCACCAAATGAATGGAGAAAATTGCCAACGGATTGGCCATTATTGGAGGTGTAATTCAGCCAAAATAAATGGCTGAATTGAGTGCCGGAACGCTTCTGCTTCGGGACCGTCAAATTCGATTTTCTCAAAACTTCAGGGACCAAACGTACATCTTGAAACTTCAGGGATCAAGCGCACATCTGAAAGAATTCTCGTCCAAATCGCACATCTGAAACTTCGGGATCAAACTGCATTTCCGACAAAGTTTTCTCGCCCAAAGATAATATCGAAGGCCCACGGCCCGTGGGCCCGTGGACCGAGCAGGACCAGGCGGGCGGCGGCGGCAAGGCGTGTGGTCTTTCCTTGAACCAAGCACATCTAGGTCCTCCTCCTTTAAACACATGGGATACCCCTTGGGGTCCCAAACCCCAAACCAATTTCGAGTCTTATATACACAACAATTCTTTCTTCCTCTACCGATGAGGGAGAATTGAACACAACACCACACTTTCCATGCTTCAAACACCTCACTTCGTGAACCAATATCTCTTTCATTTCTCAATGAAATTTGACGATTCTTGGCCCTACGGTTATCTACGTACTTAGTACATCATGCATGTGTGAAGAACCGGATTCTCCAACATACGTAACACTAGTGTTTAAGCCGTTAAAGTTGGTCGGTCGCAACTCCCGCCAAAGGCTAATTTCCAACAAATTATACCCCTATATTATACATTGGAACCTTGGTTCTCTTTGGACCCATGAAAAATTAGTGAAGGAAAAGAAGAAAAGACAAGAAAAAGGTGAAAATGATGACTTTGTAGTGATGATTTTCAACTGATGAATATTAAACAAAGATTATAAGGCTTCTGAATATTCTAATGGTCCTCTATTTTCTACTTTAAAGACAAGGTAAGAAGTTTAAAAAATTACATGCAGATGCAGGGCCGGCCTTTTGCCTTGTTGGGCTAGGGCGACGCTCAGGGTCCCGAGGTGATAGAGGGCCCAGTCCATGTACACCTATACTAGTATTATTATTATATATGTTGGGTCCATAAAAAAATTAATTACCTATCAATTAAAGAGATAAACGAAAAAAAACTCTCCGTACCTGATGAAGAGATTACAGAGAAAGAGAAAGGAAATAAAGAGAGCGCAGAGAAAGAGAGGGAGAAATAAATGGGCGGTCTCTTCGTCTTCTTCACTTGTATCCTGAATTATTTTCTTCAAATTCATCTTTACCGATGAAATTCAATTATTTCTTAAAACCCTTTTCAGATTTCTCCTATTTTATTTATCTTCTCCAGTGCACCTGTGAATTTTTTCTACTCTCAATTAACGATATCTATTTTCCACCGCGATATCCACCGATTCCACCATTGTTGTCCTTGGATCTGGTTCTTCGGGAGGAATTTCGACCACCATCCATCCGTTTGAGTTTTCCGGTAAGACCATATTTAATTTATTTGATTCCAAGTCTCAACTCTGTCAAATTTTTTATGTTAGGTTTTGATAATTGAAAGTATTGATGTTCAATTTGCTGTTATTGATTTGTAGTTTTTCAATTGCGTTTATGTAATTTTTAATTAACTGGGATTTAGACTAGTATTCTAGTTTCTAATATAGAATAGTTATGCTTGTACTCAATTTTTTTAATTGAATTAATTGATTAGTTATTAGCTATGCAGAGAGTTCATATGGTGTCATGGTGAATCAGACTTAAAATATAGATTGGTCATTGGAGTTGCTCATACGCTGCTGATATCCTTTCCAGTGCTATTATACTTTTTCTACATTTGGCATATTATCTTACAATCTTTCTTATTTACTATATAGGAGCCCTCAATTTTAATTTGCCAGGGGCCTACTAAATGTTAGGACCGGCCTTGTGCAGATGCCTCAATGAAGAAGCTTGGATGCGGCTAAGATTTGGCAAAAAATCTGTCTTTCCATCTAGAAGTATGAATGCATTGAACTTAAGCGTGGCCAGTGGGCCGGGATCGGGTCCGTCGGGTCGGGACCGACGAGATCGGGTCGGGGCGGGATCGGGTCGGGACCGGCGGGATCAGGATAGGGGTATGTTGCTAGCACTTTCTTGTTGGTAAAACATATATACTTTTTTGCATTCGTCTTCTACGCTAGACAACACTTCTTCTTTAGTTTGTTCAATAGGTGGTGGGTGATTTGGATTTTTGGGACTTGGAGGTGGTAGTACTGCTATACAATCGTAAATAGTTTCAATAAGTGATTTAGTACAGTCTATTTTAATAGTCGGATTTAATACAGCACCAATAATATAAATAGTGGGAATAGGAATAAAATATTTTTTTATTTTGATAAATATTTTTTAATAGATGCCTTATAAGCTGGTTTATCCATATATTCATTAAGCAGTAAAAATATTAGAGCTATATAAAACAACATAGTTGAAATAGTAGGATAATATATACCGGAAAATTCTTTTGTTGCTTGAAAAAATTTCTCTAAAAATACAACAAGTTTTGAAATTTTTCCCCAATCGCCATCTATAACCATATCAGCTGGATTTTGATTATGAGAGTTAAAAAATAAAGTTATAGGTTTTCTATAGTCATAAGCAACAAGTAGTTGCTCGTATAAAGAATTTCATCTAGTGGGTACTTCTTCTGGAATTTTTCTATAAGGTAGTTGGCAATCGTGACAAGGCTTTTTTATATTATTTTCTTCGTTGTATTCTATTATTTTTTTAAATAAAGTTTATAGCAAATTGTATTTTACTAAGAATGTCTTCAAAAAGTGATAGACCATCCTTTACAACTAGTTATATATATGGCACATACATTTTATATGAAAATGATCTGAAAAAGATGAAGTTAAATAATTTTTTAAAATTGTAATAGCGTAATTGTTAGAAGAAGCGTTATCTAATGTAATAGTCATAATTTTATCAGTTATTCCGTAATAATCGCACACTTGATAAATATTTTCTGCAATAAAAGTACCAGTGTGCCTATCTCTATATATCTATACGCTAAGATACGTTTTTGTATAGACCACTTATAATCTATCCAATGATAGATTACCGTTAAATAATCATGGTCTTTAGTACTACAACCTATATCAGAAGTGATAACCACTTTGCCATTAAAATGATATAATGAATAACATAAATACTGTTGATATTCATGTGCAAATTTAAATACATCTCTCTTAACAGTTGATCTAAAAAACTGTCAAAAGCAGGATTATACATATCTCTAATGTAATGAATAAAATCGGGAGATGAAGGAAATGAAAAAGGCAAACCCTCCACAACAACTAATTTTGCTATTTCTTCCCTATCTCTATGTTTATCGTATTTAGGGCCTACAATTCCCTCCGTCATAGGGTTAATTTTACCCTGTACTTGGTTCAGGACAATATGTGAACCTTGTCCCGATGGAGCGGACATTTGCACACCCGATTTTGAAGCCTCGTATTGGGCATACCTAGCTGGATGAACCCTTGTTACGTGTCTCATTAAAGCCCCTGTCCCACCGTGACCTTTTCCAGTTTTAAATTTTAAAACATCATTACAAATTTTATATCTAGCTACTTGATTCTCTACGTCCCTATCAAAAAATGTGTGTATGATTTTAATGATCGTTTTGTTGGACCTCGTCTCATACTAGAGGGAATATGAGGTATTTCAGTTTAAGGTGCACTAGTGGGTGTGTTGTCATCTACATTAGTGGTCCAAAGGTATCACATGCAGGTCCTTGTAGAATTTATTTCCTCCACTAATATTAAAGCTAACTATTTTCAAGTATAGTGTACTAGATATTTCTATGCTACCCCATCAAGAAAAATAAATCTTCAATCTTCTAATAACCAAGAATTAAAACATCATTTAATCTAAATCTTCTAGCATAAAGAATTAATCAAAACCTCTCCAAAAGAAATTTCAAAATGGGAATAAATAACTAAAATAGGAGGATCACCTATCAATAGTAAAATTAATCTCAAAAACATCAATGTTAGGTTTTTGAGAAAACTAGAAGAAATGAGGAAGTAGAGAAAATGGTCGAAAATGATTTTTCCGATGCGATTTTATATTTTTCGGGCGTGCCGGTAGGCGAGAAAATCGGGTGGGTAGATTTATTTAATTGGGTAGTTTAAAATTGGACTAGTAATAAAATGCCACGTGAAATTTAAATAAAATATTTTTAATTCAATATTAACCGTTAGTCAAAGGGAATAAGTAAGCCAAAAATGTAATCAGAAGGTTATTTTCAGCAAAATAGGTGGTTGAAAGGTATTTTTATACCTTTTTCAATAATTCAGGGATATCTTTATAAGTAATATTATAAATAAGGTCTTTATATATTAACATATATTAAATATCACGAGACGCTTATAGCTAATTTTTAATAGAAACTAATATATCCATATACTAATATATTTTAATAAATAATTGTGCCAAAAAACTATTAGATACATATATAATTTTTTTCTCTCTTTATTTATTTAAACTGAAAATCGGATACTCATATTTATTATATATTTATATTAATGTATATTATATAGGGAAAATTATTTTATAAGTAAAATTGAAAATCTTTTTGGCTTTTAAATTTACAATCACAGAAGAAGCTTGAAAGAAACTATGGCCACACATGTTCTATGTGTAATAGACTGACTAATTTAAAACCTTATCAGTCTTTTGATCCAGGTTTCATTATAAACTAGAAAATTACCCGAGCCAATAATTAATTTGCACAATTAGATGGTTAACCAACCAGTTACTTAGGCATAATGATCATCATGGAACTACTCTTGTGCAGGTGCCTCTGTTGTTGTAGAGGCTTTCACGAGATATTTCAGTTGTACGATAATCTAGATATTAACCAGATCAATTGGTTAATCAATTTTATTATGTAATTGTTTTGGACTTATGAGGTTCCGTTGCTTCACCCTCAATGGCTACAGGCAAGAAATTGTAGTTCTGAGTTTAATGTCATCAGCTCGATTTATTTTCTGCAAAATCCTTCATTTGATCGAGTCACTGAAGGAAAATATTTCATTTATAAACTCATGAGTCTCGTAAATCTTTTATTGCTCTCTAGAGTTCTCCTCTCTTTTTTAGTTATAAAATAGCTAGCAACACTACTATTTATAATAGTACGAAACCTATTTTGACTATAAACTGGAAAACTTATTCCTATATAAATTTGACTATAAATTCTATATAGACGTAAATTAAAATATCAAATTCTAATCAATTTTGATTTCCTAAAACTTTGAATTATTTTTTTCAACATTTTCCCGTAATTCAAAGTTGTATTTCAATTTGTTGATGCACTTGTCACCAACTTTGAATTTGTGGAAACACTTTCTCTTCAACTTTCCATTGTTGAATCACTTTTTTTTGAACATTCAATTTGTTGAAGCACTTTCTCTTTAACCTTCAATCGTTAGAATACTTTCTCTCCAACATTCCAATTTTGTTGATGCACTTTCTCATCAACCTTCAAATGTTGAAGCAATTTCTCTTCAACTTTTGATTGTTGGAGCACTTTCTCTCCAACCTTCCAATTTAGTTGAAGCACTTTCACTTAAACCTTCAATTGTTGGAGGAATTTCTCTCCAACATGCCAATTTTTGTTGATGTACTTTCTCATCAACCTTTAATTATTGAAGCACTTTATCTTTCAACCTTCAATCGTTGGATCACTTTCTCTCCAACATGTCAAGTTTGCTGATGCACTTTCTCATTAACCTTCAATTGTTGAAGTACTTTCTCTTCAAGCATTCAATTGTTGGAGCACTTTATCTCCTACGTTTCAAATATTGATGCACTTTCTTATCAACCTTCGCTTGTTGAAGCACTTTCTCTTTGGTCATTATAGCATTTTCTCTCCAATGTTTAATTTTCCCTTTTTAGCATTATTATTTTTCATGCACATATCATTGGACCGATGTTTGTTAATATATTATTGGTCAGACCGGTGGCATGTATGGGTTATAGTCGTCCGCCAGCTGCGAAAGCTCTTTGATTCTCTACAAGGATTGTAGAAGCTCTGCTACCAATTTGAAGAAGAAAAAATTTATTTATAAACTCATGAATCTCACAAAATTTTTAGTGCTCTCTACAATTCTCCTCTCTTCTCTAGTTATGAAAATAGCTAGCAGCACTCCTATTTATAATAGTATGAAATTTATTTTGACTATAAACTGAAAAACATATTCCTATATAAATTTGAATATAAATGCTATATAGACATGAATTGAAATATCAAATTCTAACCAATTTGATTTATTACAACTTTAATTTTTTTCCAACATTTTTTCATAATTCAAAATTGTATTTCTAATTTGTTGATGCACTTGTCACCAACTTTCAATTTGTTGAAGCACTTTCTCTTCAATCTTCCATTATTGAAGCACTTTCTCTTCAACCTTCAATCGTTGGAACACTTTCTCTCCAAAATTTTAATTTTGTTGATGCACTTTCTCATCAACCTTCAACTGTTAAAGCACTTTCTCTTCAAACTTCAATTGTTGGAGAACTTTCTCTCCAACCTTTCAATTTATTGAAGAACTTTTTATTCAACCTTCAATTGTTGGAACACTTTCTCTCGAACATGCCAATCTCAATTGTTCGAGAGAAAGTCCTCCACCAATTGAAGGTTGTTTCTCAAATTCCCCTCCAAAATATAATTTCAGTTTGTGCTCCATTTACCTTAAACTTGTCATCTCCATTAATTTGCTTATTTTAAATTGTTTCATATGGAGTCACATTTATAACTTTGCAGGGACCTGTCCACCTAAATTTTATTTTTTCTGGAAATTATCTGAGTCTGCTATTATAAAGATGTACAAGGTCTCCAATTTTGAAGCTCTTTTATTGGATCAAATTGTAACCTCATTTTTTGTGTTTTTGTTGTAGATTTTGACATTTTCCTAAGCTTCTAGCTTGAGTTCATCCAACTCATTAACCTGAAGAAATCTATTTTTTTCAACAGAGGTCAATTCGAAGTTCAACGTCTTCAATGCTCAAAAAGCTTTATGTTCTAATTCAACTAAAAGGTCGCAATCTTTTCCAAAGACTAATATGTATGGGTTGTACCAATTGGCATTTTAAACGTCGTTTGGTATGCCCATACTGCAGCATCTAATTTTAAGGCCCAAAAAGCTAGGCTAGTTATTAGAGAGGATACCCAAAAATAGAGCATTAACTACACTGAGGTATTTTCAACAAGTGTCAAATTTACCATAACCAAATGTCTTATTTTTATTGCTGCCAAAAGGGGTTGGGGAAGTTATTATTGTCTTCCCTCAAGATATCTTTATATTACCTCAAGATAGTAGTTTCTTAAGAGGTCTGGGGCCTTGTTATCTAGAGGCTACAGTTCAAGTAAAAATGATTACTCTCTCTTCACCAAGTCCTCTAGCAGCTCTCTGGCTGTCCTAACAATTTATGTTGATGATTTTCTCTTTGTTGAGAAAAATGTTTCTGAGTTGGATGGTTTGAAACTTTTCTTGGATGCTCAATTCAAAATAAAGGATCTGGAGCACATTCATTATTTCATGAGTGTGGAAGTCATCAAGGGTCCTCAAGTTTATCTTATGTGCCAGCACAAGTTTACCCTTGACCTTTTAACTGAATTCAAGTGTGATCATTTTACTCCTGTTGTGGCTCCCCTTGATTCCTCTGTTAAACTCATTGCTGACATGAGGGTTCCTCTATCTGATGCTTCCACTTATAGGAGATTGGTAGATAAACTCAATTTTCTCCAACATACTATGTCTGATATTGCTTTCTCAGTTTAATATCTGAGTCAATTTCTTCAAGTTCCTCAAGTTCTCCATGTGTTGGCTGCTCTCCATGTCTTTAAGATATCTTATGAATACTCATGATCAAGGAATTCTCCTTTCTAGTTGTCTTGATTTTTTTTGTTAGCATATTCTAATTCAGATTGGGTTGTTTGTGCCTAATCTAGGAGACCAGTTACTGGTTATTTCATCATTCTTGGTTCTTGCCCTGTCTCTTGGAAGAGAAAGAAACAACTTCTTTTCTATGTTGAAGCCAAATACAAAGATTTGAGGAAGGTTGTTGCGGAGATTTCTTGGCTTGTGCGTATTCTTGGTGATCTTGATTTACATATCACTTAGCATGTTCCGATTTTTTGTGATAGTCATATTGCCCTTCACATTGCCAAGAACTCAGTTTAATGAATGCACCAAACACATTTAGGTTGATTTCACTGCACTTCGTTCCTTCTACTGACCAACTTGCTGATATGCTGACCAAGTCTCTTCATCATACTATGCTTGGCAAGCTTGGAGTGCTTACCGCCTCTAGCTTGAGGGGAGTGTTGGACACAATACAAGTTTACATCTCAGGCCCAATAATTGAAAGGCCCATTTCTTGTAATACATTAATTTGCCCCAATTCCCACCGAGTCGGTCCATCTGTTTAGAACCAGACATTTTCATTTTGATATTGTATCGAATATTATCAAATTTTTAATAACTCCTCCTCTTTGTCTTTATTCTCTCTCTCTCTATGAATCGGGGCTTTTTTGGTTCTATTTTCTTCATTTTGCTGCGTAAATTCACTAACGTTATATTGTGAAAAGAGGTTCAATAGGTTGTATATTTGAATTTTTTCCCTAAAACAAAATGCCTACGATTAAAAGTAGCTAAGATATAATTATCTATTATTCATATCATTTAATGTTTTTAGTTTCAATTATCATTTTCTTAATTCTATTTTTTCTATTTTGTCCTTGTAAATAATAAA
This sequence comes from Anisodus acutangulus, assembly GCA_029783415.1. Taxonomy (NCBI): domain Eukaryota; kingdom Viridiplantae; phylum Streptophyta; class Magnoliopsida; order Solanales; family Solanaceae; genus Anisodus; species Anisodus acutangulus. The sequence goes on along the minus strand of CM056497.1, from coordinate 44,954,264 downwards.
AAATGAGATGAAATATATTTTGTAAGGAACTAAGAATATTAAGGTGTAAAGCATTAATTGTTTTTAGATAAGGTGTAAATCATAAAAGAGGACATAGTGCAAAATGCAAATTACTTCATTTTTAATCGCTTTTCATTCATAGTTACTTTGGACGATATATATATATATATATATATATTCAATCGAGTGATCTTATGGAAAATTAAGAATATATAAATGACTTTATTAGATAATTTTATTAAGTTAGAGTGATCATTTAAAGAATTAACTCCATTTTAATCGGTATTCATGTTCATTTGATAGTCCCTTCAGCACATGTTAAAGGTGCGTTTTTTAAGATGATAAATTGATAATTTACGGTTTAGTACGTACATTAGTTTAATAACCAAAAAGGTACCACTGGTGCTGTATTATTCTTTTTGGATGGTGGACTACTTTTTTTGACCACTTTTAAGAAAGGAGCTTTGGAGAATATATTTTATTGTTGCTGAAAACACGCAAAAGATTGTACTTCATGATAAATTATTCTAGCTTTGTGTGTATACCTAAATCAGTCTGCTCTAATATATTAATTAAGTGGACTCCACTAAGTGACATGAAATAATTGTCCTTCGATCTTTTCTTTTTATCTTGTGCTTAATTAACCTGAAGTTAATTTTGCTTCAATATTAGTGTTAACACTCAAAAGTAATTTAAGTATTTAGTCAGTGACAGTCGAATTGTTCCGGAGTCGAATTTACAACTAGCCCTCGACTACAGGAACTTCATCGGCTACTAAGTCATCGTAATCGAGTTGTTAGTTAGAGGTGCGACTGGGACCCACTCAGATGCAGACGCCTTAACGACCAAGTCAGAAGGGTTTCCGGGCCCCTAGAAGCGGTAACGGCCAACAACAGCTAAAAGAAATGGCCATTATCCGAGCAAGAGAAGTAGAGGGCGAGAAAATCGGCACCACCTCCCCCATAATCGGCCATTGAACTTAGTGGGTTACTTGATGGCTGCCATGGGGGGGGGATCACGTTGTATAGTTTTTTCCCTTTTTGTGTACTATAAATAGGATCATTTTTTGTATATACAAACACAACCAATCAATCAAGCAACTCAATTTTATCTATCTTTATCTTTTACTTTATTTATCATTTACTTTACTGTACTCAGCTGCATTCATGTTTGTTACCTCTTCGTTTACTCATACCACCATCCTAACGCTTTCTGGAGTAGTTGGGGAACCCATTGCTGGAAATCAGAGTTTCATTTCCAGCCCGAATTGCTTAAGTTAAGGAATCAATTTGTCTCCCGATACGGTCAGCCAACAAAACGGCAGAGAACATAATTCGAGGAGAGAACAAATTTGGCACGCCTAGTGGGACCATAGGTGAATTAATAGCAAAGTTTGATTCTCCAGGTCAGGATCATTCTTGGCGTATGCGCCTAAGGTCCGGTAAGAAAATGAACCCCGAGTCCAGTCCACATCCTAAACAAAATCCTCCCAGAAGGAACAACGAACCAACATCCTCTTCGGGTATGCCTACATCGGTTGATACCCTTCCACTTCCTCCATCAGCCCAAGCTGTGGAAGAAACTAGCCAATCTGAAGGTCCAACCATAATGACAACGTCTTTTATTAGACAACAGATCGACATGGGCATCCACGATATTATGTACCACGTTTCTAAACAGTTGGTCGACATTGTGAAACCGATGGTACATAATGAGGTTCAGCAAGCGAAGGAGACGGAACCAATCGAATGCACCCAGGAAAATGTTCGACTAGTTCTGTCATCCCTCTGACGAGCGGTGTTGTTCAGCATGAGACCGTGACTCCGGTGTTGTTCCTCAACCGCATGTGCATCATCTAGTGCCTGCTCAGGTGCAGCCGGTAGCGCACCTAGGAACACAAGCCCAATCGCCTGGCAACCAGCACACTGCATGGTCGCCGCCGAACCTTGGGGGGAAAATGTGCCACTTGACCAAACAAGTCTGTAGTATGGGCAGATCAACATGGCTCGGAGACCAGTTCAGGCTCCAGGACACTTTGGATTGCCGCCCGTTATGACGTACGTTTCTAGAACGACCCTACGATGCAGGAGAATAGTGTTGGCCAGCTGAATTGGCAGCCGATAGCCCATGTCTATGACTTAGCTCGGCTATCTGGTGACGTTGTTTACAGTGAAATACCATTCCAGCAGTCATTGCCAGTACCCAGTCCATACCTTCCAGGAAGTGTAAAATTTCTAAGAACGGTCGACGTCCGAGGAGAGCAACCATGGAATACTGTTCCATCTTATCCGTAGGCTCCGTTAGCCGTTCCAGGAGCTCAGGTTGCAGGCTTTGGTGGCCATATCCAACAGCAACAATGGGGCATTACCCCACCTATTGGTAATGTCCAGTAGACCACCTACAACCTTCAAAACCCTGTCCAACAAAGTGCAGAATGGAGGTCGTCAGTGCAGAACGCCTACCAGCCGAATCCAGTTGAGAATCGGTAGGGGACGTCAAAATTGATAAACCCAGAAATTATTGCTAATACCATATGGAGGTACTTTGACATTCAACTGAAACCTTTGGACATGCCTGTTTATAAAAAGCCTTACCCCGATTGGGTAGATCGGATAACACCTTTGCCGAGGGCTTCAAAACACCAAAGTTTGCCATCTTCTCTGGCGACGAAGGCAAATCCACTATCGAGCACATCAGTAGATTTACTGTCCAATGCGGCGAGGCTGGCCAGAATGAGTATCACAAGTTACAGCTATTCCTTCTCTCTCTAATAGGAACAGCCTTCGCATGGTACTTCTTTTTGGCTCTTGATTCGATACAGAGTTGGGCTGACATGGAGGACTGCTTCCATGATAGGTTCTATTGGCCCAAACCTCAGGTTACCGTGACTGATCTAACAAATCTCAAGCAGCAGATCGATGAATCGGCTGCCGATTTTATCGAGAGATTCAGAAAGAAGGTTGGAAAATTCATCGTACACTTCTCCAAGTCTGAGTGTGCCCACATGATAATCAACAACATGCACCCTCAGTTAAAGGAGAAGTTGGTGGGACAATCCTGCTCTGACCTGAGCCAGTTAGTCGAAAAGGCTAGCCAAATAGAACAGTACGTCCAGGAGAAGGAGCGGAGAAGAGCCAGCCGAAATTGAGGCTCCCACTGGGTATCCATCATTGAAGTAGATGAGTCTGACTCAGAGTCAGCCGACTGCGCGGCAGACGCAATGGTGGCTGAGATTATTAGGGGTAAGGTTTACTCTTGCCCAGCCTTGAAAGCCGTAAAATGCAAAGTGATAAGTTCATCCGATAACAGGGTCGGTTACTCATTTGACATCACAAAGGCAGATCAAATATTTGATAATCTACTCAAAGATAAGCAGATTCGACTGCTTGATGGTTATAGGATTCCGTCTGCCGAGGAACTTAAAGATAAGAAGTACTGCAAGTGGCATAATTCATACATCCACTCTACCTCTGATTGTGTGGTCTTCAAAAAGGCGATCCAAAAGGGCATCAAAGAGGGGAAGTTCAAGCTAGCCGACAAAAGTATGGCTGAAATGACCATTGATACCGACCCCTTTCCCACGGTACCAATATCTATGGTATCTTTTGCTAAGCCCGATGAGTCGAGGGACACCAAAGGGAGACAACCGATGAAAAGGGTGTGGATCCCAAAAAACCTACCGAAGGGGAGAAGGCCATAAGGACCTCTGTGTTCAACCGGTTAGGCAGCTTACATGACATTCGCGATAACAGGCAGCCAGCTAGGAGCAGTTTTCATGGCTGCCCTAAATACTCGAGGGACGTTGAATAAGAACTTCAGGAATAAACCATGAGGTTCAGGAGGATCCCTATTGGCGCCAGGAATAGGCCTGGGGGGCAAGTACGGATGCCAACCAACCGGCAGCCGAGCATGCCTCGAATAGATGAAGAACCACTCCTTAAAACCAAACAAAGGGCAGTCGAGTTTAACGTAAATGAGGGTGTTTCATCCTTACGTATCACGGCGAGAAATGAGGACCATACGAGACCCCGAAGAATGATTAAACCAGCCGCCAACATAGAAGAGGGGAAGTAGTCTGTCAATCAGGCTCCCGAGAAGAAAGAGGCATCACCGAGAGTCACCATCGAGAGTCACATCCAGGACTCAGAAAAGAAAGATGCAACGTGCCAAGACCTTGTGTAAGGTGCAACAGACATTGCATCTACTTTCCAACACCAAGGCGGCCGAAAATCATGAGATTCTTGAGTTTGCCATAGCTATGGCAGGCCAGTGGGCCGGGTCGTCCCGCTCCCGCCCCGACACCACCCCGAACTCGACTTTAAAAAAAATTATGATATCGAGACTCGAACCAGGATGAGACATGGTCTAATCCCGACCCATCCCGGCCCGCCCGAATCCCACCAGGCCCGACTCGGTCCCGCCTCGATCCAGCCCGAAACCCCCGTTGCACCAACGACCATTTTATATTTTGGCCGTTGTGCAACAGCCATTTTTGGCCTCCCCCTTCCCCAACCCCCCTACCCCCTTAATATTTATTTTTAACCCATAAGTTATTATATTTACACTTTAACCCAATTTTCCAACTATAAATAGCTCATTTTCTCTTCATTTTTCTCACAAATCTTCCTACAATCTCTTAATCTATCTCTCTATAAGTCTACATTGTCTACTAAATATTCAATTTTATTTATTCATTTGGGAGTGAAGTTGGCAACTAGCTTGAGGATCTTTCATCGAGCAAAGTTTCAATTTTCAACCTCTCGATTACACGTCGATGTTTGGTACATTCATTCCTTCATTAAATTATTATTATCTATTTATTTTATTTAGCGCACTTAATTTCATTTACTTTAATTATTTATTAGTATAATTATAAATTTATAATGGAAGGATTTAAACGTATGTTTATGGGTAAGGGTCATGCTTCTTCTAGTAGGGCAACAAGGGCAATGGTACTTCTTCTAGTTATCCTATTTCTAGACAAAATCCTATTCATACACAAGATAATTTTGTTGATACTGAACATTTTCCTACAATACCATTAGATTTAGACGAGGAGCTATTTTCTGGAACTCAAGAAGACTTTAATTTAGACGATAATCTAGATGATACACCCACTAATGTAGATGACAACACACCCACTAGTGCACCTTCAACTGAAATACCTCATATTCCCCCTAGTATGAGATGAGGTCCAGCAAAACGATCATTAAAATCATATACATGAATATTTTTTGATAGGGACGTAGAGAATCAAGTAGCTAGATATAAAATTTGTAAAGATGTTTTAAAATTTAAAACTAAAAAAGGTCATGGTGGAACAGGGGGTTTAATGAGACACGTAACAAGGGCTCATCCAGCTAGGTATGCCCAATACGAGGCTTCAAAACTGAGTGTGCAAACGTCCGCTCCATCGGGACATGGTTCACATATTGTCCTGGACCAAGTACAGGGTAAAATTAACCCTATGACGGAGGGAATTGTAGGTCCTAAATACGATAAACATAGAGATAGGGAAGAAATATCAAAATTAGTTGTTGTGGTGGGTTTGCCTTTTTCATTTCCTTCATCTCCCGATTTTATTCATTACATTAGAGATATGTATAATCCTGTTTTTGACAATTTTTCTAGATCAAATGTTAAGAGAGATATATTTAAATTTGCACATGAATATCAACAGTATTTACGTTATTCATTATATCATTTTAATGGCAAAGTGGCTATCACTTCTGATATAGGCCGTAGTACTAACGACCATGATTATTTAACGGTAATCTGTCATTGGATAGATTATAAGTGGTCTATGAAAAAACGTATATTAGCGTATAGATATATAGAGATAGGCACACTGGTACTTTTATTGTAGAAAATATTTATCAAGTGTGCGATTATTACGGAATAACTGATAAAATTATGACTATTACATTAGATAACACTTCTTCTAACAATTACGCTATTACAATTTTAAAAAATAGTTTAACTCCATCTTTTCCATATCATTTTCATATAAAATGTGTGTGACATATATATAACTAGTTGTAAAGGATGGTCTATCACTTTTTGAAGACATTCTTAGTAAAATACAATTTGCTATAAACTTTATTTAAAAAAATAATAGAATACAACGAAGAAAATAATATAAAAAAGCCTTGTCACGATTGCCAACTACCTTATAGAAAAATTCCAGAAGAAGTACCCACTAGATGGAATTCTTTATACGAGCAACTATTTGTTGCTTATGACTATAGAAAACCTATAACTTTATTTTTTAACTCTCATAATCAAAATCCAGCTGATATGGTTGTAGATAGCGATTGGGGAAAAGTTTCCGAACTTATTGTATTTTTAGAAAAAAAATTTCAAGCAACAAAAGAATTTTTCGGTATATATTATCCTAATATTTCAACTATGTTGTTTTATATAGCTCTAATATTTTTATTGCTTAATGAATATATGGATAAACCAACTTATAAGGCATCTATTAAAAAAATGTTTATCAAAATAAAAAATATTTTATTCCTATTCCCACTATTTATATTATTGGTGCTGTATTAAATCCGATTATTAAAATAGACGGTACTAAATCACTTATTGAAACTATTTACGATTGTATAGCAGTACTACTACCTCCAAGTCCCAAAAATCCAAATCACCCACCACCTATTGAACAAACTAAAGAAGAAGTGTTGTCTAGCGTAGAAGACGAATGCAAAAAAATATATAGGTTTTACCAACAAGAAAGTGCTAGCAACCTACCGGCTTCCATACCATCTTATTCTTCTTCAACACAACCTCATAAAAGACATGTTGTTTCTCCGGCTAGTATTGAAAGCCTCAGAAATAGAATGTGCGGCCGTACCGCTACTAACCAAATTAGTGAGTTTGATATTTTTGTTTTGCGGGTTCTGTACCGTACCAAGCAGTTCTCAATGAAGAAGGACGTGAAGACTTCCTAAAATACTGGAGGGGGAATGACAAGACCTTTCTGACACTTTCAATGATGGCCCGAGATGATTTGAACATTCAAGCGTCATCAACGACGTCTGAAAGTGCTTTTTCAGCCGTCAGATATCAAATTGGAGAGCACAGACACTCATTAGTCGGAGACAACTTGGAAATTGTAGTATTATTCAGAGATTGGATACGAGCGGAGCGGAGAAGGTGCGGTCAACCAGAGATCAACGAAGAAGAAGACGAAAACTACAACAAAATCTTATTCGAAGGTGGTGGAAGCGACATGGAGCAATTTGACCAACAAATACCAATTCCAACCAAAGAACCACAGGAAATTATAAAGAAACTAGAACAGGTTTTTTTTCAATATGTAATTTGCAATTTTTGAACAACACCACAAAGTTGCAATTTTGACAATTGTATTTGTATTACAAAAAAAATTATATGTCTATTAAATAATATAAGAGGCACAAAAACAGTCTTGAGATGTTTTTATTACACTATCTTGTTTAATTATTAAGTTTTTTTTATATATATGTCACTTTTTAAATTAAGTGAAAAAGAAAAAAAACCGCCCGATCCCGCCATAGCTGATCCCGCCCCGACCCGATTCCGACGGGATCAAAAATAGGACGGGACGGCAGCGAATCCCACCTGTCCCGATCCCGCCGGTCCCGACCTGACCCGATCCCGCCTCGACCCAATCCCGCCGGTCCCAACCCGACGGACCCGATCCCGGCCCACTAGCAAGTCATAGCCGTAGCCAAGGCTATCGAGATGCCATTCGGCTTAATTGCTTTAGGGACAATATTACCTGAAGGAGAGATATCGGGTCAACTAGAGCTGGATGAACAGCCTACCGACAACCCGACGGAGGAACCTTGGCAAGAGAATGTGGCCCCGAATGGACCTCTAACCGAGGCAATCCCACAGATCGTGCATAGGATTCAGTCAGAGGATCCCCAAACGATCCACATTTGTCTCCACGAAATGGAAGATATGAGATTCTGATCAGCCGAATTGGATCAAGGAAGGGACTCCATCCTCGATTTATTTAGCCATGACCTGGTTGATGATATCTGGGCAGACATTGAAATGGTCAGCCTAATCCTATGTGAGTTCTGGGTCAGCCGCTCCGCGCTGGATAGCCTAGAAGGTGATGTTTGCGTAGAAGACGCAGAATGGAAAACAATAGCTGATACCTCGGCTAGGGACACTTTGAGCACCGTATTTGGTGCACCTTCAGAAGATATGGTTAAACACCTCAAACCCCTTTACGTCAAGGCTTACATTAACGGCAAAATTATTAGTCGGGTGTTTATCGATAATGGGGTTATGCTGAATGTGATATCATTGTTTACTTTGAAGGATCTTAATAAAACAAAGGAGGATCTCATCCCAACTAACATGAAAATGGCTAGCTTTATGAGAGAAGCCTCTGAAACATTGGGGATTCTAATAGCAGAAATCATTGTAGGTCCTAAGACGGTCAGGTCTGCCTTCTTTGTAATAGATGGAAAGCCGTCCTACACCATTCTGCTAGGCAGGGACTGGTTACACACCAACCAATGCTTTTCTTCTACCGTGCATCAAAAAACTCATCTTTTGGGAAGGAGACAAGATAAAATTATCCCAGCGGATGATAACCCGTTCCGACAAAGGGTTCAGAATGTAGATGATGTCCTCTATTCACCCTATGTGGCTCACATAGCCGTCACAGAGTAGTATGAAGAAGGATCTTAGGAATCCTGTAATCTTACCTTGCGAGGGTTTGAAATAAAATAATTAGCCGAACCACGGCTTACCTTGGAGGATTTAAATGGTTGAGGAAACTCAAATCATACGTGACATATGGCATCGGTTAACCGCCCTAAGTTCTGAGGCAGGGATAACCGAGGTATCACAGATGGGGAACCACGACAACAAACCAACGCTTGTAGCCGATCAAGTAGAGCTGCCGATGGAACTTGAATCGCCCATAAGAAGGGCCTAGTTTTGAGTCTCAGGACCCTTTGGAAGATATCGACTTGGGAACTGAAGAAATCCCTCGGCTATCACATATTAGTGGTTTGCTGAAGGAAGAAGACAAACAAGGCATAACGGCCCTTCTACTGTAATATAAAGACTATTTCGCATGGGATTATCATGAGAGGCCTGGGCTGGCACGTACTTTGGTAGAACATAGATTGCCAATCAAAAAGGGTTTCAAACCCTAAAAACAGCTGCCCAGAAGGTATCACCCTTAACTGATGCCTCAAATCAGAGCCGAGATCGAACGACTGCTGAAAGCCGGGTTTATCAGAACAGCCAAGTATGTGGAATGGTTAGCAAACGTCGTACCAATCAAGAAGAAGAATGTCAAGGTTCGGGTATGTATTGATTACATGAACCTAAATCTAGCCACTCTTAAAGATGAGTACGTCATGACCGATAACCGACATGCTAGTCGACTCAGCAGCCGCTAATGGTGTATTGACCTTCATGGATGGATACTCTGGCTATAATCAGATATCGGTAGCCGAGGACGACATTCACAAAACCGCCTTCAGATGTCCAAGAGCGTTGGGCATTTACGAGCGGGTAGTTATGTCGTTTGGTCTGAAGAACGCTGGTGCTACTTATCAAAGGGCAATGAACACCATCTTCCATGACTTGATCCAGAAATTGGTATCAGAGCTTGTAATAAGGAATAGTTGTTGAAAAATGAACGAAAACAGACTAGTACAACAACAAGAAAAGATTATACAGTTAAAAAGAATAGCTGAAAAACCACTTAGATATGGTAAAGATATAAACCAGCATATCATAAGTTGTAGAAAAAGAATAGATCTAATAAATGAAAAAGACAGAGATTTACAAGATAAACAGTTAAGAAAACTATACAGAAAATGAATAAACATCTATCATTTACACAAGTAAGAATTTTGAATAAACAACTGTGGAAACACAAAATATTAAAAGAACAACTGGTCGGAGCCAGAAACTATCATAAGATGATTATTAATTTAAAAGAAAATTGGCTAAACAGATTTAAAAACTTAGCCATAAAATTATCAGAAGAAGATAAGAAAATAAGATTAGATGAAATCATAGCAAATATGGACGAACAAAATCATTCTTATGAAAGAATAGTAGAAATAAATATGGAAATTTGTGCATTGAATATAGTAATAGCAGAAATACAATCCGATTTGAAATTGGAAATAGAATACTATGGATAAAGATAAGAATACTCAAAAAATGAATACACAGCTGAAGATAATAAAGAAAAAACAAAAGTTGAAAAAGATAAAGACGATCTTATCAGGAGAAATATACTCGCAACTGAAATACCTAGAATATAATGCAAAAGAAATAAAATTGGAAAATAAAATAACTCAATTAGAAAGTCAATGCGATAAGTTTAGCAAAATATGGATAGATATGGGAAATGGATGGAAAAAACGAATAAATAATGAGTAACAAAATAATAAGTAATAACGACAAGATAAATGTGTTATGGGAAGAAATTATATTAAAAGAAAAAATGATAAACATACTATCACTAATGGATGAAATAAAAGACGATCAGACTAAAACACAGTTAATGATTAGAGAAGAATTGACTAACTTATGGAACGTATCTGAGATACCTACGTTCAAATTAATATTAGAAAAATTGAATATATTACTTGAAGAAAAGAGTAAAGGTAAAAGAGTAGAAAATAACAATGAAGCTAGTACCAGCAAAAAGAATACTGCTAAGGAGAAAAATCCTAGTGAAGAGAACACTAAAACAAAAATGAATACCCACAAACCAGAAATAGTACCTATAGATGCTTGGAGAAGAAGTAAGGTACCGATTATGGTAGATATCAGTAGAATAAAACCAAGATTATCAAATAGTGTAACAGAAATCTTAGAAAGATTAGTCATACTAAATAAAGAAGGAAAATTCTAATGGAACCTAGTACGATTACGTTTTTGAAAAAGCATGGAAAAGAAATTATAGAAAGAGAAAAATATAAATACGAACCTATGCGATCAAAACCAATTAAAGAAGAATTACCGCAAGAAAGAGGATTACCGTTAGTTAAAAAAGGATTAAACGAAGAATATTATGAAAAATATAAAGCTTATAAGAAAAAGTACTTAGATATAAAAGATAAACAAGATCAGCAGATTAAAGAATTAAAAACTGAGAATTTAAATCTAAGATTAAATGATAATGAAGACTGGTATAAAAATATAAAAAATATAAAAGAAAATATTTAGAAGCGAAAGATCAAATTAAAGAATTAAAAGTAGAATTAAAAGAGGTAAAACAAGAAGTTTTAGAGCTTAAAGAAGAAGTAAGGAGTTTAACAGAACAGTTAAACAGCTTAAAAGGAAAAAAGAAAGTACGTTTAAGTGAAAGTGATAAGAGTAAAGACAAGAGTAGAGAACACTCAGATAAACAGAGTAGCAATAATAAACAGATAAGAGTAAGTGAAAGTAATGAGACGAGCGATAAAACTAGATCTGAAGAAAGCTCAGATAACCAGAGTAACAGTGATAAATCGATTAACCAGGAATTACAGGGAATAGAATTTATAGAAGAAGAAAATTCTGAGAATAATTCTGGAAATACTGAATTGGTAAGAGAAAATGATCAGATATTAAAAGCATTAAGAGGAGAAAAAAGAGTAAATGCTATAATAGAAGATGAGCCAGATAGTGATATAGAAAATGAATACTATGAACAAGTGAATACTGAAGTAGAAACAGATGATATAATAAATGAAGATGCAAATGACTACCCTGAAGAAGAATTGGCTGACCCTAATCTAGAGGTGATTACCACCAGAGCAACTAGATTACCAAATCATATACCCATTGGCCAGCAAGCTGAATTTAAAGAGTTTGTAGGATCAATGACCCAAGGAGTAAACTATAATGGATATTTTCTAGAATTGGATAATGTTTATGACGAACAGGAAATTGGAAGAAGAATAACAGATTGGAATTTAGGGATGTATATTGCATTAATGAATAGTACGCAAGCCGAAAATCTAGATTATATGTATGATTTAATATCCAAGATTATAATTGGAAAAACAGCATACTGGATAGAGTCAATATCATACCAGCTAAGAGGTGAAGTCTTAAGCTATGCGATAGACTGGAAGTCTATGTTAATGATTTTTGACTTAAATTTTTAGGTGAAAAATGGCTAGTAGCCAGAGAAAATGTTTTAGCAGAAGGAAAACAGAGATTATCATGAACCTGAATAATATGAAATGTTGTAGGATTGATAAATTACCAGAATATACGATTAGCTTTAGTAAATTCTTTTATGAAGCTAGATTCTTACCAGAAGAAGGAATAATTTACCAACAGTTATATTATGATCATCTGCCTATACCATATAATATTGAAATAACAAAAGAATACGTACAGTTAGAACCTAAAGAAAACACTTTAGGGGAAAGAATAAGAGTCTTAAGAGCATATCTGATGAGAAAATGCGAAGAATATCGATTACAACAAAAAATTAAAAAAGATAAGAAAATAGGATTAAGAGAAATCTGTGGATTCACAGAAAGAAGATTAAAATTTGGGTGCGATGATAAAGAAGAAAAGCATAAAAACATAAAAAAATATAGGAATAAATATGAAAAGGATTACAAATATAAAAAAGAGAATAAAAATTACTATAAATCTTATAAAAGAAAAAGATTTAGAAGATATAAGAATAATCCTGAAACTAGAAAAATTTTTAGTAATAAAAGAAAATTTAAAAGAAATAGAAGTTTGAATCCTATAAAATCGAATAAATCTAAAGATGAAAAAATAAAAGAATGTACATGTTGGAATTGTAACGAGAAAGGACACTACGCCAACAAGTGCCCGAAGCTAAAGAAAAAAGGAATAAAGTATATAAATACCGAACAGTTTATAATGAGTTTAAAACTGATTAAAGAAAAGAATAATAATTGGTATGATTATGAAGATTTTTATATCAGCGAAACTGATAAAGAATCAGAAAGAATAAGTTATATTAACCAATATTCTAGTGAAAGTAGTTCTGAATAAAATAAACCCTCTAGAAAGAAAAAAAAGATTAAACTTATAAGGGAAAAAGAATATCAGATATAAAAATACATAATACAACTGCTTTTAAGAATAATGGTAGCAATCCATATAGAAGCCGATGTAGAATACAAGCCGAATAAAATGATAAAATAAAATATATTTATCGATAGCGGAGCAGATATATGTCTAGCCAGGAAAAATGTTTTAGAAACTCATAAATGGAAAAGATCCAGAATACATAGAGCAAAGGTGTCAGGATTCAATGAGCAAACAGGGGAATTAGACATTATTGCCGAAAATGTAAGAATTATACTAGGAAAAACTGCCTTCAGATTACCAATAGTATACCAGCTGAATAACATGAAGCAACAGGTCTTATTGGGAAACAATTTCCTAGATTATTTTAAAATCCAAGTGATAAATAAAAACACTTTCAGTCTACAATCTCCTTGTAATAAATGGATAATACTGAAAAGAATATTACCAGTAAATACCTTAAGATTATGTGCTATAAAGATTGAAAGAAATAATAATCTAGAATTACTAAAAGAAAAATATCTGAATAAATTAAAAAGCAATTTTGGAGAAAATCCTATGCAGCTATGGGAAAAAGAAAAAATCTATGGAGAAATAAGATTAACAGATCCAAACGATACTGTTAGGACAAAGCTTATAAGGTACAGCCCGACAGATCAAAAGGAATTTGATATCCAGATTAAAGAACTATTAGAAATGAAAATAATCAGAGAGAGTAAAAGTCCTCATAGCAGCCCTGCCTTTTTGGTAAGGAAACATAATGAGCAAAAAACAAGGAAAAGCCAGATTAGTAATTGATTATCGAGAATTGAATAAAAGACTATATTTGATGGTTACTTTTTACCCTACAAAAGGAACCTCATTAACAGATTAGGGAATAAAAATTGGTTTAGTAAGTTCGACTGTAAAAGCAGATTTTGGCAAATAAAATTGACCAACGAATCTAGAGCTTTAACAGCGTTCAGTGCCCCTCAAGAACACTATGAATGGAACGTACTACCCATGGGATTAAAAAATGCGCCACAAATATTTCAAAGAAGAATAGACCAGGTATTTAGAAAACTGGCAGACTTCTGTATTATATATGTGGATGATATATTGGTTTATAGTGATAATCTAGAAAACCATATCAAGCATATAGAACAATTCATTGAAACGATTAATCAACATGAAATACTTTTATCAGAAAAGAAATCAGAAATATTCAAGAATACTATTGAATTCCTAGGCTACATTGTGGATAGTGAAGGAATACAATTACAAGAACATGTTGTAACAAAGATTAAAAACTTTAAAGAAAGATTAGAGAATAAAAGAGAGGTACAGCAGTTTCTTGGGGTAATAAATTATGCAGCAGATCATATAAAAGATTTACCATACCTAAGAAAGCCACTGCAAGATCTGATTAAAAAAGATGTAACGTTTGAATGGAAAGAAGAACATACCAAGGCGATTAACCAGATTAAAGAAAAGGTAAAATCATTACCTAAACACAGAGTACCTACATATCAAGATCAATTAGAACTCTTTACTGATGCTAGTGATATAAGATGGGGAGCGATCCTAATAGCATATGATAAAGAAGATATTGATAAAGAAAAAAGATTAATTTGTGGATACTGAGGTGGAACCTGAAAACCCAATGAAAAGAACTACCACATAAATGAAAAAGAATTATTGGCGGTAAAATTGAGAATAAAGAGATTTCATTACCATCTTCTACCAGTAAAATTTGTGGTTAGAACAGATAATACCCAGGTAAAGGCATTCATCAATAACAGAATAGACCCTTTACCAGAACTGAATAGAAGAAGAAAATGGCAATCATTCTTTTATTGCTATGATTTCATTGTAAAAAACATATCTGGGACTAAGAACATTTTAGCTGATTTTCTTAGCAGGTATCACAGTGACGACTAAGCAAAAAGAAAGTATGGCCAAGAATAATGATTATCTGATTAAACCGTGATATTTTAGGCAGCAGCAAAGCTGAGGAAATATCCCAAGAATAATTGATTAATGTTTACAATTAACCGTGATATTTTATGCAGCAACAAGATAAGAAACTAGCAGCAGATGAAGGATCAGTATGAAGACTCATCCATCGTTCAGCAAGATTAGAGAATTAAATAAAGACATATTGCAGTATGTCATTGAGAGGAATATCCTTTACAAAGAGCTAAGTTTAGCTTGGAAAGAATTACTCTATTACGACGTAATGAAACCTTCTAAGTTACTAAGTGATCAAGGCAGAATAATAGTCAGACAAGTAATAGTGAATAAAATGGTTAGTATATACAGGACTATCGAATACATTCGATATCTAATAAATGGAAAGGAAACTAGTATACGAGCGGTTGATTGGTTACTCGCATACTACCCATCACATTATTAGATGATTAAAAACCAGAATATACTACATCCTGATCCTTTTGAATAAGGAGGGAAAAATGATTTTGAATAAAATCCTGATCCTTTTGAGTAAGGAGGGAAAACTGATTACTTTTGCAGGTACAATGTAGAGGCCTACGAAGGAGGCCTTACAGCCTAAAATGATTATGGCTTAACAGCCCAAAAGAGGCTTAACAGCCCAAGAGATTATCAAAGGTATTATGTAGATTCATCTACTTAAAACCTAAACGAGGCTTATGGCCCAAACAGATTATGGCCCAACGTAGTGTTTTATACTACAGTAAAGCCCAAAAGAATATCAGTCAGGGAATGTAGTTTACTGCATAACCCATAAAAGAGGTTATAACAGACCCAAAAGATTATGGCCCAACATAGTTTAAACTATGGTAAAGCCCAAACGAAAAGAGATCCTATGGATCCAAGACAGATTAAAACCCGGTAACACGGAAAAGAGGTCTTTCTGACCCAAAGGAATATGGCCCAAATGTAGTTTAAACTACAGAAAGCCCAGACAAAAGAAGCCTCAGTGCTCAAAACTGATTATGGCCTTACGGCCCAAAAGAATGATTAACAAATCGATGATATCGTTCCTATTCTATAGGAGTATCGTCAGAATAATTAAAATAATTATCTAAAAAAGATTATCGATGATATCATTCATATTCTATAGGAGTATCATCCAAGAAAAAGGATAAAATTGATTATCACAACAGGTTACTAACGAACAGCTGGAAACAGGAAAGCAGCCCGATAAACCCGATGTGAAAATGACATTCTAACGAAAGTCATTGAAGATTATGACAGCTGAACTACTCGCCGGATAACAACAGCGAAACAAGACAGCTGGAAGAATAGCCGTATAACAACAAAACAGCTTTACGAAAAGTAGAAGACAAGGAACTATTGCCTTTACGACTTTTTGGAAAGCAGAAAAGAAGAAGACAAAACAACTTTGCGAAAAGTAGCAGACAAGGCACTGTACCCATTATAGCCTTTATGACTTTTTGGAAAAGTAGTTTGTCTAGGACTATTTAAGTACTGTTTAGGACTATTTGAGTACTGTTTACTTTACGACTTTTTAAAAGTAATACTGTTTACTTTAAAAAAGTAAGGAATAGTGAATAGCCGAGGTTATCTATATAAGGAGCCTCTTGTCAGGACGAATATTTATTCAATCTTCATTCAAGAAATTCAATACAACTTCTTACACTCTCTCTCAATGTTTAACTAAAACACCCTTCAGTCTATAATCCGAAATCATCCAAGATTATCATAAGATAACCGAATACCATCTGAGAACATCTTAAGATTAATCAACTATCATCCAAGAACAGAGATAAGATTAATCTTATATCAACCAAGAATATCATAAGAACATAAAGTATAATACTTTGATTCATTATGATTAGAACTATACTGGTTAAAGCACAACACTGGAAGGAAGAACATCAGAGGATATCCGTAATTGCATCTCCCCTGGAGCATGTGTGTGTGTAAAGCCCGCTTAGTCGAGGAAGACGTTAGGGTAGCAGATTCCACGTGTTGGGTGAGTACTACCTCAGTGATCTGAAAATCTGACTAAAGGTATGTGCTTGAACTATGTATTTCTAATTATAATTTTGATAAGTATATTACTCCGTTGTTATGCTATTTAGACATTGATATTAGATTATGATTATAACTGTTTAGACGATGATAGACGATTATGATTATGAAATGTTTAGACGATTGGTATAGGTTATAGTATGGTTATCTGCCGGATAGATAGAAGATTATAGACTATATTTTCAGATCACCGAGGTAGTACTCACCCAACACGTGGAATCTGCTACCCTAACGTCTTCCTCGACTAAGCGGGCTTTACACACACACATGCTCCAGGGGAGATGCAATTACGGATATCCTCTGATGTTCTTCCTTCCAGTGTTGTGCTTTAACCAGTATAGTTCTAATCATAATGAATCAAAGTATTATACTTTATGTTCTTATGATATTCTTGGTTGATATAAGATTAATCTTATCTCTGTTCTAGGATGATAGTTGATTAATCTTAAGATGTTCTCAGATGGTATTCGGTTATCTTATGATAATCTTGGATGATTTCGGATTATAGACTGAAGGGTGTTTTAGTTAAACATTGAGAGAGAGTGTAAGGTGTAAGAAGTTGTATTGAATTTCTTGAATGAAGATCGAATGAATATTCGTCTTGACTTTTTGCTGGTACTAGCTTCATCGGCAAGACTTGATCGGCAAGACAATGGAGGTTTACATCGATGATGTAGTAGTGAAGTCTAAGGACTTCAAGAATCATTTAGCCGATCTTGAACAAGCATTAAAAGAATGAGGATTCATAATCTCAAAATGAATCCAGCCAAGTGCATGTTTGGAGTATCGGTTGACAACTTCCTTGTCTTTTTTGGTACACAAGAAAGGCATCGAGATAGATCGTAACAAAGCCAAGGAATTAATGGGATCTGCACCATCCAAGACAAATAAAGAGTTACAAAGTTTATTAGGAAAGATCAATTTCTTAAGGAGGTTCATATCTAACTCGGCTGGCAAAATGAAGGCTTTCTCACCTTTGCTCAAACTTAAAGAGTCAGAAGAGCTAGTATGGGGTCCGGAACAGCAAGAGGCCTTTGATCAAATTAAAAAGGCCTTAGCTACTTCCCCCGTATTGGTGCCTGCCGTGCCAGGAAAGCCGTTGAAATTGTATATTTCGGCTGCAGAATTATCTATCGGCTGTTTTCTAGCACAGGAGGCCGATGATAGAACTGAAAGAGCGGTTTATTAACTTAGCTGAATGCTCAACGATGCTGATATACTCCTTTGGAGAAGTTTTATCTGTCTTTATTCTATGCTTGCACAAAACTCGAATATTATCTAATGCCTCACGTTATATACGTTTTGTGCAAAGTTGATATTGTCCGGTACTTACTGAATAGACCTGTCTTCCAAGGTCGATTAATGAAATGGGCCATCAAGCTTACCGCATTTTCTCTCGAGTATAGGCCACTCAGGGCCGTCAAAGGTCAAGCAGTAGCCGATTTCTTGGCAGCACACCCTTGTGTAGACATGGAGAATCCATGCGCCCCTCCTACTATATGTATAGACATTGTGCCATGGGTACTAACCTTTGAGGGGTCTAGAACCCAGAAAGAAGTTGGAGTCGGAGTCACGATAACACATCTGAGAGATAAAACGTGGAGGTCCTCCTATAGGCTAGATCCTGAATTGACAAACAACCAAGCCGAATACGATGCTCTTATCATGGGACTCAAACTCCTAGTTTCTATGAAGGCGAGGTGCATCGAGATCTGAGGAGACTCTCAGCTGGTAATCAAACAGCTGGCCCGGGAATATGACTGTAAAGACCCAAATTTGCTGGTCCATCACAGGACGGCTAGCAGGTTGCTTAATGGGTTCGCATCATCCACGTTAAGTTATATTCCCAGAGGCATGAATGTTGAGGCTAACGACTTAGCAGAAGAAGCTTCAGATTTTAGGAAGTCTCTACTCACCCTAAAGCACGATGAATTACCAGCTGAAGTGTTAGCCGTTGATAAAATCGACTCATAGAGGCAGTTACTAATTGACTACCTAAAAGATCCCTTTAGTTGCAAGGACCTCAAGGTTAAAAGAGGAGCCTTGAAATACGTGCTCATTGACGATGACCTCTATAAAAGGAGCATGAATGGAGTACTACTCAAGTACATTGCCAAAGCAGAGGCCTTGAAGGTCATGGGAGAGGTCCATGAAGGAGTATGTGGATCACACAGAGTGAGGCCAGCGATGAAGTGGATGATCTACCGCCACGACTATAATTAGCCTACTATCACAGCTGACTGCTTTCAGTATGCAAAAGCACGACCGAAAATCATCATAGCCAATTTGTGATATGGAGACGCTTGGTTAAAGGGGGAACACATTTCAAGAAATGATCATCATTGCATGCACTGGAGACGAGACGATTGAAGTGACATGCGCTGATGTCAAACTGAAATGACGGCTACTTTCGGATACATCAACTCAACAGTCACACTCGAGTTAATGTATGAGGCAATTATTAACACTCAAAAGTAATTTAAGTGTTTAGCCGAATTCAGTGACAACCGAACTGTTCCGGAGCTGAATTTACTCTTAGCCCTCGACTACAAGAACTTCATCGGCTACTAAGGCATCTTAGCCGAGTTGTTAGTTAGGGATACGATTGGAACCCACTCAGATGCAGACGCCTCGACGATCAAGTCAAAAGGGTTTCCGGACCCCTAGAAGCGGTAACGGCTAACAACAGCTAAAAGAAAGGGCTATTATCCGAGCAAGAGAAGTAGAGGGCGAGAAAATCGGCACCCCCCCCCCATAATCGGCCATTGAACTTAGTGGGTTACTTGATGGCTGACATGGGGGGGATCACGTTGTATAGTTTTCCCCCTTTTTTGTACTATAAATATGATCATTCTTTGCATATACAAACATAACCAATCAATCAAACAACTCAATTTTTATCTATCTTTATCCTTTACTTTACTGTACTCAGTTGCATTCATGTTTCTTACCTCTTAGTTTACTCATACCACCGTCCTAACGCTTTCTGGAGTAGTTGGGAACCCATTGCTGGAAATCAGAGTTCCGTTTTCAGCCCGAATTGCTTAAGTTAAGGAATCAATTTGTTTCCTGATACGATCAACCAACAAAACGGCAGAGAATATAATTCGGGGCGAGAACAATTAATAAGTGATTAAAAGAGTTATTACTTTATTTTGTAGATGTGGAATGTTCAGTTTTCACTAGGTCTTTACTCTCCCAACCCCACCTCCACCAAATAACAAAGGGAGAAAAAAAGACACTGAAGTAACTTTGCACTAAAAATATAACTATATTAGAGTTAAAACAGATGACAATAAGTTACATAAATAATGTTTTAAGTGGAGTATTATATAGTACTTTATTATATTGTATTGTACTGTATTATTTTAATAAATATAATATTTAAATAGATTATATTGTTTCTCGTCGTTACATAATGTTAGACATCAGTAATTTGAAGGTAAATCTACAAGAAAAGTAGGATATGATGTAGAGCTATCATAAAAAGATACGATAAAGGATAAAATATGATATTATTAGATAATAAGCAAACACAAAATGAGAAAAAAATAATAATAATTAGGTAACGACGCGATCACCCCAAATTGGTTGTTACATAAAATGAGACTTTTCGTCGTCACATAACAATGCGATACAATAAAATTTAAGTAATAATTTTAAAAAATCTTTATATTTAACCTAACAACACAATACAATACAATACAATACAATACAATACAATACAATAGGTAACAATCATCCAAACAAGTTGTAAAAATTAAAGGATTGCAATTTGCTGCAGTGTCCGGTATGAGTAAAATATATATTTTCCTCCAAAAAAACAAACAAAACAAAAATAAATAAAAACAAAAACATTTATGACGAAGTCTTGATTTCTTTGCTAGTTATGAGATATATTTTTCAAGAAAAAATTTTCAATCAGAAGGGAAAAATGATTTTTCTCAATAATGAGCCGAAATCATTTTCGTTTGCAAATATTTAAACTCACTTTATCACTTACTTTAATCAATATTGTCACAATATTATCTATTGTACAATACTCAAAAACCTCATCAATATATTATCTTTGTAAATTATCCTTCAACTTGTATGATCATCATATACCACACCCCCACCCCCAATACAGGAAAAATGATCCAGAATATATTTTAATTTCTCACGGTAAAAACTTTTTGATTAAAATAATTTTTTCCATACCAAATGCAATTGAAAAAAATCATCATGGTAATGGCGAGTTAATAATTACTATTTACAAGCTATACAACTTAATTATCTTTGATATGATTAGATAATGTTTTTGTGCACGTGTGAAGTTTTAAAGTATGTTTACAATGGTGGTTTATCTAGTCTTTCACTCTCAAATTTTAGCGTGGTTTACCATTTCGAGAGTTAATGTGACTGCTTTTGGTTTTAAAATGGACAAATTAATTCAGTTTTGGAAACAAAATTTGGATACATAAAATTAATATAAGCTACGATTGTTTCTTTCAAATGCCAATTTTTAAAAAAACAAATTAAAGAATCACGTTAAGTGAAGAATGGGGAATGATTCTATAATTTATAATTATAGGCACAAGGGGCCAGAACAGAATAATAAAAAAGTCCTGTTGAAATTAAAGTATAAATTTTTTAAAAGACAACGCGTTATGTGAAGAATTGGAAATGATTCCATTACATGATCTAAAATTAAAAATTCTTTAATTAAGCTTTTACGAAATTTGCACGTGCTGGATGCCTATTAATTACTACTATTTTTCTGTGTGATGCTTCAGCTAGCTTTAGTTATAGACATGTGATGAAATTAAAACACTTTGAGTTTCTCTTTGTATATAAGTTGTACATACCAATTACCAAAGAAGAGATTCAAGTGAGTCTACAAATATACTAAAGGATGCGAAAGAAGTTGTATTTAGCATCTTGATTATATTGTGGATGAAAGAACGTCGAGGTCAGATTTTCATAATATTTTAGCTTCTTGCACTTCATTTTACTTCTAATATGATTTGGCTTGTGATTTATCTTTACGAAATGTCTTCTATATATAGATTTTGTTCTGACTAGTATTATGTATATTTTATCTTCTTGAAAACGACGATATACATAAGATGGTAAAATTTGTGCTTCACTCATGCAGTTTTTACATAATGTCTAGTACAATTAGCAAGAGTATGCACGAGTAAATTTCTCAAACGATCACTCAATTATGTGAAATTATTTAATTAAAAATTTCATTTCATTTCATTTCAATAAAGTCACTCAACTTTTTAATTTTCTTTTATAAAATCGCTCTAGCTGAATTTGTTACTTCCAATCATCAAAAAAATTTGATTTAATAAAATAAACTGATTTTTATGTCATGTAGACCTTAGTCTACACTATTTAATACAATATCAAAAAAGCTATATCAAAAGACCCAACTCAATAGTCAAAATGGGACCCTAAGAAATATTGCGGAGGCTTTCATATTTATCAATACCTTGTAATAACAATTCACGAGTCAATAGTCAATTAAATATAAAAACATTTTGGTACGACAATAATAATAATAGAGCATATGACATCTAATTTATGTTATCAATTTAAATTTTATCTCAATTTCCTTTTTAAATACGTTTATTGATGTCAACTACCTAATGAAAGAAATAATCTCTTAATTATTTTCATTAATGAATGAGTATATATATAAAACTTACAATTTCCATAATATGAAAAATCATATTCCTTTTCTATTCCCAAAACTCTATTCTATTTGTAGAATAATTCTATAATTATGGTAAGTGTACAATTCTAATTATATACAAAAACCCACATATACACGGTGTGTATACCGTGTATATCACGGTCTCCCAAGCCTTGGGTTTCCGTGATATACACGGTATACACAAGATATTATACCGTGTATATGATGTATGTATATTGTGATACACTTTCACACCCCCGCAGTCATAGCAGGCGGTCTTCGTACGCTGAGACTGTCCCTAAAATCTTCAAATAGGACCGAGGGAAGACCCTTAGTAAAGATGTCTGCAATTTGATACGTGGAAGGGACATGTAAGATGCGTACTTGTCCACGAACTACTTTTTCGCGAACAAAATGGATATCCACCTCAATATGTTTAGTACGTTGGTGTTGAACCAGATTTCCAGAAAGATATACGACACTAATATTATCACAATATACCAAGGTAGCTTTGTGAACGGAAAAGTGAAGCTCCAGGAGAAGATTACGTAACCAACATGACTCAGAAACCACATTGGCTATCCCTCGATACTCGACCTCTGCACTGGAGCGTGATAAGGTAGCCTGTCGTTTGGCAGACCATGAGACCAAGTTATCACCAAGAAACATGCAATAACCAGACATGGAGGTCGATAATGGATATATATGCAAGCCATAGTCAAGCGTTCCCTAGATGTATCTGGACAGCCACCCCAATCAGCATTGGTATACGAGACAAGTGTAGAGGCCGATAATGGATATAGATGCAAGCCATAGTCAAACGTCCCCTATATGTATATGATAATGCGTTTGAGCGCATTCATGTGCTCTACCCTAGGATCATGCATAAACAAGCACACCTGATGTACGACATATGTAATATCTGATCTCGTGAACGTAACATACTGAAGAGCTCCAACAAGATTGCTATAGTGAGTGGATCCTCGTAAGGTAAGCCAGCTGCAGCACCCAGCTTGGGCTTAGTATCAACCGGAGTGGAAGTAGACTTACACGAGGACATACTAGCCCTTTCAATTATCTTAGCGGCATACTTTCGTTGTGATAAGAATAACCCACCTACATGACGAGTGACAGCAATCCCCAAAAAGTAACTCAAGGGCCCAAGTCTTTCATAGCAAACTCAGAACTGAGCATTATCATGATAGACTTGCGCAAAGCATCAGAAGAGGCAATCAAGATAATATCATCCACATATAATAAAATATAATCCATGGAAGTTCCACGACGATATATGAACTATGAATTATCATACCTGCTGTGAGAAAACCCAATAGACAAAATATAGTCTGCAAATCTCTTATACCAAGCCCGTGGGGCCTGCTTAAGCTCATATAAGAAATTCTTTAATAAACAGACATGATAAGGATATTTGGGGTCTCGAAAACTCAAGGGCTGATGCATGTAAACGGTCTCCTTAAGATCATCAGAAAACATTCTTCACATCTAGCTGATGAATGAGTCATGCCTTTGAAATAGCCAAACTGAGAACAGTGCGAATGGTAGCCGGTTTGACCATTGGACTAAATGTCTCATCATAATCCATGCCAACCTGTTTAGTTTTACCATCACCTACAAGACAAGCCTTATGTCTCGCAAAAAAAGCCATCAGAATTATCTTTATGAGTGAAAATCCACATAAACCGAATAATATTAACACCAGAAGGACGGGGCACCAACTCCCACGTCTTATTTTCAATAAGAGCATCATATTAGTCGTTCATAGACAATTTCCAATTCGGGGCATTTAACTCAGCCATTGGGTTACAGAGTAGGGGGATTTAAGAACATTAGAATTTAGATTAAAATGTCTTTTTGGTTTAAAAATACTCCGTTGACTACGAGTGACCGGTCTGTGACTCGGGGGGGAATTGGGTGGATTTTGGGGAAAATTCGACTGAATGACGGACTGGCCAACAGGAAGTGGGCCTGCTGGTCCAACACGGGAAGCTGGATCAGGACGTGAAAAAGAAGCATGGGCAGAACTGGGTTGGATATTCGGCCCAGTTACTAGACCCGGGACTTGAGGGACTGGCCCACTGGGCAGATTCGACGGGACAGGAGGTCCATCGGGCAGTGGGCCTGCTGGTGGATTTTGGGTGCGGGACAAGTCCAATAAATGGTGGACAATATACGAGGAGACATCGTCATCTAAAAAATTATACAAACTACGCCCGGGACTACGTACGTTAGCAAACGGAAATTGGATTTCATCAAAAATAATATGGCGACTAACTATGATTTTATTAGACGATAAATCAAAATATTTGTAACCACGATGATTGGATGGATAACTCAAAAATACGCAAGGGGTAGAACGGACTTGAAGTTTGTTAATTGTAGTTGACGAAAATAGTGGATAACATAAGCACCCAAAGACCTTAAGATGTGAATACGAAGGAGTCTTATTATATAGGAATTGAAGAGGGGATGAATATGCCAAACCTTTGGTAGGAAGTATGTTAAGAAGATAACAAGCCATTTGTAGAGCATGATGCCAAAAGGAAGGGGGTACGGAAGCATGGACCAATAAAGTTCGGACAATATTATTAATGGTACGAATTTTCCGTTCGGCTTTCCCATTTTGTCAGGAAGTATGAGGACAAGAGAAACGAAAAACTATGCCATTAGTATCACAAAAATCCTGAAACAACCCATTATCATATTCTCTGCCATTATCACATTGAATATTTTTTATTTTCCGATCGAATTGGGTACAGATGAATGCTCTAAATTTTAAGAATGTGGAAAAAACTTGTGATTTTTTCGCTAACGGAAATGTCCATAAAAAGTTAGAATAATCATCCAAAAATAGAACATAATAACGATGGCCCACAGAACTTAAAACTGGAGATGTCCATAAATCGCTATGAATAATATCAAATGGCATTAAAGTACGAGAAGTAGAGGCTACAAATGGTAATCTAACATGTTTTCCTAAAGGACAGGATAGACAAGAAATGAAATTGTTTTTATGCAAGGAAGAAACAATGGACGACCCAGGGTGATCCAAACGTGCATGCCATAAGGAAGGAGCTAGAGCTGAAAAAGTAAATGACAAGGCTTGACTCGAGAGACTGGATGCGGGCGTGATAGGATAAAGATCCCCCCTACTATCACATCTCATAAGAGGTATCCCCGTCTTGAAATCCTTCACAGAAAATTCAAAAGGATCAAAATCAACAGAAACCCAATTATCAGTGGTGAATTGGTACATGGACACTGGCGCCACTTCCCACATGACGTCCGACCAAGGTACTCTCTCGTCTTATTCCAATTTGAGAAAAATCGTGGCATAATTGTTGGTAATCTCTTGATTATTTTCATTAATGAATGAGTATATATACAACTTACAATTTCCATAATATGGAAAATCATATTCTTATTCTATTCCCAAAACCCTATTCTATTTGTACAAGAATTATATAATTATGATAAGTGTACAATTCTAATTATATACAAAAACCTATTACCAAAAACCATCATATACACGGTGTGTATACCGTGTATATCACGGTCTCCCAATTGCCTTGGGTTTACTGATATACACGGTACACACAAGATAGTATACAGTGTATATGATGTATGTATATTGTGATACACTTTCACCTACAAAATAAACGTATAAAGATCACCGTTCTTTTCCATCATCTCATGGTGTCATGAGTCTTTTTTTTTTCTTTTTTTTCCCCATCTTTTGTGGTGTAACTTATAAGTTACAGTTATCCGTGGACTTTTGATAATAATATAGTTTCGTGGAAAGAGGACTTTTTAATTCAAGATCTATTTTGATTATTGAATTGGGTATTTTGATATTGTATTATTTCGTATGAGGTTCAGGTCTAGATGACATAAAAATCATATTATTTTGTCAAGTCAAATTTTATTATAATATCATAAGTGACAAATTCAACTAGAGTGACTTTTTAAGAAAAAAAATAAAAATTAAATTAAATAACCTGACTAAATAATTTTACATAATTGAGTGACAGTTTAAGAAATTGACTCCAATTAGCAAATAGCTGTAAATAAAAGTTGCAAAACCTAATGTAAGACTTTAAACCTCCTCACAGATCTGAACCAAGGATTGCTCAGGTCCATGGTAGAAAATTTGATAGCCAGAGCAGCTTTAAGGATCCAGAATATTTGATGTGTCATACTAGGATAGTAAAACTTCTTTTGATCATCATATTTACAGGGGAAAAGAGTCAAAGTTACTTTTGAACCATTTAAAATAAATTAAATTTTATCCTTTAGTTATATTTTTGGCTCAAAAATATTCTTGTCATTATATTTTTGCTCTAAAAGAGATTACTTCCTCATGAATTTATCTTGAATCGAGACCATTTGGCTCAATTTTATCCCAGTTTTTTCGAGGAAAAAACTCCATTGTTCACCTTGAATTGATCAAAATATGCGAATTTTTTTTATTTTTTGTGGAGGAATAGATCCATAACAAGGGATCAGTGGCTGACTGATGATAATGGTCAACCAAACAGTTTATTGATTTTCTCCTCTTGTAGCAACAAAAAACCAGCCACCCTAACTTACAAAACCAGAAAAAGCAAAAAACAGACCAACAAAAACAGCAAAGTTTTCCTATCTACTGCCTATGTATATAACTCCTCTATTTTGTTGGTACTCTATTGTACTTATAAAGCACTACGGGAAGTAAGTAACTATTACAAGTGTTCGAAAGGATAAATAAATGGTCAATCTTCAAAACTGCCGCAAGCTTGTTGTGTCTTGAATGTTGATAACCTTGCAAGGCCAATATTGAGAACTATCGCAAGCTTGTTGTGTCTTGAATCTTGATATCCTGAAATCAAGAAACAACTAAATCTGGATGATTACAACGTTGTGTGTTGAGTCGAGGAATTGCCCTCTGTCCTTAAGACAAGATTGCCCCGTATATATGCTTTTACGTTAGCGGGCAATAGTCTCCCAAGATAAAACAACACTTTAATCTCAACGCTACAAAGCCAATAGGTTGAGCCTACCGAATAAAACAAATATGAATCGACTTGCTGAAGATATGAAAAAGGAAGGAAGAGTTTCTATCTTCTCTTCTCGTTTGTCTCTGTTGTGTA
This sequence comes from Anisodus acutangulus, assembly GCA_029783415.1. Lineage (NCBI taxonomy): Eukaryota > Viridiplantae > Streptophyta > Magnoliopsida > Solanales > Solanaceae > Anisodus > Anisodus acutangulus. Next base: position 44,926,373 of record CM056497.1, on the reverse strand, counting down.
TATCTTGTGTATATGAGGGTCTTAATTCACTGTGTTTGCTGTGTTTTTCACTGACTGTTTGCTCACTGTTTTGAGCTGTGTTTTGTGCTATTTTCTGTCTGTTTTGCTCAATGTTTTGTGCTGAATTTCAGTCACGTATTTGTCTTTGTTCCAGTCACGAATTGAGCCAAATGAGACATCAATATATAGCATGGAGGAAGCTGCCCAACAGCCACAAACAAGGCTGTTAATAGCCATTAGTGAGGGTTGTTAATGGCCATTAGTGTGGCAGGTTTAAGGCTGTTCATGGCTATTGAAGAGGGCAGATTAATGGTCATGAAGGAGGGCTGTTTATGGAGTATTTAACAGCCAAGTAATGGCTGGTTAATACTCCAAAAAATAGTCCAAACGGTAGGCAGAAAGTTTCTGCCTTCCGTCTTTCCCAAAATCAACTTTCCAGAAACTCTAGGGACCAAACTGTAAATATTAAGCAATTTGGGGTCCAAAAAGATAATATCAGAAAGTTCCCACAGCCCACTACCCGAGACCCGAGCCCGAGACGGGACCGGACGGGCGGACGGCGGACGGCGCGCGTGGGGGCTTAGCCTTGAACCCAAGCACTTCTAGGTCCTCCCTCCTTTAAACACATGGGATACCCCTTGGGGTCCCAAACCCTTTACCACATTAGAGACTTATATAGAGAGCAATTCTTCCTATTCCCACCGATGTGGTAGATTTGTCCCACACCATATTTCCATGCCTCAAACATCTTACTTCGTGGACCAATATCTCTTTCATTTCTCAATGAAATTTGACGATTCTTGGCGCTACGGTCATCTACTCACTTCGTAGATCATGCATGTGAGAAGAGACAAAGCCTCCAACATGCAGAACACTAATGTTTAATTCATTAAATATGGGTGGACAAATTTCCAAAGACAAATTTCCAACAATCCCCTCTATGAAAGAGAGATTGTGGCGCACGCACAAGGTGCCTACTTTCAGCGAAAAAATATTGCATCAGGAGAGGTAGCTTCCGCTTTGAACTCTCCCTAGTTGAATACCATCGGACTTACTTACTGTGTTGTGAATGTGATGTCTTGAACCGTCAGTGTTTAGTGTAAGCCAAGACAATGATAACAACACAATAACTCTCCTTATTCGTTTTCATTCTTACGCTTTTGTCCGTTGTGGCCGTGGACACACTTGGATTCTTAAGTGCGTTCATTTGAGGCGGCCATCCTCGCACTTAAATAGGTGATCTCCTACAAGGTATCCTGCTATACCTTACTTCACAAGTGTTAGGAATCATTAAAAGTTTCCCCAACCTTAACCTCAACCGTTTGAGGATCGTTTAAAGGTTTGGAAGCTTAACCTTTACCCACCATGCAGGTAGTACTTTAATGTCTATCACGGGAACAACTTTGGATTCATGTTTCCGTACAGAAATCATCATCCGAAGTGCTTCTTGCTTCCACCGAAGTGCTCAACTGAACCTTTTGCCGCTTAGTTTTCCCATTGAACCAAATTCTTGGGATCTCCAATCAGTATGGTTGGGCTTCCATAGCAAAGATTCGTATTGTTTGGGTTTTAAGCCCATTCCCCTAGACAGGCAGAACACTTGATCCCTGGGTAGTCCCTTAGTTAGTAAACAAGGAAGTGACACCCGTGATGATCAACTTCCATACGGTCTTATGTCTCCGACAGATCTTGACAGATATGTCCAGACGCCGTCATCCGTGTCCTTTCTAAAGCCGACCGGCTAGCCATAGTGTATAACTGCTGAAGACACGGGTTTCTCCCACTAAGGGACGTCCTCTAAGGAGTCATGAAGTTACTCAACTTCTTTCATGCTCTGTATAAAGCGATAAACTCTGATTCCATGATGAATCGGCCGATGCAAATTTGCTTAGAGGATTTTCCAAGATCCATCATACACATTTACTTGTGACTTTGGTATTCTTCATATCTGATGTCCAGTTTACATCACTTTGTTCTCCCAGAACCACTGGACATCCAGAATACCATAATCCGTATATAAGCGAATAATTCAGATATCGTCATATCCGACTTAACGTCTTCTATTGATCATTTATTAAGATCATCAGTGAATCTGAGTTCAACTGGTCTGTTTGTAGGCCGATACCAGATCGGTTGTAGTGTGTACAATACATTGAACTACATGTGACCTGTGCATATCGCTCCTTGTCCATGGGTGCACCATGATTCCAATCAGTTCTATGATTCATATCCATTGGTGGCTTCAACGAGACCGTCAACTATCTCACAACTGAGTTTTTAGTTAGACCAGTCTGTTAGATGTCTTAGAAATCCAATTCCTAAGAGGTCATCTGTGATACCCATATCTTTTGTTTCGATATAATTTCCACTCTCAGACTGTTGGTTTTCTAACTTCAGAGTCAATGTTTCTGTTGTCTGATTCATTATTTCTGTTTTATCTGAAACTTCCAGGACCAAAATGAAAGTTCAGGAAGAAGCCCAACAGTCCAGCAAACCAACTCTGATCTTCTTCTTCCAACTCTCCGGTTAGGAAGGCTGTTTCAACATTCATGCCATGTAAGACTGCAATGACCCAGGATGTTAAGCTACTCCCAAGGGAGCACTTGTACAAGTAGTCGAGGCTTTAAACTCATCAGTAGATCCATCTACTTTGTACTCACTTTTGAGTATCCTTTTTCACAACCCAAAGGTTCTTTTCCTGGAGGAAGATCAACCATTACGCAAGTACGGTTCTATATGATGGAATCTATTTCTCTCTTTGTAGCTTCTTTTCAAAGCAGCACTTTTGGAGATGACAATTATTTGTTAATTGTCCATGGTTCATTCTCAACCATTCAAGCTAGAAGGACTGGAACAAGTCTTTGTCCCCTTCTACGTTCCGTCTCGGTTCAACATCTAGAATCCTTGAGTTCTGCAGATCTGGAATATTAAGTTCCGGATAGCCAGCAACTTTCGAGTCCTGTAGATACGAAACGTCTAGTTCCGGACAGTTAGGCCCTCACGGGTTCTTGCTAACCTTGAGCAAATACTCCTTTTTCCTTTTCAAGGAAAATTATCTTCAAAGAATTCAGCATTCTTTGACGCCAAGAGACGATAAGCACTACTGTTATTTGTAGATCCAGTGGATATGCAATCTACAGTCTTAGGTACAACTTGACCTGTTTCGGTATTCCAACTTTTACCAAGCCACCCCACATAATTTGGGCGTACGACTTTGCGCTTGGCTAACACCGTTGGACTGAGGTGAGAAATGAACAGTCGTTTAATGAACGATGCTTCACATTCTCCTCCTCTATCTCTACGAATTTCTCAATCCATAGGCTTAGTTGATTTTCAACTTCTTCTTTGTAGCGCTTATCCGCTTCAACAACTTCATCTTTGCTTTTTGATAAACAAGGGATACAATACATTGTACCATCATCAATGAAGGTCGCAACGTACTTGTCTCCCCCCTCTATTTTGTATAAACTTTAAATCACTCATAAAGGTGTGACTAAGTTCTAGAGGAGCAGTGCTTCTTTCGCTATTCCTTTGACGGAATTTGGAAAGGCGATTTTGCCTCTTCACCTACCTCACATTCATTTTGAGGGTTTATGTCGAAAGAAGGCAACAATCTCAACTTCGCTAGCTTTTGAATGACTTTTTATTTAACGTGTCTTAATCTATGATGGCATAGATGCACGGATTACAAATAAATCATTCATTTGGCTACAGACATACTGTACCATTCTTAGTTATTACAGACCTGTTGGAGTAGTCTCAAACCAGCTTGACCAACAGCGTCCCTTAAACCAAGTTAGGAACATGTATCACCTCATTTTAGAGTGATTCCATTCCTTGAAGTCCTATTGAGGACACCCTCTCCAGCCCCTTTGATTTTAGAGGTGGCGTTGCTTCACATAAACAACCTCTTGCCCGTGGTTAGGGCGTAACCGGATCATATGTGATCTCGATACTCTGGCCCACTCCAATTGCTTTGGCAGACTGAGTGTCTAATTTCTTTACTACCTTTCTTTAGGTCTTCAGATCATTTAAGACCTGGAAACTCTGGCCCACCTTACTAGGTGTCTATTACTTTCCCTATGAAATGAATTTTGGCCCCACTCCAGTCGCCCGGAGGCTTTGTATGACTGAGTGTCCAATATCATCATATCAATGAATTTTGGCCCACTCCAGTCGCCCGGAGGCTTTGTATGACTGAGTGTTCAATATCATCCTATGAAGGATCTTTTGTCAAATAGTGTGACAGGCTCAACGTCTTTAGCTTTTTAGTCTTCTTCCGTTATGATTGGTGCCCAGACAATTGTTGGCGCTAACTTAAGAGTGGTAACAGTTTTCGCACAGTCAGTGGATCTTTCTCCCTCGTATGTGCGAACATACTTTACACACTTTTAATAATTACACTTAAAAGAGCGGATCTTTTTAAGTCGTTTACAAAGTCCAATCTTTAAACGGGAAGGAAGGAAGATTAAACTTCTGATTTTAAAGCGTAAGGAATATAAATTATTTCGTGAAAATATTTTCATATTCCTTCTTACTTTAAGCCATTTTTAATCAGACATCATTTAATCTTTATTCTTGACAAGGAAGAAAAATAACTTATCCCAATTTCGGATTCTAGCCCACTTCAGTCACTTCATCAGACTGAGTGACCATTTCCTCCTTACCATTATTCGGATCCTTTGTCTGGGACAGATATAGGCCTTCTGCTGCAAGTTAGAATAACATCTTCAGTCTTCTCCTCTTATCCCAGTTGACATCCTCAGTCTCTCGTGAGCGCTTGTTCCCACCACTCTTGGTAGCGGTGACACCATGAACACGTTCATCATCATCACTCTCTTCTACCAGAAAACCATTCCATATCCAGATTTGGTCACACAACTTTTGACCAACATCTTTCGAACACTAATCGTAATACAATACAATCTGGTCTTAAATTGTTGGTACTCTATTGTACTTATAAAGCACTACGGGAAGTAACTAACTATTACAAGTGTTGAAAGGATAAATAAATGGTCAATCTTCAAAACTGCCGCAAGCTTGTTGTGTCTTGAATGTTGATAACCTTGCAAGGCCAATGTTGAGAACTATCGCAAGCTTGTTGTGTCTTGAATCTTGATATCCTGAAATCAAGAAACAACTAAATCTGGATGATTACAACGTTGTGTGTTGAGTCGAGGAATTGCCATCTATCCTTAAAACAAGATTGCCCCGTATATATGCTTTTACGTTAGCGGGCAATAGTCTCTCAAGATAAAATAACACTTTAATCTCAACGCTACAAAGCCAATAGGTTGAGCCTGTCGAATAAAACAAATATGAATCGACTTGCTGAAGATATGAAAAAGGAAGGAAGAGTTTCTATCTTCTCTTCTCGTTTGTCTCTGTTGTGTATATCTTGTGTATATGAGGGTCTTAACTCACTGTGTTTGCTGTGTTTTTCACTGACTGTTTGCTCACTGTTTTGAGCTGTGTTTTGTGCTATTTTCTGTCTGTTTTGCTCAATGTTTTGTGCTGAATTTCAGTCACATATTTGTCTTTGTTCCAGTCTCGAATTGAGCCAAATGAGGCATCAATATATAGCATGGAGGAAGCTGCCCAACAGCCACAAACAAGGCTGTTAATAGCCATTAGTGAGGGCTGTTAATGGCCATTAGTGTGGCAGGTTTAAGGCTGTTCATGGCTATTGAAGAGGGCAGATTAATGGTCATGAATGAGGGTTGTTTATGGAGTAGTTAACAGCCAAGTAATGGCTGGTTAATGCTCCAAAAAACAGTCCAAACGGTAGGCAGAAAGTTTCTGCCTTCCATCTTTCCCAAAATCAACCCCTTTACCACATTAGAGACTTATATAGAGAGCAATTCTTCGTATTCCCACCGATGTGGTAGATTTGTCCCACACCATATTTCCATGCCTCAAACACCTTACTTCGTGGACCAATATCTCTTTCATTTCTCAATGAAATTTGACGATTCTTGGCCCTACGGTCATCTACTCACTTCGTAGATCATGCATGTGAGAAGAGACAAAGCCTCCAACATGCGGAACACTAGTGTTTAATTCATTAAATACGGGTGGACGCACCTCCCCGCCAAAGGCAAATTTCCAACAATCCCCTTCTTTATATTTCAAGTTTTCTTCCTATATATTCAAGGCTGGCTCAACAAGATCGGGAGCCTAAAGCCAAACTTCAGTGAGAGATTCTAATTTTTTTTAAAAAGAAAAATATCGTCATATATATTTTAATTTAAAATATACTTTTCTAGCCTTTTTAATGTGAAGTCATTAACTATTGTTTTATGATTCATTTGTTCTAACAAATCCTTTTCAATTGATAATATAACTATCAAGGACTCCTTTTTGGAATTTAATTAATTCTTCAAAAGAAATCTCTTTTTGGAATTAGAATATTTACAACATACTCAGTGTAATTCCACGAGTGGGGTTTGAAGAGGATATTGTGTACGCAGACCTTCCCTTACCTTGAGAGGTAGAAATGTCATTTTCCATAGGCTCTCGGTGCAAGGAAAAGCATATTAAAACAGTACAGAATAATATTTAATAATAAGAATAATAAAAGCGGAAAAAATGGAGCGCCCCAAGCCATTGCTATACTCGCCTGATGGTCGAGCCAGCCCTGTATATATTATCTCAAATTCTAATTCTGCATTCCATTTGCACTTAGCTGCTCACCAGCTGGGTTCTGGGTACTTTATGATTCCAAAATCTAGCCATCTATATGTGGTATACTACTGCAGTGACAATTGCCCATAGGAAAGCTTTGTTGATCTTCCCTCTAGCCCTTCTTGCAATGATATTGCCCATCAATATTTTAATATTTTAACTATTGCAATTCTTTTTTTGATAGTGGGTCATATGTATAGGACCAACTGAGGTATTGATCATCGACTAAAAGATACCTTTCAATTGATTAAAAAATATCCTTCTTACTAACGATTGACTCAAAAAAAGAGAAAATGAGCCAAATTTGCCCTTAAGAACATTTTAAAAATCAATCGACAACATGTGCTTGAAGGATAACTCAGCACCAATGTGTGTTTTAATACAAAAGAAATGAGAGTTTAAGTGCATTTTACACTATTAACTCATTATCAAAATAGTAAACTCCAAACAGAAAAGTTAATTAGTTAGTTTAATACCCTTCTAATTTTAGGACCCGTTTGGCAATGAGAATTTTTTACTTTTTTCGAATTCTTTTTCACTTTATTTAAAATTAGTGTCTAGCATGAATAATTTCAAATACAACTTGAAGTCGTATTTGAAAATTGAAAACACTTAAAACATTATTTTCATTTTTTTCTCACTTTTTTCACTTTCAGTACATTCAAGCAACCAAATATTTTTTGCAAAAACTATAACCAAATACAACTCTATCTTTACCTCCAACTTTAAATTTTTAAATAAAGTAAAAAATATTTAATTTTTATGGTCAAACGCCTACCTAGAAACCTAACTGGATACTTATTGAGAAAGAAAATTTTACCCTATTAAAAAAAACGCTTAGCAACAACCCCGAACCAAAACAACGCATCGCTTACCAACAGTCGTTCCATATAAGAAAGGATATGTTACTCTTTGACTATTGAATGAAAACTTTCCCATTCAATCCAATTCACGTCTTCACTTGTGCTTTTATTTTATTACTATCAATCCAATTCACTTCTTCACTTGTGCTTCTATTTTATTACTATCACTTATATTGCTACTTTTTGGACTGTCAACATCTGCTTCAGTTCTAGTTAAAAAAAAGATATAAAAAGGGATGAAATATGCGATACTGACTAGTTGCAATTTGGCTTCATATATTCGTCCATGTTATTGGAGTTGGTATTGTGTACTCAGTTTTTTTTTTTACTTGATTACTTGACGTTGTCATTAAGAAAATATTTATTAGGGGTTTATTTTATTAAATTTACCTTATTAATTATTGTGATCCGGTCCTTCTTCGGATCTCGCGCATAGCAGGAGCTTAGTGCACCGAGTTATCCTACCTTTTTAATTATGCTTGAAAATCTAAGTTAGACTACTGTCTCCTACGGTCCATATTAAATAGTGTTTCTACCTTTTTATTTTGGTACTCCAAAATAAGTGATATTTTACATAATTAAGAAGTTATAACTGTTTTTGTTTTCAAATTTATCCTTGATAAAGTAAATTTTTATGTAACCAAGAATATAAACTATACTAAATAGGTACTATTTAATTAAAGCTAAATTAGTAAAAACACTTCTTACTTTCTAGGAGAGATCGAGTAGATTTCTTAAGAGGTATGTCCAAGCTAAAGACACCACTTAATATGAATAGAGGGGAGTAAGATTTTATTGTGTTCCTTAATGATAAAGTTAGTATCGGAAGAAAAATACTCATTTTGTTGTAATTTATTTGGCACCATTTCATTTTTGGTATGTCCGAAAAAGAATGTCACATTTCTATATTTAGAAATAATTTAACTTTATGAGATGATTTATAGCCACACATTTATATAAGACTTGTTTTGGACCACACATTTCAAAAGTCTTCATTTCTTTCTTAAATTTCGCGTCAAGTCAAATGGTGCCACATAAATTGAGAATGAGAAAATGTAATACTAATTCTTTCTTTATTTGCTAAAATGAACAAGTAAAAAAGAAAAAACAAATCGCATCAGGGACAAGTAAAATGAAAAGGAGGTGTTTTAAATATTTTTATCATACTTATTACCCCTTCCGTTTCATAATAAGTGGTATTTTTAACTTATGCACACTCCTTAAGAAATTACTTACTCCTAGAAAATTATGAGTATTTTTACTAACTTACCCCTAATTAATGCCTAGAAAAGAAAAGTTATTTAATGATCCATGATTATATAAATAAGGGTAATTTTGGAAGAATAATGTCAATTTCTTCTTGAAATTCTAAAGCACCACTTATTTTGAAACAAAATGAAAAGCCCAAACACCACTTATTACGGAGGCGAGGGAGTATTGAAGACTGAACAACAAACGGACAAAAACAAGGGCAATCCATGTTGCAACTTTACTCCCAAGATATCCCTAAAGGCGTTAACGCAAACGATAGATATATTGGTTGCCTAAATAATTTTTCAACCTAAACAATCAAATCTAATTGTTTTGCATGCTTGATCCCGGTTTGCTCTATTTACTTTTCCGTTTAAATTTTCTTCTTCCACTCCCTTTTTGCAAAGTTAATTATTTATGGCCCTTCTAGTTAATTACAACAACAATAGAATTGGAAAAGAAAAGTTACCAGCCTAGCTATGATAACTACCAAATCAAAAGGACAAATAATAAAGACTAGAAAGAAAGCAAGAAACATCATATGCACCATAAAAAAGCAGTAAGGACACTATTAGTTAGAGTCATCTTTGTTGGAACACTCTATTAAAAGTGTGTTATGGTGGATTGTGTCATTTTAATAATCACCATTAAAGATTTTCATGCAACAAACAAAACTCCGTATATTATTTAAGTAGATTATGTATTAGGAAATCGGGGTCCACGGAAATCAATTTGTGCCACCTTTATTATAAATATTGTAAGTTAGTATTCCATAATTGGTCAGAATTAAGGAGCTAGTAAGGGAAATCAAAGGTCTTTTTTCTTAGTTTTTAACTTTATAATTTGGCACCTTTTGTTTTTTGCTTGCAGAAACAGACCATTGAGCATTTCTGCTAAAGAGAAAAATAATGAGTTCTTCATCCAAAAAGGCGTTAGAAAATAAAAACAGAAATCCAATAGGTATTATTTTGAGATATGCTGACGGAAAAGACATTTTATTGATGTGTTTGGGCACAATTGGAGCCATTGGAGATGGGATATCAACAAATTGTTTGCTGGTATATGTTAACCATCTTTTTAATAGCTTGGGTTATGGTAAGACTCAACAGAACAATGAAAATTTCATGAAAGAAATTGAAAAGGTTAGAGTTTAAAAATTAAAGTTTGAACTAGCTTTAATGAGTACATTCATTCTTCTCTAGCTGTCTTGTTTTATCTTTCTAATATCTTTGCTTTCTGGCAATTTTTTTTACAGTGCAGCTTGTATTTTGTACTCTTGGGATTAGCAGTCATGGTTGTGGCCTTTATGGGTAAGTTTCTGTGTAACTCCACTTTTTTCCAGCTTGGATGCTATATGTTTTGCCAACAACAGAGTGTCTATTGTTCATTTAATAAAAAGTTGCCTTCACCAACATCTAAAGGAGCTTGAAGACTAAAAAAAATGAATTAGCTACAAACTTTGTCGTTAAATTGTTCGTAGCTAATAATTTTTTTTGAATTCCGTCACTAAATAGGTGTAGTATATAAGCGTAAATATTAATTAGGAGACTTGCGGATTTCTCTTTAGTGGAAATGGATCTGCATCAATCACGACTCATGTCACCAATTGTCGGAAATTCTCATGAAACGGATAAATTTTCTTTGTCCACAACCTGGATATCCTTAAAAGATGCATAGCGTTTTATAAAGAAAACCCTAGCCATCATGTTAATGTGGACAAATCATATATCTTCCTATAGTATTTATACATTATTGGTAGGGTTTAGGAGGAGGAAAAGCTAATGCCCTAACAAGCTAATTAGCAGCTTATGGTGGCCCCGACCCAATAGTTATTTTCAACAATAGGATTACTAATAAATTTAATTGTTTAGTTTCAGAATTTGTCGTTCACTAATTATTTTATTTTTAATAGTGAAAGGATAATGTGGGAAGTTCATTCATCAAACCCTAGAATCCCATGAAGAACACATATTGTATCCAACATTTACAAAATGTTTTTTTCCTGATTATTTGGAGACATAATTAATCTTTGCAGAAGGATACTGCTGGAGCAAAACGAGCGAGAGGCAAGTGCTAAAAATTCGGTACAAGTATTTGGAAGCAATTCTTAGGCAAGAAGTTGGTTTCTTTGATTCTCAAGAAGCTACCACTTCCGAAATCACTAACAGCATTTCAAAAGATACGTCTCTCATCCAACAAGTTCTTAGTGAAAAGGTAAACATTTATTGACATTTCTTCAAATATGCTTCAAACATCTAAGTTTTACCCAAGAAACCTCCTGCTCTTATATAAGGATAAACTACATATTTGATGAACTGGCAAGTCAGCCACATAATTTATCCCTCAAGTTAAACAAACCTGACCTGCTTCTTTAGTTTAGGGCTATACAGTTTACTTGCTCTTCACTAAGAGTAGAATCATGAGCTTCATTACTCGACTCTAAAACAAATTAAAATGAGTCAGCTATACGATGACAATATAATATACTTCCGGAAAGGTAGGTTTCATACTGACAAGACCTCCTATCTCTGAATTCATTCATCTCGCACCAACTAAAGCGAAACTTAATCATCAAGGTAGAGTTGTATAAATCCCTAATATAACTGAACGAAGTGAAAAACCCGCAATACGAGAGCAAAAACCTTATGTGTCTAAGAAGAAAAGCAAGATAGAGTTAGGTATAGGATGTAGATCGACCACAATAAGCTAGAGGAGTGATTATTTCTCTTTTGGAAGGAAAAAAATCTCAAATAAGGTTCTCACTCAGCTCAAACAGTGACTTTTGGTCAGATTCAACACTAGAAAAACTATTTTGGTAACTTTAAGTTATAATATCTTTTGGTGAAAAACGTTAAAGTCATAGTTATTCTAACTCTAGCATGTGTTTATTTTATGTATGCAGGTACCCCTATTTTTGATGCATACAACAGTTTTCATCTCAGGAATTGGATTTTCATCCTACTTCTCATGGAGGTTGGCTTTAGTTGCCTTACCAACAATCTTTCTCCTCATAATCCCTGGTTTAATCTATGGGAAATATCTACTCTATTTGTCTGGAAAGTCCTTCAAGGAATACAGCAAAGCAAATGCTATTGTAGAGCAGGCACTTAGCTCCATTAAAACCATATATTCATTTACTGCTGAGAAGAGTGTGATTGAAAGGTACTCTTTGATTCTTGATGGAACCATAAAGTTGGGAATGAAGCAAGGAATTGCAAAAGGTCTTGCTGTTGGAAGCACAGGTCTATCCTTTGCAATATGGGCTTTACTTGCCTGGTATGGAAGCCATTTGATTATGCATAAAGGAGAAAGTGGTGGCAGAATTTATGCAGCTGGAGTTTCTTTTGTCTTGGGTGGACTGTAAGTGCCTTTAATCCTTCTAATTCAAAGATTGTCATGCAACTGAGCATACATTAATGATCACTAATGTTGATAATAACGCATGCCCTTCGAGTAACAATTGACTTATATATAAGGCGGAATACATCAACAACCTCTTAAACTTGTCAATTGAGCATATGAATACATGGTAAAGTATTTCTATTAGACACTTTCAGCTTAAATTACAAAAATATTTTTTGCGCGTGTTCTCAAGCGTCAATTATATTTAGATAAGTTAATCACTTAAAATATGTTACGTCCTTTAATTATTTGTATTATCCTCAATAACCCATAAAACCACAGGCTTCCAATTGAGGCTGATGAGTATAATCAAAGGATGTGATACATTTTATGTGGTTAACTTATCTACGTAATGCTACTATTTGTTGTTTCTTGTACTTTGATTATCTTATTTCTCTGTGGTAGCTACTGCTCCTTTTGTCCCAGACTGTTTTACCATAGCTTATTCGTTTTCGCTATTTTCATTTTCATATTGCTTGAATTTCTTATCCTTATCTGGCCTTTTTTATGCCTTCTCTTGACCCGAGGGTCTTTCGGAAACAGTCTCCCTACCTTCCAAGATAGGGATAAGGTCTGCATACACTCTACCCTCCCCAGACCCCACATTGTGGGATTTCACTGGGTATGTTATTGTTATTGTTGTTGTTATCTACGCAATAAGTATTTGAGAACACATGCAGATGCTTTTCCAAAATTTGTGTAAAAAATGTCTAATATGAACACTTTATTATGTGTTTAGGTACTCAACTAAAACTAGCTACAATATGAGTATTTAAATAAAATTTACTATTAAATTTAAGGGTATGTCAATATATTTGCCCCGTAGATAAACTTGGCAGTGTCATTTGGTACCCTACAGTTTTATACAGCCTGTACTGGACCTTTCTTTTTATGCTGAGACATTATAAGAAGCCTGGTTCGTTATATAAAATGTTGGTATTGGTAATTATAGCTACCAAGCATTGGTGCCCATCTGGTGCCCATCCTAAAATATAATATTACAATAATTGATTTATGAGCGTAAGAAAAAGAAACGGAAAACTGTAATAAACCTTGTCATGTTGTACTGACTCATTTTAAAAAAGGCCGCTCGGTGCACTAAGCTTCCAATATGCGCAGGATTCGGGGAAGGACCGAACCACAAAGGTCTATTGTACGCAGCCTTACCTTGAATTTCTGTAAGAGGTTGTTTCCACGGTTTGAACCTGTGACCTCCATGTGAAAAAAAGAATTTATTCAATGGGGGAGATGAGAGATATTTTGTTCCACCACAGAAAATTATTTGATTCATCAAATTTCACACAAGCTACCTTACTTGTTTAACAATGAAATAGAAGGTAAAATTAATTTTGATGTTTTTTTTTGGTGAATTTTTTTTGATATGTTATTAAGCGTCATACTTGTCCATTTGAGTATTTCGTTAAAATATGAAAATTGGACTAACCATACAAGGCTATTTTGTTTTTCGCGTTAGATAATACGAGTAAAATGTCATGAATGATTGGATCTTACTCACAAATTTGACTAAAAATGTCATACCAACTGATTTTAATTTGTCCAAAAGATGTATGGCTGCATTTCTATATTCAGAAACTAATATGAATTACTACATTAATTGAATATAGATGGCATTTTAACTTTGATCTTTAATCTAAAAGTTGCAAAGATGCAAATATTTCATGGAGGACGTGCTATATCCCGTGGAATTTGTAAAATCTAATATCCGAGTAATAGATAGATTACATGAAATACTAGAAACTATAATTAGGATGTATTTTTGAGTTATTGATTATAAATTCATACGATTCTGGAAACTCCAACTTGTAGGTCTCGTATAACCTAAAATGAGAAAGTTACATAAAAGTCAAATCAAATGCTAAAATTGCTGAATCTTCATGAAGCTAAAACCACCATTTGTAAAAACTGACAAACTAATTAACGTTTATAGATGTGTATCTGAAAATGAGTTTGATTTGGGAATCTGAAATTGATTTTTTAACTAATAAATTGAAGTAGAACCATTAGTTCTTTGTCAAGTAGGAATTTCTTTCACCTCTGAACTGCTTAAGGACATGAGATAACTTAAATATTTCTCTTTAATTCAATTTCATAATATAAAATACCGTGTAAATGTTAGGGCTATTTTCATTTTTATCCCGTTGGCCAAAATTAATTACAGGCGCGAGCCAAAATATACAAAAACCTATATATTGGACATGTATATTGTATGAATACTTATTATACAAACCTATACATTTGGTGGCTAATTTATAAATTAGATCACCGAAAGACATTGGACTGTAATTATCTATAAATGTTATGTAGATCGCTTGGGATGGCTCTACCTGAGGTGAAATACTTCACAGAAGCTTCTGTTGCTGCCTCAAGAATATTTGATAGGATTGATCGCGTTCCAGAAATTGATGGAGAAGACACAAGGGGACTCGTGCTAGAAAACATTAGAGGGGAAGTTGAATTCAGGAATGTCAAGTTCACATATCCTTGTCGTCCAGATACCGTTGTGCTCAAGGACTTCAATCTTAAGATTGAAGCAGGCAAAACAGTAGCCCTTGTTGGAGCAAGTGGAAATGGAAAATCCACTGTCATTGCCCTGATCCAAAGGTTTTATGATACTAATGCAGGAGCTATATGTATTGATAGTGTAGAAATAAAGTTGTTGCAGTTGAAATGGTTGAGAGGGAAAATGGGGTTAGTAAGTCAAGAAAATGCACTATTTGGAACAACTATTAAGGAGAATATAATGTTTGGGAAAGTTGATGCAACCATGGATGAAGTTGTGGCTGCAGCAATGACCGCGAATGCTCATAATTTCATCACGCAACTTCCTGAAGGATATGAAACCAAGGTCAGTTCATTATTTTGTGACATTATAGTACTACTATGACCCCATATAACAATAGAAATATATAGATGTTTGTGATGTGGTCACAGGGGCGGACCTACGTGGTTGCAAGCGGATTCAACTTAGTCGAAATATTTTACGTTTTTGTATGTGTGAATTTCCGTAGAGAACCAAAAATACCGAGGATTGTGGCACAGTTGTTCAAGCAGGTTCAATTTTAGTTGACATCTAGGTTCGAAACTCGATTTGATCATTTTGCTTAATTCTTTCTTTCTATACCTCCTTGGCACGGCCACAGGAACGGTCATAGTTTCATAATTCTAATTCAAGTTGTCTCTTTTCAAGTTGTTTTCACTGTTTACATCTTTTTTTTCCTTGGAAATATTCCCTCCCTTTTTTCATTAGCAATTAGTATCTTTTATGAAGGCAATCAGCATACACGAACCAGAGTTTGTTGCCAAATTCAAAAGTTTCTTCAAGTATATTAGCCGTTTATAGTTTGGTTTATTTTGGTTTATACAATAAGTCTATAATGTTTGTTTGTGTTGTCTATATAAAGAACTATTTTGAAGCAGCTATTTAATTTGGAAGGTCACTTTGGTTTTATTTTTTTGTTTTGTTAAGTTTGTCTTCTGAAGTTTATCTTAGTTAACTCTTTTGTGGTTACTTTATAACTCGTTTACACAAACGAGCAGAGTTATTTTGTTTGCCAAATTGTTTAATATGTTAAATAGTTTTGTGTTAAAAATATATATATGAAACTTTGTTAAAGTAGACAAATTGTTAAAATAAATAGATTTTTGTTGAAATTTATCAAGTCATTTGAAAAAAAAAAAAACAGTTTCAAATAACATTTGAGGATACAATATGAACAGAAAAATAAGTTCGCTTGGCGTGTCTATTGTCGCTCTTATGAATGGTGATCGTCGTGGTTCAGTCTCAGTCTCAAACTGAACCCGCTTGAACAAAATTCTGAGTCAGCCACTGTGTGGTCATACATGGTTCTAACATGATTAATTGTGACAGATTGGTGAAAGAGGAGCACTTCTATCAGGTGGTCAAAAGCAGAGAATTGCAATTGCTCGAGCCATCATAAAGAATCCTGTCATTCTTCTGCTTGATGAAGCCACAAGTGCACTTGATTCTGAATCAGAAAAACTTGTTCAAAATGCCTTGGATCAAGCTATCGTTGGTAGAACTACACTGGTAATCTTAAAAAATTGGAATTAGCTACGAACTTCGTCGCTAATCTATCGTTGAATTGCTCGTAGCTAAAAAAAAATTATGATAATCCGTTGCTAATCCATCCCTATTTAGCGATGGAATTTGCCATTTAGCTACAGAATTTATCCATCCCTAATTCCGGTTTTTTTAGTAGTGTTTCTTCTCTTACTTCAGTAATAAGTTGGTCTTTAACACATTAATTAGTTGTTTAAAGTAGCTATGGTGAAAAGAATTATAGAAAGATAATGAAGTCCCTTACAACAAATTTGATGATCAGGTTGTTGCCCACAAGCTATCAACAGTCAGAAATGCTGACCTCATTGGAGTAGTAAGTAGTGGTTGCATCAGTGAACTAGGGGCACACAATGAGCTAATGGAAAAAAATGAGCAGTATGCAAGACTAGCAAAATTTGAAAGACAATTTAGTTCTATCGATCAAGAACAAAGCGCTGAACCTCGTATTTCTTCAGTATCAAGGAGCAGTGGAGGAATAAGATCAAGTCCAGCTGTAATGGCCTCACCTTTGCTCATTGAGGATATCCCTGCCCAAGCTTCACCTCTTCCTCGTCCTTCCTTCTCTCGGCTCCTTTCATTAAACTTTCCTGAATGGAAGCAAGGAATTATGGGAATCTTATCAGCTATTGCATTTGGTTCAGTGCAACCTGTCTATGCACTAACCATAGGTGGCATGATTTCAACTTTTTACTCACCAAGTCATGAGGAAATGCAATCTAGAATTCAGAAATATTGTTTGATTTTCCTCATCCTTTGCCTTGTCTCGGTCGTTCTCAATCTATGCCAACATTACAATTTCGCTTACATGGGGGAACGCCTGACCAGAAGAATAAGACTGCGAATGCTCGAGAAGATTTTGACCTTTGAAGCAGCATGGTTTGATGAGGAACAGAACTCAAGTGGAGCATTATGTTCTAAATTGAGCAATGAAGCTGCCATGGTGAAATCCCTCGCTGCTGATAGAGTTTCACTCTTGGTCCAAAGCACTTCAGCTGTCACTGTTGCCATGGTAATGGGGCTAGTCATCGCTTGGAAACTTGCACTAGTTATGATTGTTGTCCAACCACTCACGATTCTCTGCTTTTACACGCGAAAAGTCTTGCTATCCACTATCACGGGTAAATTCGTTAAGGCACAATATGGTAGCACTCAAATTGCTGTAGAGGCTGTTTATAATCATAGGATTGTGACCTCGTTCGGGAGCATACATAAGGTTCTTGCAATCTTTGATGAGGCACAGGATGAGCCAAGGAAGGAGGCTAGGAAGAAATCTTGGTTAGCTGGTATCGGTATAGGATCAGCACAAGGTCTAACTTTCATTTGTTGGGCCCTGGATTTTTGGTATGGTGGAAAGCTAGTTAATGCTGGAGAAATATCAGCTGCTGATGTCTTCAAGACTTTCTTTATATTAGTTAGCACTGGAAAGGTAATAGCTGAAGCTGGAAGCATGACCTCTGATCTTGCCAAGGGCTCAACAGTAGTTGCTTCTATTTTTTCCATTCTTGATCGAAAATCACTCATTCAAGGATTGTGTGAGGTAAGACAATGTCCTTATAAATTCATTTTTATGTTCACTCACTACAAAAAAAAAATGGAATTAGCAAAGAAAATTGTTTGCTGAATCGCGCGAAGCTAACACAATATTTTGATAATCTGTCGCTAAAGAATATACTGTTTAGCTACAAAATTGTGCGTTGGTAATTTCTGTTTGTTTAGTAGTGACTTCAATGCATATTGGTTGAGCTAATACTGTATGTTTTACAAATTAGGCAAAGAATAACACCGACTTGGGGAAGATGACCGGTCGAATAGAGATGAAAAAGGTTGATTTTGCATATGCAAGCCGGCCTAATAGGCTAGTATTGAGAGAATTCAGCCTGGAGGTGAAAGCAGGCACTAGCATTGGATTGGTCGGGAAAAGTGGATGCGGAAAATCAACAGTAATTGCGTTGATTCAAAGATTTTACGATGTAGATAAAGGATCACTGAAAATTGATGGGGTGGACATTCGGTTACTCGATATAGGATGGTATAGAAGGCACATGGCGCTTGTGAGCCAAGAACCAGTGATATATTCAGGCACCATCCGTGAAAACATTTTGTTTGGCAAACTTAATGCATCGGAAAATGAGGTGGTTGAAGCTGCAAGAGCTGCCAATGCGCATGAATTTATTTCGTAAGTACTCCCTCTGTCCCAAATTATACGATACTCTTTCTTTTTTAGTCAGTTCACAAAAAAAAATGTCACTTTTCTATATTTAGTAGTAACAATTTAACTTTAAAATATTTATTTTACCCTTAATGAATGATTTATAGCCACAAAATATGTAAAGCTTGTTTAGACCACAAATTTCGAACACCGCACACCTACCCCTAGAGTAAGGGGGTCACGTGCCCACTTAACCTCGGAAAAATATGTGTGTATATATCTTAATTATGATCTATATATTTTAATTGACCCCTCTTTCAAAAAGGTCGGGTAGCTGCACTGGTTGATATAGGGTGCATAAACGATCCTTTAGTTCGCAGACTAGGGTTTGATTCCCACTCCAGCATCCACACAAAAAAATATTCCCGACATTTTGGTAGCCATAGACCAGTAGTGCCCTCACTACTCTCAAATCTTGGTCGCTTCTGATTTTAAAAATCTTTCATTTCTTTTTAAATTTTGTGTCCAGTAAAACACTTGCACATAAATTGAAACGAAGTAAGTATGCTTAACTAAAAAATGAGTTTATTAAGTACTTCTACCCAGAGTATAATAACTAAGCCATGTTTTATGTATATGTATGTAGGTCACTGAAAAATGGATACAACACAGAATGTGGGGATAGAGGTGTGACAATTTCAGGAGGGCAAAAGCAAAGAATAGCCATTGCTAGGGCGATAATACGGAACCCAACTATACTACTTCTAGACGAAGCAACGAGTGCTCTGGATGTTCAGTCGGAGCAACTTGTGCAAGAAGCATTGGATAACCTAATGGTTCGAAGAACGACAGTGGTCGTGGCACACCGGCTTAATACCATCAGGAATTTAGACTCCATTGCTTTTATTTCGGAAGGAAAGGTTTTGGAGAAAGGAACCTATTCTCACCTAAAGGATACGCGAGGCGCATTTTTCAATCTTGTCAATCTACAATCCACATAATTATAGTTAAAATTGCCTCGTTGTAGAGAGAAAATATAGCCGCGGCGTGTATAACTTATAAACTTGGGCATCATAATGATAATCGTTGTTCAGTTTCAAATGGGAAAAAGAAATGCGATCCAGCTTCCATTACCTAATCAACCCCCACCACCCAAACAAAAACACGCACTTGACATCTCAATAATAGGAAGTTAATTAGTGGAAATTAATATCTCTTTGATTAGAGACATTTAATATATATAGTTCCTTTAATTTATAATAAGTGATTTATAATAGGGGTACTGGATTGAAAAGACTAGTACAGTTGACAAATGAGGAGACTAACTCCAACTTCTTAGACGAGTAAATAAAACCCAACACATGATTAAACCAAAACACACCCTTAATTAAAATGTGAATATCCTCAAATTCACATCAACCAAAGTACCAAGGGCAAGAATCCAAGTGTTGCCAGAAGTATAGAATCTAAACCAACATGGTTGGACAAATTAGTCAAACTAGGAAAAATAGAAGGTGTAGGAAAATGCAAGGCCCCGGCCTGAGGTGCAGGAGAAACTACTTTATTGTCTTCTACATTTACATGAAGTTTCATCCCTCCAAGGAAATGTAACCTGTTCCCACAAATGAAGTAATTGTCCCCTGGATCTGTTAATTAGAAAGTTGTATTGCCTTTACAACTCGATTTTAGTGCATTTGTTATGTTGCACCTATCGAAATTCTCCTTTGTTACCTCATAAACACTATGGTACGTTGAAAATTGAAACACTGCAAAAAAGATAAGAGTCGATCAATGTAACTAAGATTTGATCTATAGATGTGTACTTAGAGATAAGATGATATACTTACAAAGAACATCGCCAACGACAAATCGTTTGCCAAGTAACCATGTATCAAGATCAGTACAAATATCCCAGTCAGAATAATCACCCACTACGTAGTTAGTAGCTGAACCTGAGTATGCAAGAGCAACAATTACTAATACGACATAAAACAGTAGAAGCTTTGCCATAATTTGATTGCTTGGAAGAAAGATGAAATTGGCTGTATATATGTATATTAAGTCTGTTAGATATACATCTGCCTACGGGTGGGCAGTGTTCTTTGGCAATTTCGGGATACATAATATACACAATATACATAGAGTATATTGTGTAGATTATGTATATCTAACAAAGTCTGTGCCATGCAAGATAGGAGAACTTTGTAATTAGATTACCTAACTCTAATATTAGATAATAGCTTAGTTGTAATAGCTTCCATAAGGGAGTTAAAGTCTGGAGAGTCCTTTAATTTTCTAAAAGTAGACAGAGGAGGAGGACATAAATTGTTGTGTTGGTAAGTTGGTGGAGCATAAAGTATCCTGTTCTGGAAAGGAGTTTAACACCTGTTGACTCTAAACTCTCTGTCTTTTTCAGTTTTCGCTTATGAAATGAGAGTCTCCATTTGGAAAACAAAAAAGTAGATTATACAGGAATTAATTTTGAAGTTAATATGTCAAGTCTGACAGCATACAATTGTTTTTCCATAATACAAATTAAAAGTATAGCATACTGGTAATAAGTTATAAGTAACTTATAACTATGCAAGATTCAATTCTCGCCAAAATAATCTTCTGTCTCTTCATGTTATCGTTTCTTCATTTTTGTGGGCACCCCTTCCGCTGCTACTTTGTTAAAAGAATGACATTCTCTGGAAATATATGGATCTCACCAAAAAATCAATTAGAGATTTGTTTTAATAGGGTTTGAAGACAAGTGAGTTGTATCCGATTCGGAAAACTCCTTTTATGAGTCCGGTTAAGTTGATAAATAATGAGTACAGCTAGTATAAAATGTAAGATAACAAGCAAACAATGATTCAAGTAAAATGTATGCAAAACAATGAATACTCTTCAATATATCGCTCAGATAGAAAAGAGAGTTAAGATTACAAAGTGAGCAAGATGTCCTTCCTTCCATCCTAAGCTATCCATATATAAGCTAAAGTTGAACTTTTCAAACCCTAAAGTATGGGTGATGTGACCTCTCTGATGCTTCAACGTTCGTGCATGCTGCGATATTCTAATCGAGACTGACAGATGTGACTCGGGTTGGTAGGAGTGGAAGCCAGCTGTGAATATCCTCCGGATCCTTTGTACATCCGGTTATGCGAGCTACTCCGGGCACGCTTTTCACCTGATACAGATAGTCCCCCACTTTCTGGAATTTATATCTCTTGAGCCCGGGAAGTTGAAGAGTCCTCCGGCCATATCCCTTCTTATCTTTCCAGTCGAGTCATTTCTTAATCTTCATGCATCTGAACAATCGATTCACCTTCTCTGCATGCCTTATCCCCTCATTTAATGCTCTGGCTCCCCTGTCAGGCATTTCTCTACACGTGTCCTCTGCCAAGTTTTTCTCTTGATTGTCGGGCTCTGTAATGATGATTTCTTCCTTTTAGATGACGTTTTCCCTCTTTTATTCTTTCTCATATATATACACCCCGTTACATAACTAAAGCTCTACTTGCTTTTTCTCGACTATTAGGACACTATCTCTTTCTTCTCGATTCTCGGAAAATTCTCCGTTGCTTTTCTATTTTCATAGCAAATCTTCATCATGTCTACTAACAATGTCGAAACCTGCTTCCTATACCTGTTAATATCAAGAACGAAGCGAACCAACCCACTCTTTCCGAACTTATAGGAATCGAACAAATACTTGAAACAAAATACACGATTACTACCAAAGTTGCTCTTCAGCTCATTGCCGCCCTATACTCCTAAGAGAATGCTAAGTTTAAGATAATATTAAACTTCACTCTTCTTAATTATTCAAGAAATCTTGGACGTTTAATGTTCTGCAACTTAGTACCTAAATTTGACTACCAAATCCTTTTTTGCAAACTTCACCAAAATGAATCCATGAATGAGCTAAATAAAGGAAGGTATATATTCTCCATTAAGTGGACCATGGGATCCACATGATCTCATACTACTTTAATTAGTAGATTAGTGCTTAGATGCCACCTTATCAGTTTTAAAACTTAGTCACTATAATCTAATTTCCACGTTACACGTGGATTTACTATACATGACACTTATATCGGGCTAATTCACTATATCCCTTTTTGTCTTCCACTAATTACACTTATCCACTTAATTAATTTTTTTATCTCAATCCACTTAAGCATGAATTACTTTAACATACTTCCTATACTCAATATCATAATCATGTGATCCAACACTTGTCCATAGCCTCGTTTTTCACACATAAAATATTATTTCCAATCATCACCGTCACACTTTTCCGTCTGAAGTCATTTCTGGACTTCCTCCTTTTATACACTGAGCTCTTGATTTGCATACTTGAATATGATCAAATCATCTAGGCTCGGGTAAATTTTCCCATTTTGGATGGTTCAATTTCCTAGTTCAAATAAATACGAGGTATTATATCTTGGACCGTATCTCATTCAAATAAATGTCGAACCTCTTCGAAACTCATTTTTTTATTCATGTAACTTCTAATCCCCGTGTAACCTCTTCAACATTGATATAAATCTTCTATGACTTCATGAATGACCTAAATCTCATTAAACTCATATGTGTTTACCCCGATGTATCCTAAAGCTAAAGTACGGGGTGTTACAACCGTGTCCGCAAGGTTTCTCTTCAAGAAGCTCGGGATGGGATAACTGATATTAACACCTATCTCATTATTAGTCTATCCATAGAAGAGACTGCCTTTAGATCTTTGCATGTTCAGCCCCAGGTTGAGGACCCTACCCAATTTTCTGATAGTGAGGGATGACCATCAGAGCAGTGGGATGAGGAGGAGGCCCCGGGAGAGATTGAAGAATAGCCCCTCGAGGTCCCGGTTGATTGCGATAGGGTCGAGCTAGAGAATCACCATCGAGGGGGGTTCTTTCGGAGGCCAGCTTGCCCTCCATACTTTGGAAGTTACCAAACCCTCCAAGGTCGATGGATTCGGGGCTTCAGCTGATCCCGCTAATTCTTGATTATTTCTTATATATTTCTTTGTGTTGAATCTAGACTTGTTTCAGTGTTTAACCATGTTTATGTTGTCAACTGCCAACTATTTTATAAGTACTTTATGTGTCCGGATGCGGATGTTGCCCTTACTTTTGGGCTTGTATGCATATTTGGGCATTTTTGTGTGGTTGTCTGTCGTACGTTTACAATGCCTTTTTGTATTGTGAACCAAATTTAATTGTCTTTATGGAATCCTTGCGACAATGTGTTTATTGCCTATTACTTTTATTTTGTTGGTATTCTTTGTGGACCGGGTGTAGGAACTATCTGGTCCTTTAAGGGGGAGCACTTCAACCATAGGGATCCTTCCACCCTAGGATCCCTTTATCGGGACTTTGCTCCGTATTTATTTTGGACGGATGTTATTAGGTATAACGATTGCTTTATTTTCTTGCTTTTCAGAGGTGATATTTTCTACAATCGCTTTTCCCAATCCAGGAATATTACTTCCGGCCGCATATTTTATGATCAGGAATTATACTCGTCTGATTCATAATAAAAGGAGAGACCCTCTTTGTTCGACGCCGATGAGGAGGATATCTCGACCTCATCTTTTTTGGCATAAGGTTTATGTTTCATTCATGTTCTTAGGCCCGCAGGCCGTGTCATGTGTAGAGGTGGATGTTTTTTGGTCCGGAAGGACGCGTTCCTACCAACAAATTCAGAGTGTAACCAAAATGGCTTGAGACTTTTTTATTCATAAAGGTAAGGAGTAGAGCCCATGTATATTTATTTTTGTGAACAAAAAAGGAACAAAAAGTAGAAGCTTCAAATAGTACGAAAGGAGCTTCCGGTTCTTAATGATGAGTTCTGATGCGCTCGTAAGTGTAATACATTTTACGGTTGTTGCCTCGTTAAAAATCCTGCCAGTAAAAACCCTGTTGGGAAAAAATTCAGTTAAGAAAAGGAGTGCAACATGTATTTTCTGATTCTTGTCTGCTTCTGATGGGGCAGATTCTTCTTTCACCTAGTCCCAGTCCCAGTCCTGCGACCAGAATGTTAAAAGAAAAAACAGAAAAAGATTGGTCAATGATTCATACCTATGCCCCTCAAGGTCATATAGTGGTGCCAAAGTCGTCTGAAAATTTTGGTAGGCCTTGTGTGCATATTGTCGTGTGAAGTTGATACGTTAAGTCATACTCACTTATTTCCATCGATCATTTATATAGCCGGCTCGTAAGGTTTTCACTTTGTAGAGACGTTTGTAATGAGGTGGTCGTGACCATCGTCACTATGTGGCATTAGAAATACGGGCGCAGCTTTCGAGTAGCTGTGATAAGGTTCAAGGCCAGCTTCTCTGGGCTCAGGTACTGGGATTCTGCCCCCGTCAATCTTTTGTTGGCGTAATATATAGAAAGTTTTCCTTCTCCTTCTTCTCGTACCAATGTAATGCTAACTGAAACTGTCGAGACCGTTATGTAAGCGAACATGCGCTCTTATTCTTTTGGTTTTGCCATTACGTGAGGTCTTGATAAATAAGCTTTGAGATCTTGCAGGTTTTGGTGGAATTCTTGCGTCCAGCTGAACCTATTGTCCTTCTTCATTAAATTAAAAAATTTATGGCACCGATCTGAAAATCGGGACATAAATCTTCCTAGGGAAGTGACTTTCCCTATCAACCTCTGCACCATTTTGACATTGTCTTGTACGTCTAACATTTCTTATCTAGTACGTCTAACATTTCTTATCTAGTACGTCTAACACTTCTCTGGGTTCAGCTTCATGTTGTGTCGATGAAGGACGTCGAAGGTTTCATACAAGGAGGACAAATGAGTTTCCACCTCTCGAGATTCATCCAGCATGTCATCGATGTAGACTTCCATGGACTTGTTGATCTGCTCTTCGAACATCTTGTTCACTAACCTTTGGTAGGTCACCCCTACATTTTTAAGACCAAAAGGCATTACGTTATAACATAAATTATCATGATTGGTCATGAATAAAGTCTTCTCTTGATCCTCTGGGTGCAGACTAATCTAGTTATAACAGGAATATACATCCAAGAAGTTGAGTAGCTCATGTCATATCGTGGCGTTAATCGTTTGATCAACGTGCGGTAATGGGAATGAGTCTTTAGGATATGCTTAATTTAAATCTTTGAAATCCACACACATTTTGAATTTGTTGAGCTTTTTGGGGAACATCACCATGTTGGCCAACCATTTCTGATTCACTACACTCCGCACCGACCCTATGTTGAGTAAACGTATTACTTTTTCTCTGATGAATTGGTCCCTGATGGTGGATATCGATCGTCTCCTTTATTTTACTGGAGGGTGATTGAGATCAGAGCTTAGCTTATGGATAGCCACCTCTATGGGGATCCTTGTTATATTCAAGTGAGACCAAGCAAAGTAATCGGAGTTATTTTTTAAAGAACTTAGAAATGCGTTCATGAGCCCGGATGATAGTCTCGAGCCCAGGTGTACCCTATTTTTGGGATATTATTTGAAGAGCATCACGCACTCTAGCTTATCTATTGTTGAGTCCTTGTCTACTGGGATAATGAAATCCTTTAGGATTGCCTGATCCTAGGATCTCGTTTCTGATACAGCTCTCTCCGTAAGTTGTTCCTTCTTCCCTCCGGACTTGTAGTGCGAGTCCGACGTCTGTGATTGTTATTTGTCAAGCTTGCCTCTCTGAGACATTTTTATCACCAAGGCTTACCTCTCTCGATTTATGTTTTGGTCCCTCCTGATCTCCTCGACCCCTCAATGAGTAGGGAATTTAACCTTTTGATGAAAGGTGAAGGGGATCGCTTGCATTGAGTGTATCCATGGCCTTTCCAATATCACATTATAGGTCATGTTGTTGTATACAATGTCGAAAGTCGTGTCTTGCTCTATGTCGTTGGCATGAAACGACAACTCTATTTCTCTTCGGGTTAACTCCCTTGACATGTTGAAACCTGCCAGTATCTTAGTTAGCGAGATGATTAATCTGTCCGCCCCCATTTCTTTCAGAACACGTAGTTGGACAATGTTTGCTAAACTTCCTAGATCAATTAGTACACGCTTAATAAAAGAATTTTTAATTTAAATAGATATTACCAGGGCATCATTGTGAGGCGGGGCAAGGCCCGCACAATCATCGCTAGAGAATGAAATGTCTCTGCTTTCTATGGGCTCCCGGACACGATTCTTAGTTGTGACAGAGATTTTGGAATTTCTAAGTGATGTGTACGTGATTTTGTTTACCATCTCTCCCCCAAAGATCATGTTGATAGTGTGGATAGGTTGCTGTGGTTTGTTCTATTTTTGTTCTGGCCTTCGGCTCAGTTTGAGCTTTGTTCGGTCACTAATGTATTCTTTCAAGTGTCCCACATGCAGTAGTTGGGCCACCTCGATCCTTAGATTTGCACAATCATTCGTGGTGTGTCCATGCATGCTATGGAAGTGGCACTATAACCGGTATTTCTCTTATTCGGATTTATTCGCATTTCTTCTGAGAATCTAGCTTCATTCATTATTTTCATCACTACAACTAGCTATTCCACGTTTATATTGAAATTATGGTCTGACAATTTTGAGGTTCCAGTTCCCTTTGATGTTGATCCTTCAGAACGTGGGGGAACTCTTGAGGAGGCCCCAACTGTTTCTATTGTTCCCCCGACTTATTCATTGACCATGGAATTAGGGAGCTTCGTACGGCACGAACTATCCCCTATGGCTTGTAGTACTCACATTAAACCCTAGGTCTGGCCTTTTTTGTAAGGAGGCTACCTACCTCTATCGGTGCTACTGCCCGTTGATCCTCATCAATATGCATATTGGCTGTGTATTTGAGATTTATTTCATTCCTCATTTTAGCCGGGAATTCCCTCAAGGTTTCCTTTACTTCCCTGGATGCATTTGAACTATTTGAATTTAGACCATCCGTAAAGCAGTCGCTGCCTAGTCTTCCGGGATAACCGGCAACAACATTCTCTCCCTCTGAAATCTGTCCACAAATCTCCTCAGTAGCTCAACTCCCCGTTGCTTTATGGTGAACACGTCCTGCTTATGCGTTTTAACCCTCCAGGCTCCTGTGTGAGCCTTGACAAAAGCATTTGTAAGAGTAACGAAAGAGTCAATATAATTTTCTCCCGCAAGATTCTTCGTTATGCTCCGACGCAGGTATCTCTACCAGGTCCTCTATGCCTCGTGTGTTAACTAGTACCCGAGTGTTCTCGAGTCCCTATGATTCATGAGAGTTGTTGCTTGACCTTGACATGCTTAGTTAAGTATTGTGATTATGCTTGATTTTTTATAGGAGATCTGCTACGAATTAGGACAACACCACAGATGTCTATCCCCACAGACGACGTCAAACTAGTTTCCTGGGAAAATGAATCTCACCAGAAAATCTATTAGAGATTTGTTGTAATAGGGTTTGAAGATAAGTGGGTTGTATCCGATCCGACAAATGCTTTTATGAGTCCGGTTAAGTTGATAAATAATGAATACAGCTAGTATAAAATGTAAGATAACAAGCAAATAGTGATTCAACTAAAATGTATGCAATACAATGAATATTCTTCGGTATATCACTTAGATAGAAAATAGAGCTAAGGTTACAAAGTGAGTAAGATGCCCTTTCTTCCATCCTAAGCTATCCTTATATAAGTCAAAGTTGAACTTTCCAAACTCTGAAGTACGGGTGATGTGACCTCACTGCTGCTTCAACGTTCGTGTATGCTACGGCAGTGAGGCTAAATCTTGTTTTTAGGTATTACTTACTCCTTGTCTTATGGTGAATACTGAATAATACCCTTGTTTGTCTTTGGATATTATGAAGCTTAGTTTATAATTCTGGTCTAGAATGTTTCCTCTTTTACTAGTATGTGTTTTTGAATGTTTTACTTTATGAATTATTGAATTGTCTTTTATAAATGCATGTCGTCCTTCTTGACAATGCTGTCCAAATTGAGTTACAGGAGTACTTCCTTAATGTAGATTTTTCTGTGTAGCTTGTATATAACTGAAGTAACTTGGGAGTAAAAGATCAAAACTTTTATAGAGCACAATGTAATTTTGAGGATTTGGGATATGTGAATAATTCTAGTATTGCACATTATTTTACGTGCCAGTAGAATTTTAGTACTTGGTGAAATATGGCTCTGAATAGGTAGGCTAATGAGTTGAAAGTGTAAGATTGTGATGCTTGCAGCTGTTTTTTAGTCTTAGAAATTGCTTTCTCCATATATGAGCAGTGATATATTTTATAGAATATTTCACGAATATTCTTTCATTAATTGTATATCTCTTAATTTAGTTAGAATTGTATTCCTATTGTAATTAGGTCTCCTATTTTGGTTGAATTATATTTTCTATTGTAATTAGGTTGATTAGTTACCTAGTTTAGATATTCTTGTACTACTATATATATTGTACATTATTGATGAATACAATCGGAGGAACATATTCTTTTATGGTATCAGTAGTCTAAAAATACCTCCACCACCACCGACCATAGCTCTCGGTCACCACCACCACGGAACCCTAGTGTTTTTTTTCAGCCATTCTCTCTCCATTCTCCTCCTAAATTTCATCTTACATGGCTGACAAAGCCAAATTCCGTCCTGCACTTACAGTAAACAACATCAAAAAATTCGTCCA
Source organism: Anisodus acutangulus (assembly GCA_029783415.1). Classification (NCBI taxonomy): domain Eukaryota; kingdom Viridiplantae; phylum Streptophyta; class Magnoliopsida; order Solanales; family Solanaceae; genus Anisodus; species Anisodus acutangulus. Next base: position 44,897,291 of record CM056497.1, on the reverse strand, counting down.
TATCACCATTGAGATGGATAAGGGTCAATACTCCTCGTGGGCGGAGCATTTTAAGATCCATTGTCGTGTTTAAGAAGTTATCCACCACATCATCCCTCCTACACCGAACTCCACAGACCTACCCTCAACTTCGACTTCTGATGATGCACTCTGGTTTTATTTGGACTCAGTCGTCCTCCAGTGGATATACGACACAATTTCTAATGATCTGTTGCACACCATCATTTAGACCGATGCCACTGCCCGCCAAACGTGGCAACGTTTGAAAAGTATTTTCCACGACAACAAACCTCAACGAGCATTCCCATTCACGATGGCCGGAGCAGGCAGTCTGGCAAAGGCTGCGGTGGACGAAATTCAGGCAACAACGACGATGGGAAGGGGCAGTCCCCGCTGGCAGGAAAAAGCCAGCAACGACCGCGGTAGTGGCAGCAGCCTCCGCCATGGGCCGCGTGGGCCCCACCGTCATGGGCCTCTCCTACTTGCCCTTATCCGACATCCTTGTGGACTCTATCTCAAAACTGATATGCCCACCCTGGCATACTCAGCCACGTCCACAACAGGTCTACACAACACAGGCCCCCGCGCCCTAAACTTATGCACCGACTTACATTGAGGCAGCTATGAACACAATGTCACTCAACGCTCCAGACAAAAATTGGTATATAGACACAGGCGCCACATCTCATATGACGGCATCACAAGGTACTCTCTCGTCTTCTTCCAATTTGAGTAATTTAAATTAGAATATTATTGTTGATAGTGGACAAGGCATTCTCATTCACGGTTTTAGTCATTCATCCTTATCCCCACCATATCCACCATTAATCTTAAAAATGTCCTTCATGCCCCTAAACTCATTAAGAATCTAATATATGTGCGACGTTTCACAACTGATAATAATGTTTCCCTTGACTTTGATCCTTTTGGTTTTTCTGTGAAAGATTTTACGACAGGGAGACTAATAATAAGATATGACAGCACCGGAGATCTCTACCGTATTTCAAACACCGTCAACAATCCAGCCTTAGTTCCATCAACTTTTGTTGCTCTTTCATCTTCCTTATGGCATTCTAGATTAGGACATCCGGGAGATTCTGTTTTACGCTCCCTTAGGAAAAATAATTTTATTAATTGCAACTGTATTTCTAGGACTTCTATATGTGAATCCTACATTTTTGGAAAACATGTTAAATTACCATTTTCTGCATCCACAAATTGTACTTTACTACATTTCTGTATCATACATAGTGATTTGTGGACGAGACTATTTTAAGTACGGCTGGCCATCGATATTATGTGTTGTTTTTGGACGATTATTCCAACTTTCTATTGGACTTTTCCAATTGGCAATAAATCTCAGGTCTACCCCATTTTTTCCTCATTTAGTGCTTTGTATAAACATAATTTGAAAAGAGCAGTAAATGTTTCAATGTGACAATGGCAGGGAATTCAATAATAATCAATTCAAACAGTTTTGCTCCAAAATGATCTTACCTTTCGTTTTTCCTGCCCTCACACCTCCCAAAATGGTAAAGTCGAACGGAAAATCCGGACCATAAATAACCTAATTCATGCCCTTCTTGCTCACGCCTCAATTCCCCATCAATTCTGGCATTACACACTCTTCATGGCCACTTATCTCCTAAACATAATTTTAAATAAGTCTCTAACTCAACGGTCACCCACTCAAGTTCTGTTTCGTAGGAACCCCCCTACCAACACTTGCGTATCTTTGGATGTCTCGGTTATCCTCTCAATCCGACTACTCACAAACTCCAACCCCTGGGTTACCCTGTCAATCATCGTGGTTACTTGTGCTATGATTTGTCAAGCCGTAAAATTATTATTTCACGTCACGTCTTATTTGATGAGTCTCAATTCTCCTTCGCTTCACTAAACTCGCCACATCGGCATTCCTATTATTTCTTAGATGATGGTCTGAACCCTCTTCTAATTCATCATTTATATAGTCCGCCGTCCCAGACCCCGAAACCCGCCCCCACCTCGGACAGTCTTGGGCACACTGCCCATCCAGTTCTACCGACGGTGACCCGGAATATCCCACCTCAGGGTGATTCCGCAGCAACCTCTCAAAAAACCGAGCGTCGGCCAGCCGGTCCAACCACCTCTGCCCTTCCTCCTCTTCCTGGCAGGTCCGCAACACATACCCCTCCCATCCCGCATCCCGCGACACGCTCTCAGACCATGGAAACTCGTGCCATGCACGAAATTCATAAACCTAAACGGTTGTTTAACCTATCTGTTTCAGTTGTCCCTTCCCCTGTCCCTCGAAATCCGAAGGATGCCTTGTCCGACCCTAATTGGAAAGCTGCAATGATTGACAAATATAATGCTCTTATTGATAATAAGAAGTGGGACCTAGTACCTCATCCACCTGATGCTAACATTAGTCGTTCTATGTGGATTTTTAGACATAAAAAGAAATCTGGTGGTTATTTTGAGAGGTTCAAGGCTCGTCTTGTAGGTGATAGCAGGTCTTAATAGGTGGGAGTGGACTCTGATGAAACATTCAGCCCGGTCGTAAAGCCTGAAACCATTCGGACCGTCCTCAGCATTGCTCTATCCAAGTCTTGGCCCATTCATCAGCTTGATTTCATGAATGCCTTCTTACATGGGGATCTTCATAAAATGATATATATGCATCAGCCTATGAGTTTCAGGGATCCTATTCATCCGGATTATGTGTGTTTGTTGCGGAAGTCGCTCCATGGACTGAAACAGGCTCTTCGAGCATGGTACCAGTGGTTCATCGATTATGTCTCATCTATTATTTTTTTACATAGCAGATCCGATCATTCTCTGTTCATCTACAACAAGGGTACAAATATGTCTTACATATTATTATATATTGTTGACATCATCCTCATCACATCATCTGATGCTCTCCGTCGGTCCATTATATTTCTTCTTTCCTCTGAGTTTGCTATGAAGGATCTGGGGGACCTGAGTTATTTCTTGGGCATCTCTGTCACTCGACATTCTGGCGGCCTATTTCTGTGTCAGAAGAAGTATGCTGAAGAGATCCTTGACCGTGCATGCATAACATCTTGCAAACCATCCCACACGCCAGTAGACACCAATTCCAAGCTCAGCGTTGATTCCGACCCCCCATATTCAGAGTCGACTCACTATCATAGCCTGGCTGGGGCTCTGCAGTACCTCACATTCACGAGACTTGACATATCCTATGTCGTGCAATAAATCTGCCTACACATGCACAATCCGACGGAAGCACACATACATTCCCTCAAACGTACTTTACGATACATCCAAGGTACACTTCACTTCGGATTACATCTATACATGTCCTCGCTCACTGGTCTCACTGCTTATTCTTATGCTGACTGGAGTGGATGTCCTGACACCCGACGCTCCATGTCTGGTTACTGCGTTTTCCTCGGAGATAACTTATTGTCTTGGTCTTCCAAAAGGCAACCTACACTATCCCGATCCAGTGCTGAAGCAGAGTACAGAGGTGTCGCCAACGTTGTCTCTGAGTCTTTTTGGATCTGTAACCTTCTACTTGAGCTTCACTGCCCGATTCAAAAGGCAAACTGGTCTACTGCGATAATATTAGTGCGATATATCTTTTCGGCAATCCCGTCCAACATCATCGCACTAAACACATTGAGATGGACATTCATTTCGTTCGCAAAAAAGTGACTCGTGGTCAAGTTCGTGTCCTTCATGTTTCTTCCAGATATAATTATCGACATCTCCACCAAAGGACTTCTGCGCATATTATTTGATGATTTTCGAGTCAGTCTCAGTGTTCGTGAACCTCCCGCTTCGACTGCGGGGGTGTAATAGAATATATCTCGAATATTCTTTCATTAATTGTATATCTCTTAATTTAGGTAGAATTGTATTCCTATTGTAATTAGTCTCCTATTTTATGTAGAATTATATTTTATATTGTAAATAGGTTGATTAGTTACCTAGTTTAGATATTTTTGTGCTACTATATATATTGTACATTATTGATGAATATCATGTGAACATATTCCTTTAATATTTGTTCTTCGGATTCTGAAAAAAAGAAGATATGTAGAGTTTATCCCATAATTGGTTCAGTAAGTAGTCACTGCACTTGCATTGGTTAATGTCAAACATCTCTGTTGAATTGAATTGCGATGAAAAAGAGTAGAATTTTCCTCCACTTAAGAAAAAATGAAGTGCAGTAGTCTTTGAACGAACATTCTGTAATACGCTCAAAATAGGTAGGAGAGTAATGAATTAAAGGTGTTTATGAATCTGATGAGTTGTTTAATTTCAGAAATTACTTTGTTCGATAAGAAGGTATTTTATGTCCCTCTGATAGATGCTATAGAGCATGTGTTTAACTTGTGTGCATTCATTCAGTGTGTTACAATGGTGTAACAATGTGACACTGAATTTTTTGTTATTTTTCTAAAGAATGAATCTTTGGCCTAACGCAACCTTAAAAGCTAACTTATGAGGGGAGTATTGTCCAAGTCCATATAAGGAATCCAAATTCTTATTCCATTTCCAATGTGGGACTCTTAACACGGGGGAGTATTGTCCAAGTCCATATAAGGAATTCAAATTCTTATACCATTTTCGATGTGGGACTCTCAACACTCTCTGCACGCCCAGACCCCGTTAACTGAAGCGTAAATGACATAATTTGGGGACCCAACATCGGTGAACATAGAATTGAAATGGACCTGGCTCTGATACCATGTAAAGAATATATCTTGTGTTTAACTCAAACTCAAAAGTTAGCTCATGAGGGGAGGATTGTCCAAGTCCATATAAAGAATCCAAATTCTTATTCCATTTTCGATGTGGGACTCTTAACACTTTTTTAAGTTATTTTGTTTGAATTTGAAGTATGTGCTTAAGTCTAATTGAGTATATACGTATTTGCTAAAAATAAAGTGTTTATGGTGTCACCCTAACTTTCCTCACAAAGCAACATCCTTTAAGTTCTCCTTTCCCATTGTTTCTGTTAATTTTCCTACTGCCTCTATTTTCTATATGGCTATTAAAATTTTTATTTTTATGCTAAGATCTTTGTGCATTATTAGTACTGATTCTTTGCTTAAGAACATTTTCTGAAACACTATTTTTTTTATTAAAGAAATTGTTTCAACAAAACAGAATTCATCTTCAGTTAATAGGATGTGAATTTTTCACTCTTTATATATTTTTTATATTTTACTTGTTCCGTCTGTAACATTTTATTTCACCAAGATAATGTACATTTTAATTGTTAAAATGATATCTTTGAGCTATGCAATTACCTACTAATAGGATGTATATTTTATCTGAAATTCATTTTTGATTAATTCCCTCTTTTTTTCTACTAACGTATTTTTAGCTCTTCCGGTAATTGTAGAAAAGAAACCTTGAACGTCATGAACAATCCTATAAATAAAAGATGGATGCATTGTGACAGACTTAGTAAAGAATACTCGAATGGAGAAAAAACTTCATATCCTTGTACGGAATGTGTGCTTATCCATCAAGTGAATCGGGCTACAGCATATGATCATCTTGTGGTTCATGGTATTATGACGTCATATGATACTTGGTATTGTCATGGAGATTCTCTAAAGGGATCAAACAATACTCAAGTAAATAATTCCAGCCAGTCAACGTTTAGGGGCGATGATGTGAGAGGACATGATGCATTTGGAGGCTTTATACAGTTCATGGATAGTGACGTTAATGAAAGAGGTGAGATGGATCCAAACTTACAAGAAAGTACTGCTCATCTATCTGGAAATCACCCTCATCCAGAGATGGATAAGTTTGAACGGCTCATGAAGGAGGCAAATGAAGAACTATATCATGGATGCAAGAAGTTTAGCAAACTGTCATTTTTGCTGCATATCTATGGTACAAAATGCATGTTCAAATGGTCAAATGAATCCGTTAATGCTTTGCTTGGACTATTGAAGGATGCGATACCTGAAGGGGAAAAATTGCCCCCTTCTTTCTATGAGACAAAAAAGATAGTTGAAGGTTTGGGCTTAAAGTATGAAAAGATCCATGCTTGTCCCAATGATTGCATGCTTTTTAGAAAAGAGTTTGCCAGTAAGGATGTCAATGAATGCAAAATTTGTAGGGCTTCTCGATGGAAAAATAATGCTAGAAAAACTCCAGCCAAGGTCCTAAGGTATTTTCCTTTAAAACCAAGGCTGCAAAGATTGTTTATGTCTTCAGAAACTTCTAAAGCAATGTGATGGCATCATGAAGAGCGCAACAAAGATGGAGCTCTACGACATCCTGCAGATTCTGAAGCTTGGAAAAGTTTTGACAGTAAATATCCAGAATTTGCTGGAGATCCTCGCAATGTCCGCCTAGGATTAGCTTCTGATGGGTTTAATCCATTTGGCACAATGCGAACTGTCTACAATACATGGCCAGTCATTTTAATGCCATATAATCTTCCACCATGGATGTGCATGAAGCTATAGTTCTTCATTCTGTCCTTACTTATTCCTGGACCAAAAGCGCCTAGAAATAATATTGATGTAATTTTGCAACCTTTAATAGAAGAGAAAAATGAACTATGGAATGTCGGGGTGGAAACATACGATTCCTCAAGTAAGGGGATATTTCAAATGCGAGCAGCTCTCATGTGGACTATAAATGATTTTCCAGCATATCGTACTCTCTCTGGATGGAGCACTTATGGTCGGTTTGCATGCCCTTCTTGCAACATAAACACTCAATATAAAAGGCTCAAACATGGTAGAAAGTTTTGTTACATGGAGCATCGACGTTTCTTAAAGTCAAACCACAAATATCGACCTACATCGTGTGCAGTATCTGGGTCTCAAGTGTTGAATCAAGTTACAGATATAAAATTTACTCTCGGCCAGTCGAGTGAAGGGGTAAGTGGGGTGATGGAAAATATCGGGAAAAAGAGGAGCATCTTTTTTTATCTTCCTTATTGGGAGTATAACTTGGTGCGCCATAATCTTGATCTGATGCACGTAGAAAAAAATATGTGATAACTTAATGTATACATTATTGGGTCTTGGTAAAAAGTCTAAAGACAACTTATAAGGTCGACTGGACTTGAAGGATATGAAAATAAACCAAACTTATGGCCTCAGTATCGAGCTAGTGGGAGGGCATATCTTCCTCCTACTTATTTCACAATGTCTCCGAATGAAAAGGAGTTATTTTATGAAGTACTACAAAATGCCTAAGTTTCCACATGGCTATGCATCTAATATCTCACGTTGGATTTGCAAACGAAAGATATCTGGGCTAAAAACTCATCATTGTCATGTTATAATGTAAGAACTACTTCCTCTTGCATTGAGGAGATCAACAGATAAAAGAATCAGTTTTGTTTTAATTGAACTATGCACATATTTTCATGTTCTATGTAGCAATGTTTGAAAACTAGAAGAGTTAAAGTTACTTGAAGAAAAAAATTCAGAAACATTGTCTACTATGGAGAAACTCTTCCCCGGGATTCTTTACTGTTATGGTACACTTGGTTACTCACTTGGAAATTGATGCTAAACTTGCGGGGTCAGTACATTAGCGCTGGATGTACCCAATTGAGAGATATGAAATATATCACTAAATCTTTATTATATTTCTTTTATTGTTAAATGTTATAGTATGAATCTAATAACATAACTTTATTCCATAGGTATTTGGGTACTTTAAAATCATATGTTCGTAATCGTGCATGTTCAGAAGGTTCTGTTAATGTTGGGTTTGATGTTGTAACATTTGCCTCAACATATCCTCTGAAGTACTGATTTGAATGCAAAAAAAATTGGGACAAATGTCATAACATTTGGATCAACGTCTTCGAAATAGTTTTGTCTTACTTCACGCTAAGCAGTAGTATTTTACTGTGAGGTAAAAACAACTTAGGTGTGGTGAATTGAAGCTATGTAAAACGTGGGAGAAAGAGTCAAATCTTGGAGAAGAAGTCGAGTAAGGAATAAGTCAAAGTTGTTGAGATTTTCACTCCTTAATCATCTACCACAAGCTGCCCACATTTCCCTCAACCTCTTCAACCAATCGATGAGACTTTCAAGAGAACTCTCCACTATAAATAGAGAGGCCACAACAGTGAATTAATCATCCAGAATCAGATTGCAAGAATACCAAGAGAACTCTCAGGATTTCAACACAGAAATCTGGAACACAAGTGTTGCCTAAGTATGTCGACAACATTCTATCCAACATTACAATTGTTGTTTAGATTCTAGATTAGTTTTGTATGGAGCGATTGTAATGAGAGGTTGTCTATGTCTACTTAGTTAGATTTTTCAGGCAGAAATCATATGCGACTTCAACTTTTAATTCCTTTCCATTTTATATTGTAAATCTGTAAAGAAAGAAATTTGTAATTTTGTATATAATATGTTAGAAATCTGCCTTTGGTGGGGAGGTGCGTCCACCCATATTTAATGAATTAAACACTAGGGTTCCGCATGTTGGAGGCTTTGTCTCTTCACACGTGCATAATCTACTAAGTGAGTAGATGACCGTAGGGCCAAGAATCGTCAAATTTCGTTGAGAAATGAAAGAGATATTGGTCCACGAAGTAAGGTGTTTGAGGCATGGAAATATGGTGTGGGACAAATCTACCACATCGGTGGAAAAATGAAGAATTGTTCTCTTTATAAGTCTCAAAATTGGCTAAGGGTTTGGGACCCCAAGGGGTAACCCATATGTTTGAAGGAGGGAGGACCTAGATGTGCTTGGGTTAAAGGCTAAGCCCATACGCGCGCCGCCGCCGCCCGTCCGGTCCGGTCCGGTCATGGGTCACGGGTCAATTGTATATTATTTACAGTTTTAGGCTTCTTCATGTCGTGGACATAAACAACCATTTTTCTTGGCAGTTGAGAAGTCTCCCCTTATGCTATATATTGATGCATTTTGGATCAATTGTGTGTGACAGAAAAATGAGACAACAACATATAAACACAGAGACAAACAGAAGAGAGAAACAACACACATTCTGTCCAAAAACGTGAGCAGAAACAGTGTCAAAATAGAAATTCTTCCTTCCTTTTTCATTCTTCAGCAAGTCGTTTCGTATTTGTTTTCTTCGTCAGAATCAACCTATTTGCTTTGTAGTGTTGATTAGTTGTTGTTTTATCTTGGGAGACTATTGCCCGTTAACGTAAAAATATATATACGGGGCAATCTTGTCTTAAAGACAGAGAGTCATCTCTCGACTCAGCCACAGTTGTAACAATCCAGATTTAGTGTTTCTTGATTTCAGGTTATCAAGATTCAAGACTCAACAACCTTGCGGCAGTTCTGAATATTGGCTTATTTGTTTATCCTTTCGAACACTTGTAATATTTATTTACTTCCTGTACTACTTTACAATATCCAACATAATATATATACAATACATCTGGTCATTGACCATCATAAGTTATATAATACATATAACTTATGAAAATTTTAAACATTTGTGTTCTTTAAATTCCGCTGCATTTACTCTTTAAAAGTTTCTGTTTTGCTAAAGTGTTGTTACTAGTGTCAGATGACATAACTACTGACATTAGAAAACAGAATTGATATTTGATTTATTTTATCTCTTGTTTTTACTTTCAGTAGCTTTTGACACCCTTCAGGTTCAATAGCAAAAGCATACATAGCAAATGAGTGTTTGGCATTTTGCTCACGGTATTTGGAGGGTGGAGATTCAAGGTCTTATTGTTCAAGAAAATGTTATGATGAGATTGAGCATGAGACTAGTAAAGAAAAATGTCATTTTCCTATTGTAGGGGAGTCGGATGCTGGATTAGATGTAATTGAGTTGGATGAGACAACATGGTTACAAGCACATCGGCATGTGCTTTTCAATTGCGACTTAGATGTGGTTGGGAATTATAAAAAGTAAGTGTTATATCTATTACTGGATATATGTATATTACTTTATCTGATAAAAAATTGATTAGTGTGAGTTACATGAATAGTGAACATATTGCTGAAATCAAGAGATCACATCGTAAGCATCGGTTGAAACCATGTGATCTTGACCTTGTTCATTTTGATACATTTCCTAGTGGTTCAAGGAGAAAGTAAGTAGTAGGACAAAGTCGTTTGTCACGTTAAATTATTGTCCTTGTACTTATATCTACATTTATAGTTGTATCTTTCTATTATGTTGGGTAAAGGAGTTGGAGGCCACATCTAACTTCCCAAATGATGTTAAAGTCCTCGCACAAGGGTCGTTTTACATTGCAAAAATATTCAATGCATTCAATGTAAATAACGGTTATGCGTCGAAAATTTTGGGGTTGTATCAGATTTGTGTATCGGGTAGAAGTTCAGAAACATGAAGATCGCAATTATAAGGTACAGTTCTTCGGTATTAAGTTGACAACTTGGATAGGACTCAACTTTTGAAGTTGAGGATGACTGACATGATTGATTACTCATGAGAAAGAAATTAGAATTGGCCACCATAGATGTGTGGTAGGACTGTGATTGGTTTTAGAAAGTTGGAGTCAGTTCGAGTTACTATTAATAGTATTCAGGGGTTGTGCATTCATTCCGTGTTAGAATTGTTCGAGTAGAGCTTGATGGACTATGTTTATATTTCTAGGAGGACTTATGGGTTCCCAGTAAATCACCTTCACATAATTGATAAGTTTCAGTTCAGATTTGAGGTATGACAGGTTTACCGAGCTTTATCAAGGTTTGCGACTGGACTGATGATATTTTACCGAGAGTAGCTACTCGGACAGATGTAATGGGTTATGTCGGTACTTGGTAATTATTTAAGAAGGTACTATGGTTGCGAGATGTCTTTAGAGTGATCAGATGGTGTCCTGTAGACTTGGATCGATAGGGTATTCAGTGGTATGCTTCATGTATTGTGATTTGAAGGTTTAAGAAGACTTAGAACTAGCGAAGTCAGCTATGAGTAAGATCAGTTTGACGGAATTGCTTAGAGTTGCTCCAATAAAGCAAGAATTCTTTTTTGGCAAGAGTAAGTCATGATTTCGGACTTATGTTTATGTGTTTCTAGGAAATTGTGGTGTAAAGGACGGTTGTAGAAGGGTGAAAGAAAGGTTAGCGAAATCAGAATAGTTTACCGATTAAGAGTGGGATATGATTATGTCTATATCTAAAGGTTTGTGTTGTTTTGAGGAATGGTTGCGGGACCTATCGATCGCGTTTAGAGGTACGGTTATATCGAATCAGATAATTCCAGCAAAAGCAGTTCTTATATTCAGGAATCGGTTGTGAGAGAAATTCAAGTATGGAAATATAGAAATTGGGCCTTTTAGCCAAGTTAGATGAATTTTTGACCGATAAGGTCAACGAGTAGTGATTTGGCGTACTTTGTGTCGTGGAGGTTTCTATGATGTTATATTAAGGATTTATTGGTTACCGACAGCTTTCCTACTTTTTTCTTTGTTCGAGAATGAATGATTGTTTAATTGGTATCTAATGTAACGATCATTCGGTCATTATGTGCGTTTTGACTATTTAACCCATGTTGAACCTATTCTCGAGGTTATCGAGCGATTCTAGTAAAAATTGAAAGAATTAGAACTTTTAAGTGCAAGCGTTTGATCAATAGTTGACTTTTGAGTAAACTGACCTTTTTCAGAATTTTGTCAATTCTGTGAGGTCCGGAGGATCGTTCATAACTTGATGGGATAGTTGGTTTGGTTACCAATGCTCTTAGGAGTGATTTGACTAATGGTGGAGAGTTGGTTTTCGGTCGTTGGGGGTTGACTTAATTAAATAGACCTCCGATGAGAATTTCGAGACTATGAGTGAGTCTGTAGCGTGTTTTTACGTGTGTATGCATATCTAGTTTGTGTATAGAGGTCTCGGGTGATTATCGAATTTAGAAATTAAGATAGTGAAAACCCTGGATTATTCTGGTGTCTAGTGTCCGCTGTAGCGGCACCAGATCTGTCATAGCAGATCCGCTCCAGCGAGGTCTTGATCCGCTATAGCGGGGTGGTGACGTTTGAGAGGGATCGCCATAGCGGATGGTGATCCGTTATGGCGGATGCGCAATAGCGAGGGTGGGCCATCATGGTAGGCCCGTTGTAGCTGACGTCCTACCGTTGCAGCAAAATGACACGGACCAGAACCCAATAAATGCTAAGTGAAACCCTTTTATTTCTCATTCCTTCACCTCTTGTTCCTAAGCACTTTTGAGGCGAATTGAGGAGATTTTTGGTTGATTCCTCTTGAGGGTAAGTTCCCTAAGCTTGAATTATTTCTTTTACATTTCTTAAGCATGAATCCATGATAGAAAATTCATAGAACTTAGGAGGAAAGATGGGTTTTGATGATTATTTCATAAAATGAGTTTTAGTCTTTCTAAATGAGATTTGTTGGTGGATTTGACTAATATAAGTATGGAAATTGATGATTTAGTAACCATTAGGCTTGAATCTTCCATTGTTGTTGAGAAATTATTTATGAAAAATCTAAGGTTTATGCCTAATTTAGGGGGTTTTGCATTGTTTGATGAAATTGATCTATTATTGAACTAATTTAGCAATTGGAGAGTAGAATTAAACTTCTAGAACATTGGATTACCGATTTCATCCTTTAATTATCGTTTTACCCTTGTGTGACCATTTTTCCTTCTCTATCATAATTGGTTTGGATTCAAAGAATAGTCTAGTGATTTGGGTATTGTTAGTTTCCGTTTCTAACGTAGATTTCAGTAATGACTAGACTTCGAGTACTATCGCGATCCTCAGAAAGGCAAGGTTCATGTGTGATCATTTGTGGCTCCCACTAGGCATCCAGGTAGGTTATGGCTTACCTTCTATTTAGACTCCGGTTAGCGAAGCATATGTAGAGTTAGTTATTGTTGGAAAAAGCATATTACGCATTCTGGTATGAAGTTGGGATGGATATTCTTATGTTGGTATTATTGACTGATTTGTGGACTTGTAGTCATATTTACTATGTTTGTGACTTGTATTTGCATTCATCTCTCTCTTGATATCTCACTTATCATCGGAAATGGAAGGATAATGAAAATGGATTGAAATTGTGAAGTGTACTTTATGACAAATGTAATTGATATCATGCATGGAATACATTCTTATTTCATATGATGATTGTTATGAATTGTGATTAAAAATGATGATAAGTGAGAGAGTGTAGCCTTCGAGGTCTTACCAGAGAGCGTAATAAAGAGATGACCGTCCGATGTTTGAGGTCTTTGTCAGGATCATGTGAGTGTCTGATGCCCGAGGTCCTTGTCGGGATTGTGAGAGTGATACATGGACTTCGCGGGTCCCCGTGGATCATGACTGCCAGAACGTAGAGATATTCCACTCGGAGCATGTGTATACGGTAATTACATTTGGCCATTGCATTGCATTGCACATACATTCATATTACACCCAATATATCTCTTATTCTGGTTGTTGCATTTATTGTATTGCATGGTACGTTTCATCCTTAATACCTTGGATGTTGATTCACTTGAGATGTTGTGTGCTTGTTAAATCTCTTACCTAAACACTTGATGGATTCGAAGACTATAGATTCCACCTAGGCTATGACTGTAGACTACTGAGATCTAGTGTAATTCACATTACTACAAGTTTTACGTGGATGTGCTTAGTGATTACTTCATTCTCGTACTTCATGGATTCCGAAGTGATATTTCTTTACTTGGGTTGCTTATTCTTAGACTGAGTTTGTACTTGATTGCGAGCATGTCTATTCTTCAGTTTCTTCTTTTATATATGTTAGCTAACTGTTGTCGGACTATGATATCTACCAGTACATGGTGTTTGTACTGATACTACTCTTGCTACACCCTTTTCGAGGTGTAGAGTTGTTGCAGATACATGACGAGGTTTGATTAGCCTTCAAGGATCTCACAGAGTTCATCTAGACTTTTCTGTTTAATTCTCATTCCAAACAGAAGTTGTATTCAGGTTGTGGTTATAACTTTTATTTCAATTGTATACTTAGAAGTTTTTGTACTATTCAGACCAAAAATTTTAGATAGTTGTTGAATTCCGCATTATCATATATTTATGTGTTTAGACTTCTACTGCTCTTATTATTTATTTATGTTGTTTGATGAGTCTTTAAGGGATGGATTCGCCTATCAGGTGGAAAAAGGGTACGTACCCGCACGATCATGGATTTGGGTCGTGACAACCACCTCTTGGATTAATCGTGTGGATGAATTGGATCAGGATATCGGTGCCTCCAGGCAGGGACAAAGCCTCACATGCCCCACTAGGCGCTTTAGACCCCAACAAAAAAATATTACTATTACTATATTAATAATTGCCAAAAAGCCCTCACCCACAAAAAATATTAGCCCCCAACCTTTTGCTACTCTTAAATTATTCAAGCCCAATAAATTTGCAAAAGAAAATCCATAAGCCCAACAAAAGAAAAAAAAGTACTAGTCTATGAATACACAACAAAGTCAGTGTATGTGATTAAAAATTTACAACCATTTGAGTTTGCATTCGCTATGCATTTGATGAAAAAGGTATTGGCGATTACCACTGAGTTGTCATTAGCATTGCAAAAAAAAAAAAGCAAGAGATAGAGAATGCTATGAGATTAGTGGAGATTTCAAAGCAAAGATTGCAATATTTGAGAGACAATGGATGGGATTCTCTAGTTAATGAAGTTTCTTTGTTTTGTTCTAATCATGAGATTGTTGTCCCTAACATGAATGAAAAGTATGTATCTACTCGGCGGTCCAAGCGGAGAACTGAAGAAAAGACTAACGATACTTATTTTCGCATCGAGTGCTTTTATGGTGTTTTAGACAAACAACTTATGGAGTTAAATAGCTGATTTTTTGTGACAAATGCTGAATTGCTTCTTTTTGTTGGGTGCCTTAATCCTAGCAATTCATTCTTTGCTTTCAACAAGAAAAGTCTCATCAAGTTTACTCGATTGTATCCTCGGGAGTTTTCTTCACATAATCTAAAGTTACTTGATAATCAACTTGAGACTTATATTATTGATATGCGTAATAGCATTGAGTTTTCAGAAATTGTTGGCATTGGATATCTTGCAAAGAATATGGTGGAAACAAAAAGACACGGAATCTATCATTTGGTTTACACGCTTCTTACCCTATCATTAACTTTGACAGTTGCTACTGCAAGTGTAGAGAGAGTCTTTTCTGCTATGAGCATCATCAAAGATCGACTGCGAAATCAAATATCGGACGATTGACTTAATGATTTATTAGTACCTTATATTGAGAACGGAATTTTGTATGAGATCAGTAACGAAGCCGTTATGCAACGGTTTCATACTATGAAATCTCGTCGAGGAAAATTGTGATTATATGTTCATTATTCTTGAACGATTTGTATTTATGTTATTTAGAATTTAAATTATTATCATCTTTTTAAAATTTATTTAATAAAGTACTAGTCCCCTCGAAAAATATTCGTTGGCTTCGTCCCTGCCTCCAGGAGGAGGTCCCAAACTCGAGTATCTACCTTAACCGTAACAACATAATAACACTCTTGATATATATATAGTAGTATACTTTTCATTCTATGATTCATTTAATTGTATGTTATATACATGTTGCGCGTTTAATGTTGACTTTGTTTGTTACTACCTGAATTCAGGGTGTATCCACAGAACATCTGCTCTTTGTCCCTATGGGCGTGACGATAACAATATTATTGCTCAATGATTCATTTAATTGTATGTTATATACATGTTGCGCGTTTAATGTTGACTTTGTTTGTTACTACCTGAATTCAGGGTGTATCCACAGAACAGCTGCTCTTTGTCCCTATGGGCGTGACGATAACAATATTATTGCTCAATGATTCATTTAATTGTATGTTATATACATGTTGCGCGTTTAATGTTGACTTTGTTTGTTACAACCTAAATTCAGGGTATGTATCCACAGAACGGCTGCTCTTTGTCCCTATAGGCGTGACGATAACAATATTATTGCTTTGGCTTAATGGTCTTGTCCATGTTGGATCATCTATAAATATTAGATACGATTCGCTTTTATCCCTTAGGTAGCACAGAAAGACTGCTATTTTCAGTGTTTGTACCACAAATATATATATATATTCCCTCGGTTCCAAGACACTCGGGTCTTTTTAGTCAATCCTAAAAAAATGACATATTTCTATTATTTAGTAATAATATAATTTTAAATTTCTCATTTATTTACTTTTTATAATGAAATAATTTATAGTCACACAAATTTTTATATATTATTTTAAATTATAAGTTTTAAATTTCTTTTTTTATTTCTTAAATTTTGTGTCAAGTCAGATTTGTATAAGTAAAAGATGTTAAAGTTCAGATTGTGGATTTGCAAGGAGAAGATGAAGGATGTTTGGGTTGGGTAGGGGGGTGTTCTGAAAATAATTGTAAAAGAAAATAAGTTTCCTTTCCAATAAAAATAAATAAAAATTGGCTTCATGTGGACCATGCTGATTCGTGTATTTTGTGATATAACTAGCGTTTGGCAACACACCTTGTTTTGCATGAAGATTGTGAAAGAAGTGTCTAATAAACACAATTTAGCTTGAGGACAGTGAGAACAACACTTAGTATAAGTGTCGAAATAAAATTTTCGGACAAGTTCAAGGGCTCTGACATAACTTCAGTCTAATTTTAAATTTTTTATTTTACACTTAATAAAATATTTTGTAGTCACACATATTTTTATGTGCTGTTTTAGATTATAAATTTCAAAAATCTTTATTTATTTTTTTAACTTTGTATCAAGTCAAAGACATTTATATAAAACGGGAGGGAGGAAATACTATATTTGTCTTCCATATAAACTTTTAGCATTTAACTAGAACTAAGTGATTATATGTATTTACTTCATCTGTTTCAATTTATGCGGCACTACTAGAAATATAGGTTTTTTCACCGATATTAAATGAGAAATTTGTGCTATAAAATATGACTTTCTCACCTTATTCTCACCGAACCAGCTCACTGGGAAAACGCATGGTGAGAAACATGTTCTCATTGAAACGCTGAGAAACTTTCTAATTTTTTATGTGAAAATACTATATTTATTTCACTGACATTTAGTGAAAAATAGCCACGGAACATTTTTCAGTAGGAAAATAGAATTATTTTAGTATTGCATCTTACTTTTCTTACTTTGAAATTTGTTTCGAAAAGAATATTACTCCATCCGTTTCAATTTATGTGACACTATTTGACCAGTTATGAAGTTTAAGAAATAAAAGATTTTTTTTTATGTTTATCGAATTGCTCTTACTTTAGTGTCTACTTTTATTGATTTTGCTTCATAATAAGTTTATTTTCAAAATTAAGTGGGGCCCAATAAGGATAAAATAGGGATGGTGTCATTAAATAGTTATCAAATAAGGAAATGTGACATTCTTTTTGGGACAAATTAAAAAGAAAATGATGCAACATAAATTGAAACGGGGGGAGTAGAAAATAGAAAAAATTTAGTAGTGTGTTACTTTTCTTCCTTTGAAATTTGTTTGGAAGAGAATATTCTATATTTAGTACTCCTTCTTTCTAATTTATGTGTCATTTTTCGAGTTTCGAGAGTCAAACTAGTTTTTCTTTGATTGCGATCTTTTCATATCATGTCTTTTAAATATTTTTAATTTTTAATTATTGTGGCTTACAATATTTTTTACTTTGTTTGCAAATATGTAAATTTTATCTCAAAAAATATAAAAGTCGTGTCTAAATTTACGATCAAAATTAAAAAGTTTGACTCTCGAAATGTGTCAGGTGAATTGAGTAAACTTCGTGCCCAACGTTACCAAACTTAGATAGAAAATGAAACTGAGAGAGTATCACTTTAATATGTCACGGTTAAATTATATAATTTGGTATAAATATTGAATGCGTGTATGTATTTTCCTATCTATTGTTTTCGTAAGCAGCTCCGTGTAATAGCAGCGTTGGATTCTTCATTTTTGGCGACAACCCAATGCTAGCAGCCATTGTTTCAGTAAAACTAGGTTCTGTTATCCGGATTCCCGAGTTCAAAAAATGGCTGCTCATTGTTGCTTTCGAAAAAGAAATATAGCTGACGGAAGCATTTAAAATGGGATAGTGGACAGTAATATTAGTAGTAGGAGTAATAGATATAGCCGCAGGAACTAATAGTACGTAGTAAATACAGTCGAAAAAGGAAAAGAACAAGAAAAGCAAAGATGATCTTGTTATAGGGACAAAAAATTTAAGGAAAAAGGGTCAAACATACCTTTCTATTTTATTTTATTAGCTAACTTTATTTTTCGTTAGCGATTGTGAATAAAAATATCATATGGTCTTCAAACTTCATATTTATACCCCTATTTTGAATGAAAATCCTCAAATCATCTTAAATTACTCATTTCCTTTATTGACTCGATCCGACCTGACCCGAAACAAAGTGTGGATTTGGCTTCTGCATTACCACTAAACAAAGTGTCTTCAAATTACCACTAAACAAAGTGTGGATTTGGCTTCTGCATTACCAAGTCTTCAAGGTGAATATTTAAACAATTATGTCGTGAAGTTCCGTCAACAATTATAATGACTAAATCCTACTATAATTTTTTGTGAACACACAAACAGTTAACAACTGCTTCCCTACTATAAATGACTAAATCGTGTATTTTGAGGACTTAATGGAATAACTATATGTTTGATTAGGAAGGAGAAGTTGAGATATCATAGAAACTTCCCAACATTAGAAATAATAAGAAAATTGAATCTCTACAACATATGGAAGTTATAAAAAAATATATAAGCAGCCAAAAGAGAATATAATATTTGAACATGAACTTACAGTCTCTAACTCATAATTAACATCCACATGTTCATTTTGTTAAGTTTAAAACTTATCAAATCAATAACTGGACCAATTAATTGAATTCTTAAAATAAAATTTGTTAAATTGATGGTACGAAAATTTGTGTAGCAATATTGCTCTTTCCTCACACCTGTTTTCATCTGTACTTTCGTTATTTTATTTCTTACTTTGTCTCCACTTCAATGGCGGATTGGGTCGGGTCAATAAAGGGAGTGGGAATTTTTTTTTTGAAATCGGGTAATTTAAGATGATTTTGGGGTTTTCATCCAAAATATAGGTATAAGTGTGAAGTTTGAAGACGACAGTGATATTTTTGTTCACAATCGCTAACAGATGATAAAGTTAGCTAATAAAATAAAGTAGATGTATATTTGACTCTTTTCGCAAAATTTAAAGTAGCTAGTGAAAGAAAAACTAAACTCACTATACAACTTATTTCTCTGTTTCCTTTTTATTCCATATTTAAGAGCCTGTTTGGATGAGCTTCTAAAAGTCATAAGTTAAAAATTATAGATTTTGACTTTTGACTTATTTTTGCTATTTTAGCTTAAAAATAAATGTTTATAAGCACTTTTTTTCTTCATCCAAATACTACAAAATGACTTAATAGTTGTTTTGGCTTAAAGCACTTAAAATAAGGCAATCCAAACGGGCTTTTAGCTTAACACTTTAAGCTAAGGTTGTCTAATGGGACATGATGATTTTAGTGAGACGGGATGGACGATTTCTTAACGAGATGGGATGAGGGGGTGAGGGAGTACCCGAGACGTTAGTGGGACGGGACAGGAGAACGCTAGTCCCCTCCCATCCCACTAAGCTAAGGGGACGGGACGGGTCGGAGGCCTTAGTGGGATTTTTTAATTAAACTTTTATTAATTTAAATATTTAAGCACTAAAAATTATAAAAAAGATGATAGTGTGATACAAAACTACATAAATTCAGTAAATTGATACAAATTTAAAATAAACTTCAAATTTATATTGATAACATCTCAAATTCAAAACATACAAACATGATTTTTCTAATTTAAGTGGGACGGGACGTGAAGGAGGACAGACTTAAGGGATAAGGGGTGAGTGGACGGAAGTGGGACGGGACAGGGGGACAAAACACAAGTCTCGGCCCATCCCACTAAACATACCGGACGGGACGGTATCTGGACGAGATATCCCGTCCCATTAGACAGCCTTACTTTAAGGCAACATACTAATTGTTTTTGAGTGTCATGAGGAAGCTACTGCCTTGTCCAATGTCATTCTCATCCAAAAATTTGAGAAAATCTAAGAAACTGCTCTCTTTATACCTCTTTGGATGTTCATTATCCACTAGCTCTTCAGCTGTCTTCATTTTCTCATCCATTCCCAAGCTATGCAAGCTAGCAATTGAAATTCTTGTCTTGTGAGAGTTCAGTGTTACCCTGTGTACGACAGTTTTGTACAAGCCATTGCTCAATACTTCTAGATGGTCACCCACAAGGACTTGTAATGTACCATGAAGATCTTGTACTGCCCTCCATTCATTATCTTGTACGTCTAAAATTTCTAGTCCTACAGAACTCTGAAGGACAATTTTTCAAACTCACTAAGTTTAAATTTGTGATCCGCCACTATGAGAGACCTAGCCCCAAACAAGAATCAATCCTTAAATTGTTTTGAAACAATCATGTAAAAGAAATTAATAAAAATGCAAGGAATATATATAATGTTAATTATCTAAGTTCATTAATCTCAATACATGTGATGTCCAACCGAGCAGACAATCTCAATGTTTCATTTTCTATTTTTGGAAATTCCGTTGGAACCAAAGTTCAAATATATGCTTCAAATTCTTCCCATGTGGAGCGCCATTTATTATGAAGGGCAAATGGAACATGGTTTTTTTCCCCTTCTATTTCATTTTTCTCATCAAGTGCTTAAAATACATTTATGACATGATTTCGGCAATTGGCAAATAGAATGATACAGATGCAACGGCCGAATGCTGACATATTCACATTTTAAAATCATTGATACCAAAAAAAAAAAAACATGCAGCTAGACTAATGCACAATTTGGACAGTAGACTAATGCACAATTTGGACAGTAGAAGTGCACTCAAGCTAACCAACACCGCCATTATTTTTTTAAAGAAAAAAAGTAAACACACAACTTGGCTCCGAAATTAATTAGGTACACCTGTAGTCCAGTGGATTTTCAGGCCACAGTTTAATCCAATCATTGACTTGAGGAAGACCCTCCAAAACTGAACCTTATCTGCACCGTCCTTCAAGCCCGTGCCGTAACCAACAGGCTTGTAAACATCATTTGACATAAATTTTTCTCTGTCTTCAGTTGGCAGCTCGAAGAAACCAAAGCCGGCTGAAAGTGCTCCGTCTAATATAACTTGTGATATTCCATGGTTGGTAACCTTCAAATAAGGAAATTAATAAGCACAAACATCAATTGCAAAAGAGTTTAAATTCTATATGCTAATACACAACGTAAAATAACTTTTGCACTATGAGGTCACCTAACAAGTAACAATCCATAAATTGTGACGTTGGTAACCTGAAAAATAAGACAGATTATATTGATAACGTTAAAATATTTTACTCATGATCAAGACGACTTCATATCAAAGTTGCAGGTCATAACAACAGTTACTTGAAAGAAACCATTGCGGCGACAAGCCTTAGAGATATCATGGATGATTATTGATCTCTGTAGGGGATTATCATTATTCATACCAGCTAAATCAACCACAGTTACATTCGCAAACTCGGACTTCAAACTAGGCCTTTGTGAAGGTGGTATCATGTAACACTTTGGGACATATGAAAGCCCTTTCTCTTGTGCAGTTTCTCCAATTGAAAATGAGCTTGAGCTTTCATTGTCATCAGCCATTTCTCAAAACTAGAAGCAAATTGGAAATTATGCTTAACATTACTGTAGCCTCCTTGGTATTTATACTTGTGTTAGCAGCGAGGACGTTGTCATGACGGTTTAGACATGCTTGAATTCTAGTATGCTACGCATGTAAAAATAGTTTTGTGCTCGCTTGAAAACAAAAAAGATGATCCTAGTCAAGGTGAGTGACTCGATACTCTTAATTATCCGGTTAGAAGCAGAATCGATACTAACTGTGTGCACACAACCATGACTGAAAACTTTTGCATGAGTCATGAATATTGTCTCCACCTCCACCAAATGGCGGAGTCAAAATTTTCACCGGGAGTTCAATATCTATTAAAAGAAAATTTAATCTTAAAAATGCATTTATGCAATGTGATTTTTGGGTAAAGGGGATTTAAATAAACTACCTTTCGCCCCTCTAGCTCCGTCCCGACTCTACCACCTCTTGCATTAACCATGTTGATGGATTGGATCAGGATATCCGGTCCTCCAATAGGAGGTCCCGACCCCGAGTATCTGCATTAACCGTAATAACATAATAATACTCTTGATATAGTAGTATATTTATAATTCTATGGTTCATATAATTATATTGTATGTATATATACATGTGTCAGCGTTTGATGTTGACTCTGTTTGTTACAGCACGAATTCAGGGTGTTCATCCACAGAACAGTTGTGTTTTGTCCGTAGGGGGGTGACGATAACAAATAGTAGTATTGTTTTGGCTCAATGGTCTTGTCCATGTTCATCTACAAATTATAAGACAAGATTCACCTTCATGACACACGTAACATAAATAAGGCTGATATTTCAAGACCCTTGTTTTGCAGTAATGATATCATGGCTGATCATTATTATTTCAAACTTTTGGAATTTTTCAACTGATCTATTGATGGATGCTTACGAATTTGTGTCAAACGTGGAGGTTTTTTAGTTGGCTTATCTAGTCTAGTTGAGAAAAAAAATATCCGTGTATTCAGTACTTGGTTTGTTTTGCATATGAACTTTTAGCATTCACTAGAATTAAGTGATGATATGGAGTACTCGATCAATTGGAGTATAATCTGTTTCAAAAAGAAATTTTTTATTCATATTTAAGTAATATTTTAATTTTAACATTTCACCTAACATATTAGTGGACTTTTGGACATAAGAAATGTGAAATTTGAAAAAAAAAATAGTGGTATTTATTTTCAAGTTAAAATTGTTATTTGAAAATTGAAGTTGTGTTTGGACATGAATACAATTGAAGTTGTTTATGAATTTTAGTGAGTGATTTGGAGTGAAAATTGTGAAAACAGTTTTTTAGAGTTTTTTGAACTCCGGGATATTTGAATTTCGAAAATTATAATAATTCTATGTCCAAACGATTTTTCCGGAATAAAATTCCGGGGAAAAGTGAAAACTATATATCCATGGCCAAATGGTCACTTTAGCCCACAATGTTTAAGGGTATTTTGATGCATTACACTTACACACATTTTTAATTTAAGATTACAAGATTCAAAAACCTACATTAATTTTCTTAAACTCCGTGTCCAACCAAATTAACACACATAAAATGAAACGAAGATGTTATCACCTTAATTTGTTGACCGTTATGGTCAAATTATTTACTATTTGGAATAAATAACGAGTGTGTATATATATGTATTTTCCTATCTAGTATTTACTCTCTCCGTCCCATAATAATTATCGTGTTTCGTTTCTCGAGCGTTAATTTGACCAACTTCAAAGCTAAATTGCCGCTAAGAGGTAGAATTGGCTAAAAGCATCGTACTTCTTCCCATAGTTAACGATGTATCATTTTAAGAATCTTGGTCTTCCGTCTACGGCTTGGAGAAGTAGTTTTAGGATGAGGTTAGACCTCAAGCTTGCTGACATAACCACTTCCTAATAAATTATTATTATTTTTATAAAAATTAAAATTTACACATTCAAAAACTACACGAAAAATACTATAAGTTGCAATTCACTTATATTAATGTGATGAAAAATATACCTTAGTATACTTATCAAAATTCAAGTAGTTTGACTTAAGGGTGGCCAGTGGGTCGGGTCGGTCCGATCCCGACCCGACCCTGCCCCGATCCCCTTTAAATAAAATTGATAGTGTTGGGACTCGAAATCGGGACGGGACTTGGGCTCGTCCAGCCCGGGCCCGTCCCGCTTAGTCTCGCCCCACCCCGATCCCGCCCCGACCCCTCCCCAATCTCGATCCCCCTTCCCCCTTTGCAAAACTATCCGTTGCAACAACGACCAAATTTAGATTTCGGGCGTTGTGCAATGGTCCAAACGGCCATTTTTGTCCCCCCCCCTACCCCATTAATATTTGTTTTTAACCCTAAGTTAGTTTATTTACACTTTAACCCAATTTTCCAACTATAAATACCTCATTTTCTCTTCATTTTATCTCACAAATCTTCCTACAATATCTCTAATCTCTCAATCTATCTCTCTACAAGTCTACAATTACATTGCCTACTAAATATTTTATTTTATTTGCTCATTTGTATAATTGTATCAAAGTTCAAAAATTGGAACTGAAGTTGACAACTAGCTTGAGGATCATCCATCGAGCAAAGTTTCAATTTTCAACCTCGATTACACGTCAACGTTACGTCGGCGTTTGATACCTTCGTTCCTTCTTTAAATACTTATTGTTACTTTATTTTAATTATCGCACTTAATTTCATTTACTTTAATTATTTATTTGCATAATAAAAAGTGAAGGATTAAGACGTACGATTATGGGTAAAAGTAAGGGTAACAAGGACAGGAGTACTTCGTCTAGTTATCCTATTCCTAGATAGGATGATTTGATTGATTACACTCATATAGATGAAACTGATGTTTTTAATGATATACCATTAGATGATGAGATATATTCTGCAACTGAACCGGATTTTAATTTAAAAGATAATCTAGATGACACGCCCACTAATGTAGATGACACACCCACTAGTGCACCTCAAACTGAAACTGGAACGTCTTCTATTCCCCTAGTATTTGACGAGGCCCCACACAATGAAAATTAAACCAGTTGCATGATATTTTTTTGATAGGGACCAAGAGAATCAAGTAGTTAGATGTAGAATTTGTAAAAATGTTTATAAATTTAAAATGGAAAAAGGCCAGGGTGGGACGAGAGATTTATTGAGACATGTACAATGCTTTCACAAAGCTAGGTGAGATGAATATGAGGCTACAAAGTCGGGTGCGTCAATGCGCTCTCAGTCGGGACAAGGTTCACATAGTGTCCCGGACCAAGTACATGGTCAAATTAACCCGACGACGGGGGGAATTATAGGTCCTAAATACGATAAACACAGAGATAGGGAATCAATAGCAAAATTAGTTGCGGTAGAGGGTTTGCCTTTTTTATTTCCTTCCTCTCGTGGTTTTATTCATTACATTAGAGAAATGTATAATCATGCTTTTAACGATTTTCCTAGATCAACTGTTAGGAGAGACGTTTTTAAATTTGCACATGAATATCAATAATATTTACATTATGCATTATATCATTTTCCTCGCAAAGTATCTACACTTTTGATATAGGCCGTAATACTAACACCCATGATTCTTTAATTGTAACATGTCATTGGATAGATCATAATTGGTCTATGCAAAAACGTAATTTAGCATATACATATATTGATGATAGGCACACTGGAAATTTTATTGCATAAAATACATCAAGTTTGCAATTATTATGGTATAACTGACAAAATAATAATTGTTACATTAGATAATGCTTATTCTAATAATTATGATGTGAGACTTTTAAAAGATCTATTAACTTCATCTTCTCCTAATCATTTTCATATAAAATGTGTGTGCCATATTTATAACTTAGTTGTAAAGGATGGTCTATCACTTTTGAAAGACATTCTTAATAAAGTATAATTTGCTATAAATTTTATTTTTAGAAGTAATAGAATACAAAAAAAAAGAATATAAAAAAACTTGTCACAATTTTAAAAAAATTCGTGAAGAAGTAGCGACTAGGTGGAATTCTCTATATGAACAACTACTTGTTGCTTACGATTATAGAAGACCTATAACTTTATTTTTAACGCCCATAATCGAAATTCAATTGATATGCTTATAGATAATGATTGAGAAAAATTTCAGAACTTATTGGATTTTTAGAAAAAAAATTCAAGCAAATAAAGAATTTTCTGATATATATTATCCTACTATTTTAACTATGTTATTTTATATAGCTATAATATTTTTGTTACTTAGTGAATATATGAAAAAACTATCTTATAAGGAACGTATTAAAAGAATATTTATCAAATTAATTTTTTTTCCTATTCCCACTATTTATATTATTGGTGTTGTATTAAATTCGACTATTAAAATAGGCGGTTGTAAATCACTTATTGAAACTATTTATGAATGTATAGCAATACTTTCACCTCCAACTCCAAAAAAATTAAATGAACAACCACCTAAGGAACCAACTAAATAAGAAGTTTTGTCTAGCATACACGATGAATGCAAAAAAATATATATGCGTTACCAACAAGAAAGTGCTAGCAACCAACCGACTTCTATACCATCTTTTTCTTCTACAATACAACATCATAAAAGACATGTTGTTTCTGCGGCTAGTATTGAAAGCCTTAGAAATATAATGTTTAGTGGTACCACTGCTAATCAAGTCAGCGAGTTTGACGTTTTTGTTTTGCAGGGTGTTGTACCATACCAAGCAGTTCTCAATGAAGAATGACGTGAAGACTTGCTTAAATACTGGAGGAAAAATGATAAGACATTTCTGAAACTAGCAAAGATGGCCCGAGATGTGTTGAAAATTCGAGCGTCATCAACAGCGTCTGAAAGCGCTTTTTCTGCCAGAAGTTTTCAAATAGGAGAGCACAGACACTCATGAGCAGGAGACAACTTGGAGATTGCAGTTTTATTCAGAGATTGGATACTAGCGGAGCGTAGAAGGTGCGGTCAACCAGAGATCAACGAAGAAGACGATTTAAACTACAACGAAATTTTGTCCGAGGGAACTGGAAGCGACGTTGACCAATTTGACCAATAAATTCTAATTCCAACCGAAGAACCACAAGACATTGTGAAGAAATTAGAAAAGGTGTTCATAACTATTTAATTTTTTTAATTGCAATTTTACTATGTGATTTCGAACTTTTGAACAACACCACAAAGTTTCAATTTTGAAATTGTATTACAATTTTTTTTTATTAAATAATATAAAAGACACAAAAACAACATTGAGATATTTTTATTACACTATCTTGTTCAATTATTTAAGTGTTTATATTCACAGCTTTTTTGAAATTAAGTGTAAAAAAAAAAGGACCCGACCCGACCCCGCCGCACCAATACCGGTCCCCCTTTCCTGCTGGATGAGGGACGGGATGGGACATCGGCCTGTCCCGGCCCGCCTGGACCAGACCCGACCCGCCCTACCCTACCCCGAACCCGACCCACTGGCTACACCTAGTTTGACTCTCTAAAAGTGAAATATGATAAATATTTTAAGACGGAGGAAGAGAATAATAAGATGCTCTGTATAATAACACCGTTGGATTCATAATTTTTTTTGATAACCCAATGCTAGCAACCATTTTCGTAGTATACTAGTTTCGCATAGCGGAAGCTTAGTGCATCGGGTTGCCCTTTTGCTAGGTTCTATTATCCGAATTCTCGATTAAACAAACGACTGCTTATTATTCCTATAGAAAAAGAAATACAGCTGATGGAAGCATTTAATATGGATAGTGGGCAGTTTGAATACATTATATCGTCTATCTAAGCATGAAAGAGATCCTTGGAGTAACTGATAAAGTTTCTGCCATGTGATTAGGAGGCCACAGATTCAAGCCGTTGAAACAACATCTTGCAGAAATGTAAGGTAAGACTGCGTACAATAGACCCTTGTGGGTCCTGCCCTTCCCAGACCCCGCGCATAGCGGAAGCTTAATGCACCAGATTGCTTTTTTTATTTTTTATTCTTTGTACTGCATATAACTCAATTTGGTCCCCTTTCAAAGATTGAATTTTGACCTAAAAAATTGGAAGGATTTTACTGCTGAAATTGAATAAAATCATCACTCCAACTTTGCAGAAAATATCCAAATTTTCCCATAACAAGAAAAATATTAACAAAAAAAGAATGATTAAGTTGATGTCAAAGGTAATTAGTGACAGACTGATAGTGTTAATATATTACTGGATGAGCGAGTTGATCCATATATATCAGTTTAACAAATAGTTGTACACATGTGTTGAGTAACTTGCAATCATGAAGATAGCCTATTCTTGCTTAGACCTACATATTAATAAAGTAAAAAGTAATTGAAGATCAAAATCTTTTAACTTGGAAACCACTGATCTTTAGCTTAGGAACATGTTATGTCGATTTAAACATTAATCTTAAATTTTACTAGTATACTTGGTTGAGAGCTTACCGACTCTAGAGAGATTAATAGAATGAAGTTTGGCCAAGTTTCTAAAACAAGGTCATATATACTCCTTAACTTTGAAATAATGTTTAATTGTGCCTTCCGTTATACTTTTGAGCTAATTGAGTCAATGCCATTATACTACAACAACAATAACATATCAAGTGAAATCTCACAATAATATAATGTCAGTCACTGCATTATTGATTATAATATTGAGCATAAATTGTCCTCCGGGGCATAGTCCAGTGGCAAAGCCTGGGCGCTATAAGACGCTCTGGCATGGGACATCGTTGGTTCGATTTCCCGCAAGCACGAAGAAACTCTGCATGTTGGGGAATTTGACCTTGTCTCATTGATCAGTTGTACGCTCCCAGAAAACTGGCCACCGGAGCACATCCCGCGATTTACCTGGTAATAGTATTGAAGGACCGGTGCTATTACCTCCAGGACGTAGTCAGACGCAAGCCTGTAGACATGGATTATCAAAAAAGAAAAAATTGAGCATAAATGCCCTTAAGTTATACGGCAACTCACGTGTCACAAACACAACGAACCAACCCATAACCCCTTTTATTTTACCCGAACTAAAATAACCCAACCGAATCCGACCCGTTAACATATTTTTTACCCACACCAATTAACCCTATAACTCATTTTACTCCTCGTCATCGATCTCACCGAAAACCCCACCTTCAAACGATTTTAGTTTAGTCAAAGGCTTACAGTGTTCGAAATTAGTTGTAATTCGACGAAGAACTGTCATTGTGGTGAAATTGCTCGTTGTTTCACTTCGGAAACCCTGGAAGAAAATTCTATAAGTGTCCTAAACCTAAGGTAAGTTCTCTTATTGAATGTGTTGTATGATTTGTTATTTCATTCAATTGTTGATCCTTTTCCGCATTTTTATAGGGTTGGACAGACCCTGACCCTGACCCTTCGGGGACCCTACGGGTCACGGGTCGGTCCTGACCCGCTCTACAAAACAATTACCTAATCTAAAGTACTTAAATCAAACAGACAGACTAATCAAATATGAAATAGCTAAGCTAAACACATAATTTAACAAAGAGCAATTTAAATAAGCTCATAATTAACAAAGAGTAACTAACACATAATTAACAAAGAGCTAAAGAATGCGAAATTTAAACTAAGAGGGTTTCATAATTACCTCTTTGATGCACAACCTTGTCGAGATTCCGGAGTGGAAAGCCTTCTCTAAATCCCACAAATTCAAACCCCACAACAAAATATAAACTTTAGAAGGAGCTCTGGCTCTTTGCTATTTTTGTTGATGAGAGCGTAAGGAGCTGGCGGCGGCTAGGGTTTGGATGCCCCAAACTGGTTATGGACGAAGTGAAGAGGCTTTGCCTCTGTTTGTTGAATGAAAGGAAACGTGGGCTGGGCCTGGTCCATTATTTGTACCGGGCTCAACCGATTTAAAGGAAAAGGAGCCCAAACGTTGATTTTAAAAAGACTGGGATAATTGAGTGCAAGGCTGAGATAGTTTTGTTTCTTTACCTCCAAAACTATTTCAAAATTAGCTTCCACATTGAAAATATGAGTGCAAGACGGTACATTATGGCTGATGATTACACTACATTTTTGCTACAATTAATTGCAATTTTATAAAGTATGATCATAGGAAATATTGGAAATTTCAACTACACACAATGCACACAATACCCAAAATGCATATGTACATCGACCTCGTAGCATACCGACTCACTATGGCAACTCTGGAAAGAAGGGAGTGCGTCAAACAACTGCTGAGATGGAGAGCCTACTAGGGAGGTCCTTCAGTCTGTCTACCTGGACCTGCGAGCATGAAACACAATGTCCCCGGTAAAGGGACTTCAATACGAATAAATGTACCGAGTATCTAAGGCAGATAAGAGCATAAGTAAATACATAAGCATAAAAGGGAGACGAGAAGAATCAACCTGAAACTCTGAATGTCACTGAGGGCGCATAATATGCACATATATTTATACTTATATATATCGTACTGAGTCACACATGGACTCGTAATCTCATAACGTACCAGTCTCTGTGGGCATAATCATCGTCATCATTAACCCCTAACCAACTGATCAGTGGTGCTAATATATATATATATAAACACACAATAGGTGACTTCCCATTCGATCATAGCTGGGTGGTAAATAGAGATACAAATTACATATATATACGTGCATGAGGATCATTAAATGATCCTCATGCATGTATATATATGTCGATTGTATATAGCTCCTTATATGTAGATATATATCGATTGTATATAGCTCCTTATTTTTATTCAGCTTATCACATGGCGGCCTTGTCGGCCCATTTGTTTGTTAGGATGGATTGCTAAGTCACGCAGGTTGGTGTTTGGTATGTAAAGCTCGGGTGCCGGTCCCGTCCCTCCGGTTTGGGGTGTGACACATCCGTACAACTATTGGCTATTTTTGTGGTTGTTGTTGACAGTTTTTAATCACTGTCAAAACTTGTTAAGTTATTATGTAATGTTATGTTCAATTGTATTTATGGTGTATTTATACTGAAATGTGCATATGTGCAGTTGAATTGAACTATTTTGGTTTGATTTGAAATATGTTGATATGTGCAAATGTGATGAAATGTTCAGTTGAATTGAAATGTGCAAATTTGTTGAAATGTACAGTTGAATCGAAATGTGCAGAAAATGTAGTTGAAGTGTGCAGAAAGTATTGTAATTATGCGCAGAAAGTGTAGTTGAAATGTGCATAGGGTGAAAGTGTAGTTCAAAATATACTGGTAGGAGCAGTAAATAATTGGTACATAAGAGTACAAATAGACTGTGCTGTTGAAATTTCCAATATTTCCTATGATCATACTTTATAAAATCACAATCAATTGTAGCAAAAATGTAGTGTAATCATCAGCCATAATGTACCGTCTTGCACTCATATTTTCAATGTGGAAGCTAATTTTGAAATAGTTTTGGATATAAAGAAACAAAACTATCCCAGCCTTGCACTCAATTATCCCAGCCTTTTTAAAATCAACGTTTGGGCTCCTTTTCCCTTAAATCGGCTAAGCCCGATCCAAATAATGGACCAGGCCTAGCCCACATTTTCTTTCATTCAACAAACAGAGGCAAAGCCTCTTCACTTCGTCCATAACCAGTTTGGGGCATCCAAACCCTAGTCGCCACCAGCTCTTTACGCTCTCATCAACAAAAATAGCAAAGAGCCAGAGCTCCTTCTAAAGTTTATATTTTGTTGTGTGGTTTGAATTTGTGGGATTTAGAGAATGCTTTCCACTCCGGAATCTCGACAAGGCTGCGCATCAAAGAGGTAATTATGAAACCCTCTTAGTTTAAATTTCGCATTCTTTAGTCGCTCTTTGTTAATTATGTGTTAGTTACTCTTTTTTAATTATGAGCTTATTTAAATTGCTCTTTGTTAAATTATGTGTTTAGCTTAGCTATTTCATATTTGACTAGTCTGTTTGTTTGATTTAAGTACTTTAGATTGGGTAATTGTTTTGTAGAGCGGGTCAGGGCCGACCCGTGACCCGTAGGGTCCCCGAAGGGTCAGTGCCAGGGTCTGAAAGTTAAAAAATAAAACAGGGTCACGGTCGGGCAAGCAGAAAAAAAAGCCACTTGACCCGGCCCTGACCTGAGTCATGGACAGGTCTATTTAAAAGACATCATGAACTCATCGGAGTGACGTAAGGTCGTTACACCTTCGATTATCATTATGTAGCTAACTTGTTGTCATAAGCTTCAATACCAATCAAGGAAAACAACACATGATGTACTTTGATAACATAGATATGAAAGGAAGAACATGAACATCTTTAAAAAGTATGAATAGAGCTATTTTTAAATTGACATTCGTTTACACTTTGTTACGATTATATTCATGCCAAGAGAAGGAAAGAATAGCCTTAACATACCTTCGTCAATACTCGTAACAATCTAAAGGATTCAGCCGCACAACACCTCAATCTACACAACGACAATTACACTATTGTTACGTTAAGGAAACTAGTATTCGACACAACGAGCCGCAAGCTCGGTTTACACCCAATAACTAGCTATTCTTCACCCTTTTCTTAACTTACAACACAACCAACATGCCGAGCATATACACAATTGTATTCACATGATTTTCAACCTTATAACCATCACAAAAACATCACCAAACAGTCCAACACAACACAGCAACACCACGTACAACTTTCGAGTTTTGTTCCAATATTTCTCACCCAAATCACATGGCTAAGACTTAGACATGATAAAGTACAAGTAGAAGAAGGAAAACCTTACCTTAAACAACCCTTAACCATAACTTTCTTCAACTTAGAGAAACCCGCAATGCAACAATAACGCAATAGAAGTACTTTTTGCTAGCACCACGAGACTTTTGATGTTAGAATTGGTAGTTTGGCCTTAGATTTACTCTTGCAGCATGGGAGAATTCTTAGAGAGAATTTAGGGGTGGTGTGGGACTGGTTCAGGTCGAAAATGACCCAAATTGTGAAGAGCACCGCTTTATATAAGTGGATAAGGATGCACCGCCACGGATTCACGGTGGCTTTCACGGACCGTGAATCTATTTCATGGGCCATGAGTGCCCACCATGAAATGGCCATGAAAATTTCAGGTTCTGCCGCCCATCTGCGGTGCAGCACCACCCATTCATGGGTCGTGAATCACTTTCACGGTCCATGAAATTGACCCAACATTCTGACTTTTCGATGAACTTATTTCCTTCGATTCGTTTAACCTTCAAACCTTACGATACTTACTTAACACTTGCTTAAATCTTTCTTAACTATGTAGAGGGATCTTAACCTATCCGGACTTACATTAGTTAACTTACGACGCAATCGACGTAGAAAGCATGAGGTGTAACAGGATGACACACCAATACACCCTAAGTCATAATGTGGCATCCATATATTTAGTTAGAACATTACATAATTAGAAAATTAAGAGTATTGTCTTCAGCAGTAAATACATCACCATAAATCATAAAAAAATTAACTTTGCACAAAGCTAAATCAACTGATTTTCTCCCTTTTGGCCTTAACTTCCTAATCCTCTTTTGAGTTTGAGCCGGAGCTGGTTGGTAATAACTGCATCATTCCCTTTTCAAGTTAATCTTGTTGGTGAGATTGGAAGATTGGTTGGCTCACTAACACCATTGTGGTCACCTCTGAAGCTTATTACCCTTCTCCCAGTTGGTTCTTGTATTTTTTGCCTTCTTTGAAGTCTACTAAGACTCTCAGAAATCACTTTGGGCCTTAGAAAAGGATTTTCATCTTCTTGCTCAAAAGAAGGGTACTCAAAGTCAGGAAAAGTGTTACTGCCAGAAGCATGAAAACTGTTGCTGTAAGAAGTTTGCAACCCTGGAGTAGGCATGAATTCATAAGGCATGGATTGACTGTCTTGAGTTTGTTGGAGACTGTTAAGTTGATTTCTTCTTCAACTTGAGAATCTTCATCTTTTTCAACTAAGCCCCTTGTCTGCCTCTTTTTGCACCTAGCAGACTGCTTTTCCTTAGCTGGTTGCTTCTCTTTTGAAGGTTATTTCCCTTTCTTTGCCCAAACCAGCCAAAAAAAAAAAACAGTTAATTGTACAAAAAACAGTCAAATTATACAAAACAAAATTAACAGAAAACAGTAAATTACTGTGTGACAACCCCTAGCATTGTGATATGGCTCTCCACATTTGCTATATGTCATCCTTCTATGTTTCATTGAAGCCTTCCATTCATCTTGTCTCTTAAGAGCCTCATCTTTCTCGTTATCCTTCTTAAGCTTAGGTCTGCCAGCAAGCTTGACCATATCTGGTGGTTCAATGGCTTGAAGGTCAACCTTTCAAAACTGTGCACCCCTAACAGGCTGCAACTTGTGATTGTATGTTAGCTATGCCTCCTTGCTATGGTACCAATGTATCTCAGAAATGGAGTCAATTTTCTTGTGAATCATAGCCTTGATTGCATGTGGACATGGGATCTCAGTCAGGTCCCATGTCCTGTAAGTACACCTTTTTTACCTCAGATTCACAATATGTCTATCAGGCTTTTTTTTTTACCTCATATTCATGGTCCCCATTGCCATTCACCTTACAAACTTAAGATATTTTAAATACTCATTGTAAAGCTTCAACATATTGGGACTGACCAAACCATGTCACTTCATCACAGACTCTTCATTTTCTCTCAACCTATTCATCACCTTAATTCTTATGTCATCTAACATCCCAATGATGGGCTTATACCTTGCTTGAAGAATCCAAAAGTTGAATGACTCAGTGAAATTGTTGGCCACTGCTTGATTCTTGCAGATTGTATCCATATAAGCTCTGCATCATGCTTTTGGAGGATACCTGCTTATTAAGTCATTTGCAGTAGGTTCATCCAACTGCTTCATCTGTTCAAGTTGGCCTTCAAACTCCTCTGAATAAGAGGACCATGCATTCCACCACCACAACATCTTCAACTCACCTTTACGCCATCTTTTGCACCAATATGCCTTAACGTGCTTTACATAAAATCTCTGATGTGCTTCAGGCAGCACATTCTTTACTGCATCAAGCAGTCCCTACATATGAAATGCAAATAGATAACATATTATATTAAGTAATGCCATTATCAGAAACTAAATGAAATAAAGTAGGAGCAAACAGTTGATAAGTTTACCTTTTGCATGTCAGAAATGAAGATTATTCCTTCACCATTCTGGAGTAAAAGTGACTGCTACAAATGCTGTAAAAACCAGGTCCAAGTTCTCTAGGTCTCTTTATCCACCACAACCCGTGCTAAAGGGTAGAATTGGTTCATATTGTCTTGACCAACAACAACCAATAATTGACCCTTGGCTTTTCCTTTAAGGAGTGTTCCATCTAAACCAATAAATGATCTTAATCCTTCCTTAAAATCCATTTTCAATGCCTTGAAACAGATATACATCCTGAGAAATTTTCTTCTACCCTGAGCTAGTGCTACCTTAGACAAATTAATCACAACATCGCTTCCTGGATTTGATTCTCTTAATTCATTAGCATAAGCCTCAAGTTTTTTTTGTAATTATCTGTAAAACTACTTTCCAGAACTTCCAGAACAACTCTTTTTGCTCTCTTGCATTTTCCTCCACTTGCATTTAACTAAAAAACTCTTTGTAAGTCAGCTCTCATCTTTTAAACCTTGTATTTTGGGTTATCTTGTGACTTTACTTTAAAATAATGAGATATTGTACTGTAGTTAATCAGTGGGTTATCATATATTTAGGACATTCATTATGAGGAATTAAAGTCTTAACACTCGCCTTAGGGGTGATCTCATCCCAAATATGTGGCATATAAATGGGCAGCCTACATCAGCACATGAATATCTCACCCTAACCCTATCACTTTTTTCAACAACTCCATCTTGTGACATTGCATAAAGTCTATGGTATTTTCTTGCTTCAGGTATATCCTTGAAGGTCATACCCTCGACTAACTCCCTATTATCATCCAAA
This sequence comes from Anisodus acutangulus, assembly GCA_029783415.1. Classification (NCBI taxonomy): domain Eukaryota; kingdom Viridiplantae; phylum Streptophyta; class Magnoliopsida; order Solanales; family Solanaceae; genus Anisodus; species Anisodus acutangulus. Next base: position 44,861,645 of record CM056497.1, on the reverse strand, counting down.
TTTTCAGTGATTGCTCTTCTCTTTTGGGTAGCTAGTCTCTCTAATTACTCAGTATCATATTCTGGACAATCAAACAACATACCATTCTCATCATCATTGTCACTATAATCTGTCTCAACTTCATTAACTAGATTATCTACTAAGAAAATGATTCATCATTCTGTAGAATATTAGGAACATCTACAACTAATTCACATTCATCAGTAGCAAAGAAATGAATTACGTGGTGTTCTTCAGAGACAAATGATAATAATTTTCTAATACCATTATCCTCTTTTAATTCAAAATACTTTCCAGAAGGTCCAACAATAATTAATTGTTGGACACCTACAAATTCTAACTGGGAAGTGTACTCATTCACAATGTTAATAAAAGATAAGAGATCACAATCACTCTCTCCAATAGTGAATCTATTTCTTGTCATACAACACATGTGGTTCTCTAATCCACTCACCACCATGATGAAAGAATAAGTTAACATGTATCATTTTAATAACCTGCAAAAATTTAACAAAAATAGAAAAACAATTAAGTAAATGAGTAAAGAAAAAACCTCACACTAAGGAGAAAAGACAACCAAAACAGAAAATCAGAACAGATACCAATTAGCAAAAAATGAAAAAAACAATTCAACTCTGGGGACCACAACCAATAGTATAACAATAAGGGACCCCTTCATAAATATAAAACCATCCAGCCATGTAGGTTAATAAATAAATAAACATCCATAAATGCTAAAAATTAAAAAATATTATGGGACTACAAGACTTCACACAACCAAACAAAAAACACACACTAAGCAATAAAAAATATGGATAAAGTTTAAAAAATATAAAGGGAATTGTTTAACATATACCCCAAAACACACACTTAACATGAACTTGTTTAACATATATCTCAAAACTCTAAAGCATATCCATAACATCGTCAGCATTATTTTAACATCAAACAGCCCAAAACACTAAAGAATATGTCAAAAAAAAGAAGTAAAAACCCTACACAATGCTACATTTTAATGTACCACCCTTTAACCAACAACCCCATATTAATATCAGGACCACAAGCCCACAAAAACTGAAACCAACCCTAAAACCACTACAGGTGAAATCAAAAGCAAACCCTAAATTTAATGATACCCATCCATTTCGGGATTACATTAAAAGCACATGCAAACACATCCAACACAAAATAATAACTAAGAGCGAAGGTTCACTTTGTAGAAGTTCTTAAATAAACTAAGCGTCAAATAGCCAAGGTTCACAAAATTTAACTTAAAACACGAGAATTATAAATAAGAAAAACACTTTAAAAAGGCAAAATAGAAATAATATCTATACATATATGAAGCATACATCCGTGTATTGGCGAAAGCCATGATATGTTAAAAAGTTATTCCCTTCGTTTTTTATATTTTTCGTTTTAAGGCAAATAATTAAGGCAAATAAATATAATCAAAAGTTTTTCTTTATTTCTTAAATTTTGCGTCAAGTCAGACACACTCATATAAAATAAGACGGATAAAATATTTAATAATCGTACTTATTATTAATTTACCTTTTTATAATAGTTGTACGCCTTGTACCCCATCTTGTTTGGATGTTTGTTACCTATTGTATTGTGTTGTGTTGTTAGTTTAAATACAATGTTTGTTTTGATTGTTGCTTTAATTTTAATGTATCGTATCGTGAAATCCATCGTTACGTAACGACGAAAAGTCTCATTTTATGTAACGACCGACTTGGTGTTACCACCTCGTCACCTTATCTTTTTTTCTCATTTTTATTATCTATTAATTCTATTTTATCATTTACCCTACCTTTTTATGGTAGCTCTACCCCTATCCTACTTTTCTTATATGTTTATCCTTCAAATTGTTGATGTATGAGATAATGTGACGACGGAAAACGATACAATCTATCCAACGTTATATCAATCAAAACAATACATTACGATGCTATACAATACAATACAATATAATACGATACATTATGAAACAATATATAACAAATTAGCTTTTAATTATTGATATATGAGATTATGAAACTATCAAATTTATACAAACTTTATATTCACCAAAATAATATGTATTACAATACAAACACACTACATATATATAACAACCCTTCCGTTTTAGTGAGATTGTTGATGTTCCTGACCCATGCCCAAAAACGCCTATAATTGAGTGGCCAAATTTTGAACACCACCACCGTTTCTTCTTCTCGGCGAAATCAATTACTAATAGGTTTCATTTTCTCCTCTATTCAACATCCCTAATCCCTTTTTTCTAATTGCAACAATTTAATTTTGCATATATCTATGTTTTGTCTATGATTTATCAGTTATTAGGAAATTCTAGTGATTATCTATTTTTTCTCTTTTCTGTTTTCATATATTCTGAGGTGAATTGTTTGCATCTGTTAAGCTTTGCTGAGCTGAGTTACTAGGTAGGTGTGCTTGTAACTTGTAAGAGGTACCATATACCCGAGGTGCCATCAATATAATTAAGAAAATATTAAATATAGGGCTAGATTTTATGTGAGGAAACAATAATTTTTTTGTTTTTTAATTTGAACCTGACAAACACTTCACTGGCTATTCGGCTGTAAATTGATTATAATAGCTTTATAAATGTATAGCCTTTTCCTTTGCAAATTTGAAAGAACAACAACAACATACCCAGTGAAATTCCACAACGTGAGATTTGGGGAGGGTAGAGTGTACGCAGACGTTACCTCTACCTGTAGAGCGGTTGTTTCCGAAACACCCTCGGCTCAAGACAAAGCATAAGCATAAATAAAGCAAGAGAAATAGTCAGATTCGGACAAGAAATTTAAAGCAGTATGAAAATGATGGTAACAAAAGCGAATAAGCCATGATAGCGCATTCTGAAAAAGAAGCAGTAACTAACGTAGGTAAATAAGATAAACAGAGTACACTAAAGAATACATAGCAGCAGAAATCAAACGATAAGAGACTATAAAATAATATTGTGCCTACTAGTATGATAGGCGAAGCAGACCTACAATACTAACCCTACAACTACCGGCTTGTAAGCGTAAGTATGACTACGCTAAACTACTTACTACCCTTCTACCCTAATCCGTATCCTTCACAACCCCCTATCTAAGGTCATGTCCTCAGTAAGTTGTACCTACGCCATATCCTGTCTAATCACCTCTCCCTAATATTTCTCTGACCTACCTATACCTCTCCTGAACGTCCATAGCCAACCTCTCACACCTCTGCACTGGGGCATTTGTGTCTCTCCTCTGCACATGCCCGAAGCATCTCAACCTCGCTTTCCGCATCTTATCCTCCACCGAGGCCACTCCCACTCTATCTCGGATATCATCATTTTTAATCCTATCCCTCCTTGTATGCCCATACATCCATCTCAGCATCCTCATCTCTGCAACTTTCATCTTTTGGATGTGCGAAATCTTGACCGGCCAACACTCTTCCCCATACAACATAGTCGGTCTAGCCACCACCCTATAGAACTTGCCTTTAAGTTTTGGTGACACTTTTTTATCGCACAAGACTCCAAATGATAGCCTCCATTTCATCCACCCTGCCCTAATACGATGTGTGACATCGTCATCAATCTCTCCATTCCCTTGGATAGTAGACCCGAGGTACTTGAAGCTTTCTTTCTTTGGAATGACATGAGTACCAAGCCTCACCTCCACGCATGTCTCGAGGTCGCTCCCGTTACTGAACTTGCACTCTAAATATTCTGTCTTGGTCCTACTCAGCCTGAATTCTTTAGACTTCAGAATCTGTCTCCAAACCTCCAGCTTAGCGTTCACTTCGCGGCGAGTCTCATCAATCAGGATTATGTCGTCTGCGAATAACATACACCATGGCACCTCCCCTTGGATTTGTCGCGTCAGTCCATCCATCACCAAGGCAAATAAGAATGGGCTAAGAGCTGATCCCTGGTGCAGCCCCATCATCACTGAAAAGTGTTTCGAGTCTCCTTCTATTGTCCGTACCATGGTCTTGACTCCATCATACATATCCTTTATCGTCATAGTGTACGCCACAGGTACACATCTAACTTCCAAACATCTCCATAGGACCTTCCTAAGAACTTTGTTGTATGTCTTCTCGAGGTCGATGAAAACCATATGTAAGTCTTTCTTCCTCTCCCTATACTGCTCCACTAACCTCCTAATAAGATGAATGGCTTCTGTAGTCGAACGCCCCGGCATGAATTCAAATTGGTTCTCAAAAATAGACACGCCTCTTCTCACCCTCGTCTCCACGACCCTCTCCCAAACTTTCATAGTGTGGCTTAGCACTTGATATCCCTATAGTTGTTGCAACTCTGGATGTCACATTTGTTCTTGTACAAAGGAATCATTGTACTCCATTTCCATTCTTTGAGCATTCTCGCCGTCTTAAAAATGACATTAAACAACTCAGTCATCCACTCCAAACCTGCCCTGACTGCGTTCTTCCAAAATTCAACTGAGATCTCATTAGGCCCGGTCGCTCTTCCCCTGCGCATCCTGTGAACAACACCCTTAACCTCAACCTTAATACTTCTACAATACCCAAAATTCCGGTACCTTCCAGATTGCTCCAGATCTTTCAGCACAATGTCTTTATCTCCTTTTTTTCGTTCAAGAGTTTATGGAAGTAAGACTGCCAACTCCGTCTAATATGCACGTTCTCCATCAGTACTTTGCCTTCCTCGTCCTTGATGCATCTCACGTGATCCAAGTCTCGGGCCCTCCTCTCCCTCACCTTGGCTAGTCTGTACAACTTCTTATCCCCACATTTATCATCTAATTTCACATATAGGCGTTCAAAAGTCACCGTTTTCGCCGCCGTAACCGCTAGCTTTGCCTCTTTCTTTGCCATCTTATACAATTTCCTATTCGTCCACTTCTCCATCTCATCCTTGCTTTCTACCAATTTCGCATACACCACTTTCTTTACTTCCACATTCTCTTGAACTTCACCATTCCACCACCAGTCCCTTCGATGCCCACCACGGCTACCCCGCGAAACCCCTAACACTTCTCTAGCTACCTTCCGAATGCAACTGGTCGTCCTGTCTCACATACCGGTCGCATCCCCACTAATCCAACACGAAATCAAGTATACAGCAAAACAAATAGTAATAGATTAAAGAATCTACAAGCAATGCACCTCAAATTAAATGGGGAAACTAATTATGCAATGGAAAATGAAATTTACATAAAGGTGCAATGCCAAGATTAGGGTTAGATAAAGTAGGAGAAAACAAGACAGATTCATAAATGGCAAAAGAAAAAAAAATCAAGGCAAGAAATCAAGGATTGATAGCACCTTTATGTTGCCTCTGACTCGGCGCAAAGTAGCAATTCGCCGGAGAAAAATAATTCCGGTCAGTTCTGTACAGGCTCCGACCAGATCTGGTGGTCCCGTCTGGCTCAGTCACGCGGCTGCTTGTGATAGAGGGATAGACGAAAAGAGAAAGAGGGACACCGGAACCGGGTGGTCGTCAGAGTGGATGCTTCGTCGGCGACGGTGGTGGCAAGGGGGTGGAGACGGCAAAGACGGAAAATCCAAAAAATAAAGAATAAAGTATCTCTATGTATTTCATATTTATGTGTTGTATTATTAATATTTGGCTCCTAGTGTTGTAGTAACTTTATGTGTTGTATTGTTAATATTTAGTACTTGCATAGTATCTTTTACTTCGTTTCTATTTGTTACCTGGTGCTTTATTGGTTGTGTTTATCTTGCCACTTTGTTGCCGATATTTTTTCTGTTTAACCTGTTTTTGGTACTGCGTCGTTTAGCCGAGGGTCTATCAGAAACAATCCAATTGTGGGATTACACTAGGTATGTTGTTGTTGTTATGTAATTCATTTGAGTGAAATGTGAAAACCACTGCTTTGTTATGTGAATTCACACACTTTTCCACGAAGTCAGGAACTTACTGAGAAGCCGGGGAAGGGGGGGGGGTCTATTAGATCTTAGAGGGGTTTCCAGACCTACCAAGGGTGCTCTGGATTGTCCTCTAGCAGGATCAGATTTAGAGAGGACAAAATATCCTGCCTCCACGCGTGTTTTGAAGGCTGAACTAGGTGAAGTTGTAGTTCTATTTGATTAAAGTTTTTCAAGATCAAATTCAGCAATTATTTGTGCTGGAATGAATATATTAGATGAGCTATTGATAGAGTTATGCTAGATCAAAAATTCCATTGGTTACGTTTGCGTGGAGGTAGTTTTCTCAGCTTCAAGGAAATGGAATTGCTCACTGTTGAGAAATTGGTCTGGTGGATGGGGGGGGGGGGTCGTTGCCAGACTCTTCTTTCAAGAAGGGTTAGTGGTGATTAAGCAAGGGATAGGGAGAAGGGCATATCTGCATTAGTGTAGGAAGAATATTTGGGAAGATCTGGAAGTGGTGCTTGTGGTGGTGTGTGTGTGGGGGGGGGGGAGGGGGCAGAAATTGTGAAGGTAAAGAAGACTTGATACTACCACGCGAACATCTATGTGATCTCCATAATGTTCTTTTCTTCCTGGTAGTTCTCAGATCACTATATGAGAGAATCACTTTTGACAAGTCACTATATGAGAGACTCACTTAGTACTGTTAATGTATCGCATGACTTGCTAATTCATTGCGGTGGGCCATTATGGGCAATCTATTCTTCCTTCAGTTGAACACTACTTTTTCAACGACTCTTGTATTTTTCTTAAACCATTTGTACATGAGTTACAATTTGGTATATTGCTGTGGTTCCCCTTTCTTTATAAAATCAAAGAGCAAAGTGTTTGTCATGCTATAGCCTCAAGCGTATCCCTTTCGCTTGATGAAGAAACTGCACAGGAGTTGCCATGTTAAGCTCCATTCACATTTTCAATCTGGTAGTTCCAGTGGGTTTCTATTGGTTCTTTTCTTATCAAAAAGGTTCCTAACCTGTAATCTCATTCTCCTTATTGTATCTTCTTCTTAAAATGGTTGTTTGGTTGCATTTTGAAAAAGGCTATTTATTTCCATACAACAATATAGTGAGCCCCCCCCAGATTAAGAAAAGAGAGGAGGAGGAAAATAAGACTCGTGTATTATCTGAATCAGATTTTACCATTTTCTTTCTTTCCCTTTTACCCATTATGTCAAGTACTTTATGATTCTTTTCTCACACGATTTTAATTTATGAATTTAGTGAAGTTGAGAGAACTATGAATATACATTTGAATACTGTGTGACAAGGATGCCAGGCATACCTTTAGTAGCTCGTGAAACCACGTAAGATATTCCCTTTGCCCTGCATTTGAGGTGTTATTTTTATATTTTAAGATGCTCAATGCACTTACAGAAGCATGGATATTGATTGTTATATTATAATTTGTGGAACAGGAATTACACTTGCTACTGCAGTTACTCTACAGTTACGGATTCAATGTGCAGGCAAGATTCTGCTACACATTTGTCTGCAGAGGAGGAGATTGCTGCTGAAGAAAGCCTTTCCAGTTATTGCAAACCCGTGGAACTCTACAACATTCTCCAACGCCGTGCTGTTAGAAATGTAATGTACTTACGTGAGAAGATCACTTTTTGCCTATTCATCAAAGCTAACGTTTTTGGTGTCAGTTTCCTAGTTGATGTTAATGGTCTTAGAAATATTATTGATTTTATTAGTTTTATTTATCTGCATCAAACAGTCATTTTGAATGTCAGTTGAAGTTTTTGCGGTAAAATACTCTAAGAGTATTATCATTCTTCTAAATAAATGCATCTTGTGTCAGTTTCAAGTGTTTTTGGTAAAAGCATACTCGAGATTATTATCTTTCTCACCCATGCTTTTGAGCTGATGTTTTAGATCCTGACTTCCATTTTTGCCTGTTACCAATTGTTAGGAGTTTTAATGTGATTGGTCTCATCACTTTTATGACATGCTAATTATACATTCATCTTCGGCATTTTGTGTAAAATGTTTCTGAAAGAGTGTATAATATCATGCAGCCTTCCGTCCTTCAAAGATGTTTACAGTACAAAATTCAAGCAAAGAACAAAAAGAGGTAATTCTGATTGTGATTGCTTTCAGTCCCTATTTTTCTGTTATGCAAGGTTATGTCTCATATGTTCTATACTAGATGCTCCGAGGTACTTTTAATTGTCATGTGATATTATCTATGTTGCTTTGGAGTGAAGCTCTAAATTTGTGTGGACATGACTTTCATCACTTGATTCTATTGAGAATGTTTGTTTGAATTATGTCTTAATATAGTTGCTGTTTAGTTATTTTTTTTTTAACAATGGCTGTTTAGTTAATATTATTGTATTACATTTAATTTAATGAATTTTTATAGATAGTCGGGAAATGATTCAGTGATCTAAATCAAACAAGTTCCAAGTGATAAGATATGTCTTCACACTACGTTTCAGTGTTTAAACTTTGTAGTACTACACTTTGACTCTTTGGTAAACATTTTTCCTTTTACTATTTATTCACAAGTACTTACACATTTAAGACTTGTACAGTAGCTTGTATGATATAGTCGCTTCACCTTATGGCTGCAAAGTAACTTCTTAAAGACAGACCTAATTACTGCCGCCAAGTTTATCTAAATTGAAGGCAAACTACTCTTTGAAATAGCTGATGAAACTCAGTTTTTCCACTCTGTAGTTGGTGATCAATAATGTACATGTTACTCATTATACCACCCCATAATTTCTTCAAATGTTTAAAAAGTGAAAAGCATGAAGGAGGCTTGAAGCGAAAAGCGAAGTGAAGCTGACACTTTTTTAAGTGAAATGCACAATTTACATATGATTAAAAAATTCCAAATGTTTATACTATAATAAGCAAATTCCAATCAAAATAACTAATTTCAGCATCCAATATACAATACCTTTACTTGCAAAAAAAAATCTGAAGCCTGGTATTTAAGTGGAGAAGGGTAAAGGGCTAGACCCATTGTCCATCTAATTTTGAACCTTGCGCCATCAGCCTTTCAAAAAAAAGATAAAGTACATTATCCAAAAAAATTCAACTCCTTCAAGGTGAAATGCAAAGAATCAACCTGCTCTCGTTGGAATCACATTGTGTGTAATTGTTGAAGCCCACACTTCGCTGAAACACATGGCTTCGCCATGAAGAGATAATCTCTCGCGTCTATTGCTTCGTCGCTTTAAGCAAAAAGCGATGGCAGCGTATATATACTTGCATTTAGATTGTTTTAGAGGGGATTTACTACTGTGGCTAATTTGTTCAGGATTCAAATGGCAATATCTGTGCCAGCAACTGTGAACGATGAATCACAGGTCCAGAATCTGTTTCCTTTGTGTGTAATTTTGGCAAGGCCAGTATCAAGTGCTGCAGCTGCTGAGGCTGTAAGTTCTTATCTTGTGCAAATATGTCCAGTGAGTTTTAATCTTGTATGCTGTTGGGTACCTTGCTAATGCCATTTGGTTACAGCATTCTGCTGTCTATCAATTTAGGCGGGCATGCATATCAACCTCATTTAGTGGAGTTGATGGGATAAATCGAGCTCAAGCAAAATTCTTTCTCCCTGAAATGAATAAACTATCTGCTGAAATAAGGGCTGGCTCTCTTGTTATCCTGTTTATCAGCTTTGGTAGGTATTAAGTATTTTCTGGAACTTTATTTGTCAAGATTCAATATGAGGGCCAACTATATATGGTTTTCTGCCTTTGCAGCTGAACTTGCGAGAGATCATGTGGATACATCTTCATTTCCATGTAAGTAGCAGGGAAAATGGAAAGATCCCGAGTTTCTGCAGTTACCGGTGTCAAATAAACTTTATCTGGCACTAACGACTGCTAGCTTTTTCAAACTCAGCAACTTGTCATTTTATTTTCTCTTTTGTTATTCGTTTTGATGGTTTAGAAAAAATTAAGCATATGTATATTGTTTAAATATTGCAAGTCTAACCATCTATAATGAATACTTACATTTTAAAAAAAAAGTCTAACCATCTATAATGTGCCACATCTGGAAACATGTTCTTCAGTTGTGAGTGACCTATTTCACAAGCCTGAAGTAAAAGGGAAAAGGATAATAATGGCAATGACGTAGTATTTGCAGTATGATAACCAATACATGAGGTCTCTTTGGTAATTCTCTCCTATTCTTATCTTTCTTAGAAAACATTTCCTTCTGGATCTACATGTTTAGCTGATTGAGGAAAGAGAATTTCAGAATTTCCCTTCTACTTGTCCCTTTATGCCCTTATATAAGTGATTCTCCTTCACACTCTCCTCCATGAACGCTGTCTCTTTAATTTTCCTTTCCTCTCTTTTCTATCTCTATGGACCTGACAAGATATGGACATCTTTTATTTCAATGCTGTCAGGGAGTATCTTCTAACAAGCAAAGATTGTGTGAAACCATTCTGATACTTAACAGCAACATTGGAAACTTTGTATTCTCAATCTAATGGCTGCACAGCAAGCTTAAAAATGATTGAATTCGTAACTCTAAATACATTAAGGGGTCGTTTGGTTGGCCTATGTATAAGGCTAATACACATATAAAACATTGCATAATTTAGTACAGCGTTTGGTTGGTATCAGCATGTCCGTATAGAATTTTGCATAGCTTTTACTGTGTTTGGTTATCATTTCAAAGTTATACCGGTATAACTTTATACCTAAATTGTTGTATAACTTTATTCCACCTCCATGGTGGTATAAATTTATACATGGATTGTGGGATTAAATAGTCCTTGTATAACTAGTCCCTGTATAGCTAGCTAATCCCTGTATAACTAATCCATTATAACTAATCTCCGTATAGCTAATTCATGTATAATTTACCTTCCAACCAAACGACCCCTAAGAATTCATGTTTGTGATTTGATGTTTATATACATTACAAAGTTTGAATTTTATTCTGGAATGTTGTCAACAATTGGATCTCGAAGAAGTCCACAGACTATCCTCAGTGCTTAGAATAGGCACTCATTATTAGGTTTCATTAGCGCATGAAAAGAAAAACCACATAGAGGTTGTTACGATATCAAATTCTGTCGTATTATGCTGTGTATGCCTTATTTTCTTTTGCTTTCTACTTTTTTTCCCAGTCTGTTTGATAACCTCCCTTTTCCACATTTAGTTGATTTAAGTGTTTGATCTTTTCTTTAGGTTTCTCCTGGTCCATCATCTTTATTGTTCTAATCTTATTTTCAAAATTGTGGTAGTGAATCTTGAAGGGCACTGCTTGTTGGGGAGAATGCCAATGGAATTACTTCATTTATTGTGGGAAAAGTCTCCCAATTTGAGTTTAGGGGAGAGAACTGAGATGTTATCAACTGTTGACTTGAACCCTTGTTTCATGAAGGTACGCCTTAGCTGAAGTTGCTGAATATAAGTATGTATTGCTAGTTCTTTTTTTGTTTATTGTTTTGATAATCAAGAAAACCCCAATAGCTATGGCGCACGGTTCAAAACACGATGGATAATGGGCCACCCCTCTACCCTTCTCCACTAAAAATATTACTCACTCCGTCCCATTTTATATGAAAGTGGTTGACTTGGCACGGAGTTTAAGTAAGAAAGGAAGACTTTTGAATCTTGTGGTCTAAAACAAGGCATTGAGAAATGTATGACTACAAATCATTTCATTAAGGGTAAAATGGGAAATTTAAAGTTACATTACTAAATATAGAAAGGTGTCATTTTTGTGGAACTGACTAAAAAGGAAAGAGTGTCATATAAATTGGGACAGAGGGAGTAGTAGTAGTATGTCTTGCTAGTTTGATATTGCTTTGTTGACTGATTTGTGAACCAACACCTCATTGACAATCTGAAAGAGTGAACGAGCTGACCATTAGTTTTTCGTATTCTTCAAATTTACATCCTTAGTTTAGCAAAAGAGCTTGTGGTTTCAGAATTTTTCTTCAACCAAACACCAATAGAAAAAAGTTGTGCAGATTTTGCAAAAAAAAGACTACTCCAGAGGTGCTTTTCAGATTTTGCAAAAACTGAAAAGCTTTTTTGTATTGGTGTTTGGTTGAAAAATTATTCGGAAAAATTGAAATAAGTTTTCCGTAAAGTATTTGCAACACTTTCTGGAAACAAACGCCAGCTCAGTAAATCTTGCCACTGGTGGGGGTGTTGCAACTGCCCTTAGTCATGTCAATATGCCTCCGTTTTCTATACCAAAAATCAGAGTCAGTAGATATAAAACCAGCTTCTGGTTCACTTGGATTAAAAACATGACTAATCTTCTATACCAATGATGAATCTGGATATGATCTATCTCATCTGCTCACTTGACAACGTCTGAAACTCTGGAATCGATATGCCTTCTCCGAAGCATTACTCAATTTTGGATTTGTCTTTTTATTGTCAAGGCAGATATTTCGTCTCTTGCCGATGTTTCTCCTATATGTTATATTTAGTTATTCACAAGTGAAAACAAGGAATTTCTGATCCTCTTTCGTTAGTCATAAGTTTAGGGTTTGATAACCAAGCAGCTGGCTTTTCACATATTTGATAGAGGTGCTGATTCTTCTAGATTGGCTGTTTTCATTTAGTGTTTCATGATGTAGAATCCGTTCTTAGTGGGCATTGCCAGATGTTGTGCAGAGACTTCTCTGGATAAATGATGCTGGAAGGGCATTGCTGAAGTAATTTTGATTAATGTGCGCATGAAGTTGTTCTGGTGTTGATACATGGTCACACTCGCACATATGAAATAAGTAATAGTGATATATAGTCAGACATAACGATTACTGAACAGTTAACTAGTTACCGAGAAATTTATCATCTTTTTTTTTTGATAAACGAATTTTATCTTCTTATAATTACTATTTCTTGCCAAGAGATCCTTGCTGTGCATTCTTCACTGAGGAAAAGAAAAGAATACCCCCCCACCGTCCCCCAACTCAAGAAGAAAGGACGAAAATCAAGAGGAACCATCTTCTCTAACAGCTATTGTGTCTTCATCTGCAGACAAACTGTTCGGACAAAGACAGACGTATTTTCTTTCAGTATCCCCGCAGTTCTGCGGCTCTGGTAGGTCATTTTGTACTCAGTGCTTATGTCCTTGAGGATTTTAATAAAATATTTCTAACTCTTTTTGCTTATATAATTTATTTTCTTTGGATGCTGTAATGATTGGATTATGAAAGGCAACAATACAGCAGCTCCAAGTCAAAATTGTTGCAGAAGAAGCTGGTGCAAGAGAAAGATCACGTTATGATTCATTTTCCTATAATGACATTCCTACAACTTCATTGCCTCGAATAATACGGTGAAGTTACCCATTTTCTGCGCTGCATTTTTCTCTATTGTGTCGTGTGTATTGCCTTTCTTATGTTTGTCGTTACACGATCCCCCCCCCCAAAGCTGTACAAGAAATTATCAGTACTATTGTTGTTGTCAGCAATACTTCCATCATTGTGTAAATTCTTCTTCCCCAGCAGTCAGCACCTACTTGCATTAAATTTATTGCTCATTTGAGCTCGTGCCACGAGGTAGATTTGCCCTTTTAGCTCAGGTCAGCATTCAGGGGCATACTGCTCTAGCAAAATTTAGCTGAGCTCAGATCCCCACAATTATACTGGTATTTATCTACCTTGTTAGATTAGCTTCCTCCTAGGTTCCCAGCATGTTTTTGTGCATGTTTGGTAGACCTTGTCATGCTTACCCATCTTTGCTACCTTCACCCGTTTGTATTTGATTCAACATATTCAACCCAATTGATCAAACTGATACTGAAATTAAAGAGCTTCAAAATTCTTTATGTTCATTGTGAAGTAGATATGTAGCTAATCCTTTCACTTATCGCGCTTTCCAGGTTGAGGACAGGAAATGTTGTTTTCAACTATATGTACTATAACAATAAGTTGCAGAGAACAGAAGGTAAACTTAATTCTTCAATCTATGGTAAAAGCTATGGCTTGTTTAATTTCATATTTGGCTGCTTTTATTTAATTTTTCGTGATATTGCCACCAGTATCTGTGGATAGAGTTTCTTTTTTAATAATGAATGGAGTTCCTTTTTCCATCCTATCTCATTCACCGGTACTGATCATTGATACTGTAAAACTGAGGTCAGACTTGTTGTAAAATATGGTACTAACGGGTTGAAACACAAACACCGAATTGTTGTTCTCTGACTTCAAGGCTCCTATGCAGATTCTTTTAGACAATTATTTCGACGCTTCCCAATAAATTGGCGAGTACAATAGGTCACATAAATATTGCCTTCAGGACACAATGAAGCCCTAACAACGATGTTGAATTCCAAGGTTGTACTCCCTGGATCCAACCAAGAACACACAGTATGAAGTTTCTGATGATGCTTAGGGAAGAAAAGAAAACAGAAGTTTTGATTCTTTTTCATATCTATATTTTTGAATGAGAAAACATCTTTACTACTTATAGAGATTTCGCATCCATTGGTAATGCCTTTTCATCACCAACAAACACCTCCAAGAGGCATCAACAGTGGCTATTGGGAAAGGTTGCGTCTGTTCAAATTCAAAATAAATATGAATTATGTTAACAGACTCCCCCTATATTTGAAGGGGCATCACATCTGGCTTTTGATTTTGCTGAAAATATCCAACATTCTCCCCTTATTTTCTAAATCAAAAAACATAAAATAAAGTAAAATCTTTCAGAATTAGAATGGCTGCATCACTCAAGTGACTGCCTACGTACCCGAGTGAGATCAAGCCAACGTAGTTCAAACTAAGTTGAGACAAAGCATCATCGTAGAAATCAATACATTTATAGGTATCTTTTGGATTTGAACCTTCACTTAGTGTAAGAAAATCAAAGCCTTATCGAGGTTCTATGGTGTACTAGTCTTGAACCAAGTACCCCTTGTGATAAAACCGGAATCTCCACACATATTGACTTAAGAGAATTGTGTGTTCTGTAGCTTAGCACGTTAATGGCCCATCTGCTTATATCTTGGATTCATGAGTATTCTTTAGAGAACGGTCTTATTCTCATAGGAGACAACCTGATTTCCATATTCATATAAGTAAGTCTCTAAGGTGTTTCTGCGATACACCTGTAAACAAACATAGACTTATTAAGGATTTCCATCCATCCTCATTCATGCAGAATCACCACACTAATACAGGAATGAGAAGTTTTGACTTAGTGTATCATAATCACTCTCGTAACTTGTTGGTACCAATTGAACCTTGTTTATCTTTTTCAAAACAGTTGGGTTTCTGTTAACCGGTGATCAACCTTCTTTCATAGATCTTAGTCCCATTTCCTTGCACTTTATTGAAACCACTGCCTTTGGTAGACTCTTAGTAAATGGGTTTGCCAAGTTCTTCTTTGTTTCAATATAGTTAACTGCAACTACTCCTCTCTTGAGTAATTGTCTTACTATTTGATGTCTAAGACTTGCATGTCTTGACTTTCCATTATAAGTCTTGTTTGAGACATTATAGATCGTAGCCTGATTATCACAGTTAATCAAGACTGCTGGAGTTGGCTTCTTCCATAATGAGATCTCTATAAGTAAGTTTCTAAGCCATTCTGCCTCCTTACATGCATCTGCCAGTGAAATTAATTCTGACAACATTGTTGAATAAGATATACAAGTCTGCTTCTCGGAACCCAAGACACATCAACACCACCTAATGTAAATATCCATCCAGTAGTAGACTTGGACTTGGATTCTACATTGTTCCAGTTTGCATCCTATAGGTTTAGCACCAGGAGGTAAATCAGATAGCACCCAAGTTTCGTTAGACAAAAATGAATGCTTTTCATCATTGATAGTGTCTTTCCAGAAATTAGCATCTCTGGAATTCATAGCTTCAAAATAAGTTTTAGGATCATCATCAACATGCATATCTTACTTGGTAATGTTAAGAACTTCATTATTATTACCCTCTACAAGATATTGGATAAAATCTGGATAATTTTTCTCTGTTCTTGCTCTCTTACTTCTTCTAGGTTCGATATCTTTAGTAGGAACTAAAATGTCATTGTTGTGAGTAGGAGCATAAAGTTAAACATTGTCATTAGTCTCTATAGGTTCTAGACTAGGTAACAATGAGTTTTTAGTAGGTTGTGGTTGAGAACTAGACCTTGTCAAGTTTTCAAAAATTTCTACATCTATAGATTCTATAATCTCAAATGTGTCAAGGATTAAAAATCTATAAGTAATACTGTTAAGTGAATAATAACCTACAAAAACACATTTATAAGCCCTATTTCCTAACTTTGGTCTCTTAGGGTCAGGCTTTCTGACATATGTCAAACAACCCCATGCTTTGAGTCTTTTCAAGTTAGGCTTTCTCTTAAACCATAATTCATGAGGAGAGATATGCTTCTTTTTCAAAGGAACTCTATTCAAAATATAGCATGCAGACAAAATAGCTTCACCCCATAAAAAATTTGGCAAACCAGAGCTAATGAGCATAGCGTTAACCATATCTATCAAAGTTCTATTTTTTCTTTCAGCAACACCATTTTGCTGGGTGTATATGGAGCAGTGAATTGATGTACTAAACCATGTTCTTGACAAAATAAAGTAAATTCAGAAGGATAGTATTCACCACCACGATTAGAACATAAAACCTTAATTTTTTGTCGTAACTGTGTCTCTACTTCTGCTTTGTAAATTCTAAATTTATCAAAGACTTCATCCTTTGATTTCATCAAGTAAATATAGTCATATCTAGTACTATCTTCAATAAAAGTGACATAGTATTTGTTTCCACCACGAGTCATATGACTTTTCAGATCACCAACATCACTATGTACTAATTCAAGCAAAGCAGAATTTCTTATTACAGATTTAAAAGATGTTCTAGATATCTTTGCTTGCACACATATTTCACATTTAGAAACATTATCAAAATTGCAATCAGAAATCAATCCTAATCTTTTCATATTTCTAAGAGAACCATAATTTACATGTCCTAATCTAGCATGCCATAAATCAATAGACTCAACAATATAAGTAGAACCATTATTTATTAAATACTCTTGGCCAACAAACATTCCGTTCTTGGACAATTCGAACTTATCAGACTCATACGTAACCTTGAATCCGGCCTTGTTAACAAGAGCTTCAGAACCAAGGTTTTTACAAATGTCAGGGACATGTAAAACATTAGTAAGAGTAACAATCTTTCCCGAAGTAAACGGGAGATCAACAGTGCCTTTGCCAACCACTTTGTTGCTTTGGTTGTTCGCTGAAGTAACTTCGTTTCCTTCTCCACTAACTGGTTCGTATGTCTTGTAAAGATTTCTGTCTTTACAGATATGAATGGTTGCACCAGTATCGTACCACCATCCACTACCATGATCTGCAACAGTGTTGGCCACTTGCACTAAAACGATAAGCTTGCTTTTGTCATCGACCACTTTCGCTTCATTTTTCATTTGTTTCTTTCGTTGATGACAGTCACGGGCATAGTGGCCGGGTTTCTTACCGAAGCAGCAATTTTCCTTTTTCTTATCTTCTTGTTGGGATCTTTCTTCTTAAACCGAGTATCAATCTTAGGTTTCAAAAAATTTGGTTTTTCCGATTCTTCCACACTATTAATCTTAGAATGATTTTCAGTTTGCTGACTATCCTTAATCTCTCGTTTACGAGCATCTTCTTCAATACGAAGATGGCGCTCTAAACCTTCTAAGTCATAGTCAGTTTCAACATGCTTAAGTTTTTATTGTAATCATTCCAAGAAGGGGGAAGACGAGAAATAATAACCCCAACGACGAATGAAGATACAAGGTCAATTCCAACATCTTTAAGATGATTAACAATGAGTAAAAGTTCACTGACCTTGGCAATAATTGACTTACTGTCAATCATCTTAAAGTCCATGAAATTACAAATCAGAAATTTCTTGTTACTCGCTTCAGAAATTTTGTACTTGTTTTCGAGCGCAATCCACAATTCCTTTGTTGTTTCAAGACTTCGATGGACATTGTAAACATTGGCTCCTAGAACATTCAGAATATGACGACGGCACATAAAATCATCCTCTTGACGTTTTTTCCGTTTGGCCTTCAATTCATCGTTGTCCATTGGAGTTGCATCAGGAATTTCCTCCAAACCATCTTCAAGGATATACCATAACTTCATCGTTGTCCATTGGAGTTGCATCAGGAATTTCCTCCAAACCATCTTCAAGGATATACCATAACTTCATAGTCATCAGGAAAAAATTGATAGTCTCTTGCCCAACGAGTGAAACCCTCACCATCAAAACGTTCTAAACGATTCAAAGTCTGGTTCATTACTTGCAATGATTAGGCAGCAATTGAAGTTTTACCCTCCATGTCGATAATTGTCTAAAAGTTGTTGTAAAATATGGTACTAACAGGATGAAACACAGACACCGAATTGTTGTTCTATGATTTCAAGGCTCTTATGCAGATTCTTTTAGACAATTATTTCGATCCTTCCCAATAAATTGGCGAGTACAATAGGTCACATAAATATTGCCTTCAGGATACAATGAAGCCCTAACAACGATGTTGAATTCAAAGGTTGTAACCCCTTGATCCAACCGAGAACACACAGTATGAAGTTTCTGATGATGCTTAGGGAAGAAAAGAAAACAAAAGTTTTGATTCTTTTTCATCAGAAGTTTTGATTCTTTTTCATCAGAAGTTTTGATTCTTTTTCTTATCTATATTTTTGAATGAGAAAACATCTTTACTAATAGAGATTTCACATCCATTGGTGATGCCTTTTCATCACCAACAGACACCTCCAAGAGGCATCAACGGTGGCTATTGGAAAAGGTTGCGTCTGTTCAAATTCAAAATAAATATGAATTATGTTAATAGACTCCCCCTATATTTGAAGGGGCATCACATCAATGATGGCTTTTGATTTTGCTGAAAATATCCAACAAGACTCTATGTGGGTTAGTTTGTTTTGAAAGCGTTGTGTTATTTGGATGGATTTCAAATGATTAAAGCAGGGTTCTTTTCCAGTTAAAAGAATCAGCTCCATTTTGTTTTTTTTCCTGAAAATAAAATCTTCTCGCCTAAACTAGATCCTGAACTCACTGGTATTTTGTTACGTGGATGTCTCACTTAACTTTGGTGAACCCTCCCTTTACTGTACATGGATGCTTCATGTTGTTGGATCATGTAAAGTTGAATATTTGAGTACAATCTCTTAACCACAGCTTCAGAGTCTGGGCATAGAGCAAAATAGTGCACCATATATCCTTTTGAAATAAATTGTAGAGCAATCAACTAAAAGTCTCCAACTTGCTTATCGGACTTTAGTCTTCCACATGTCAAACCAATCTGTTTGAATTGCCACTATCCTACATATGTCAAGATGTGTTCAGCTCTTGGTGTGAGTGCAGTTAATAGCTTTTAGAATGGTGAAATTGATGAGATTTGTATTGCTTTCTTCCATATGCGCGGTATTCTTTTATTTGATCAAATTACTTAGTTGCTATTTTTTCTAAACTTGCAGTGACGGAGGACTTCACCTGTCCTTTCTGCTTGGTAAAATGTGCCAGCTTTAAGGTAAACTGGGATAATCTTCTTTTGTTTCTTTAATAAAACTGAGCTGGTCGGATCCAGTCTGAAATGGTTTTGACGAGAAATTTGATTTAAAGTAATTAGATAATCAGTTTAATATTTTTGTACCTTTGTTTTA
Organism: Anisodus acutangulus; assembly: GCA_029783415.1. NCBI lineage: Eukaryota > Viridiplantae > Streptophyta > Magnoliopsida > Solanales > Solanaceae > Anisodus > Anisodus acutangulus. The sequence continues at coordinate 44,842,059 of CM056497.1, read as the reverse complement.
TTTTGGTTTTAGGGTTTGAGATATCACTTATGCTCATCCCACGATCTGTTCAACTTTGAATTTTGGGTTGGTAAACTTCAGCAAGCTTCAGATAAAATTTTAATTGTGTATTTTTCTGAGCTGTCAAATTAACCTCGTATCATTTTTAGGTAACTGAGGAATATCAAGCTGTAAATGTATCTGTGAGAAGTGACATGTGGAGATCTGAGGTCAGCACATTTTCTTTTAACTTAGGGGTGAATCGTATATGGTCTGTAGTATCTGCTGCTAGCACAAATCTGCTGCAATGCAAAGTAGTTTTCTCGATATGACTGTAGGAGATCCACTTAACTCTTATTTTAGGTATTTTGATTTCTGTAATTATGTCTGCGGTTGACCTTCTAGGAAGCTTTACTGGGTTCTTGATGAAAAGAAAAGCTATGTAGTTTAATGGTCAATATCTTTAATAAGGTCATGTCTTTTATTTGCATGATACCTTGTTAGAGTCTAACTTCCTCTTGATTAGGCAAATGTTTGAAAAGTCAGTTTTTGTTTTGATAAGGTAAAAAATTTATTACTAAAAGTACCAAGGAGGTACAAAAGACTACATCAGAAGCATTCAGCGCCTACAACAGCGAAAAGCAGTTACAAATTTCCTAACAAATCTAAAAACTCCACAAACTGATCCATACTCTCAATCAACCTCTTTATGCTGGATATGTGAGCCCTTTTATTTTCAAAATAAGCATTGTTCCTTTCCTTCCACATGGTCCAGCAAATACATAGAGGGATGGTCCTCCACAGCTGTTTCTGATTCCTTGCTATTTTCTTCCCTTGCCAACTAACTGGTAAGGATCTTAAATCTGACGGCATTGTCCAAGAAACACCACACAAACACAGGAAAAGCTCCCAGCACTGTTTTGCAATTTTACAATGGATAAACAAGTGATTAACACTTTCCTGCCCTTCCTCACACAGGTAGCACCTGTTATATAGAGTGAAACCTCTTCTCTGTAGCTTATCTTCGGTTAAACAAGCTTCTCTGATGGCAACCCATCCAAAGCAGGCCACTTTCAGAGGCGCCCTGGTTTTCCATAACATTTTCCAAGGCCAATTATCATCATAATGTTCATTTTGTTTTTGGAGAAGATTATAGCAACTTTTGATGGAATATTTTAGATCATTGCTTTCTCTCCAAACCATAACATCCTCTTTGTCTTCCTCTACCAATGCTGTGTCTGACAATTGAAGGAATTGCCCCACTTCTTCTATCTCCCAGTCATTAAAGCCTCTTCTGAAATTGAATTGCCAGCCACTAACAGAATAAAACTCAGCAACATGTCCATCTTTATTGAGAGAGCAATTGTACAAGATTGGAAATTTGTTCCTTACTTGCATCTCCCACCCAAACATCAGTCCAGAATTTGATTTTATTACCATTCCCCAGCTTCAATTTCGTATACCGGTGAAATTCATCCCATAGCTTACTAATATTACTCCAAATACTGCCTCTCGTAGCACTATGAACAGCTGCAGGTCCCCAAACATCCTTCTTCACGTATTTAGCATCTATAATTCATTTCTGATACTTGAAATGCTTGATTACTCTTACTAGTCATGCTTTTTCTAATGTACGAATTAACTTGCTCTGTGGAGTGATCTTCAGATTGTTGCTGATGGCGTGGATCCTAAGAAACAAACATTCTTCTTTTTGTATGTAACTACCACGCTCCTTCAGTTTGTATTATAGCTATGGATGTTACTTCAGAAGTATGTTATGATATTCCACTGCTTTATTTGTAATTTATGCTCAGTTCAAAGCCTCTAAGACGGAGGAAACGGCAGGATTTAGTTCAAAATTCAAAGCATGTGCACCCACTTGTTTTAGATTCAGATTTCCCTACATCAATGAATGAGCTCAATGACAAGATTAATGGTAATGATGACTCTTTTTTCTTTCGTTTTACCCATTGCATTCCTTGGATTATTCGATTTGTTGATAGTTTTGAGAGGTTGGATAACTGTTTATTCAACTTAGTTATGTGTTCCTTGGTAGAAGTGGTCGATCATGGTTTCTTAATGGATGCACTTAAATGAATATTACTTGTCAAAGTTTCATCAACATCCTCCTTTAAGTTGAAAGGTACATAGTTGCTTTCTGAAAGTGCAGCAATGTTTGATTGTTGTAGAATGTAGATAAGGAACTTTCTAGATGATCTTTTCCTTGCATACTGTGGAATAAATTAATTATTGTCTTGCCTATGGCAAATGGTAGCAGATGTTCCTTGACTACACCCCTCACTCGTTGAAGACTTGGAAATTATCTTGGGGGAATTTGTGTGCTACTTGGCCCTCGGGGATTTCTCGGTTATCAATAAAAAATTATCCTAGTGGAATAATGATTTTATAAAATTCATAAATAGGAAAATGTTACCCAAGGGCTCACATGCCCATGTGCATCTATAAATTTTAAAAATTAAAAGTTAATTCAGAATATCATTAGTTGAAAGAAAACAGAAGTATTGGGTAATGGGAAGAAAATAGGAGGGTGGAATAAAATGGGGAAAAACCACTCATTGAATGTTATGACCATAAGAACCCTGTTTCTCTCCTTGTTATCGGAGTGGTAGGGTTGTAAGGGAGTAATGGGAGTGAAAGTATAAAAATCACCGTTTGTGACTAGCACATGCTTTAAGAAAAGCAATGTATGACACACCAATCACATTTTTCCATGCCATTTTTATTTTTATTTTTATACTATTTCTATTTTCTCTTTATTCACTATTAGTTGCTTTTTACCTTTTGTTTTCCATTTCTTTTTTCTTCTCTTTCTTTTTTCTATTCTTCTTCTCCTGCAACCTCCATCAATGCTGCCTCTGCCGTAGCCACCACCACCTCCACCAGAAATCAAATCAAATCACCGCCAAACCAAAACCACCGGAAATCATCATGAAAGCCCACCAAAAATCAAATCAAAACGCCACCCAAAAACAGCCAAATGAGTATGTCAAAAATCACCACCCAACCAAAATCCAAAATCAGAAAATCACCAGATAAATGTGGATACTAGAGAAAATTGTTGGGAGTGAAAATAACAGAAAAGAAGAAAATTAAAATCACCGCCAAATTAGAACCACCGGAAATCAGTTTCCTGACTTAGCTTTCTTGAGAGCGCGGCTTTCTGAATTAGGGGCTGGGTCAGCGGGAAGTGAAACATGTCCAAGTACGACTGCCATTTCTATTGTTTTAGCCTTTTGAGTGTGATTTCTGTTGGTATTGATATCGAAGCACCATTGTTTTTTCTTTAATGCTAATAGTGATTTTTCTGTTGTTGAACATTTATCAGGTGTTGCTGAGGCCGTAGAGTGTGATCCATCAAGTCCCAATGGTGCGGGTGTTTCCTCTGCAACTGGTCACTTGTATCCAGATCCTGATTCTGTTCAAACAGTACCAGGAAGCACTCTTGCACCCCCAGCACTGCTTCAGTTTGCCAAGTCAAGAAAGTTATCAGTTGAGCGCTCTGATCCCAGAAAGTATGTTCAACGGCACAATGTCAAGTAGCATTTTTATTTAACCAAATGATTTTGGGTGGAAAAGATTTCACTGTAGAAGAGCTTCAGTACTGTGTACAATAAATCATCAGTTAGCTGATTCTGTTAGCTGCATTAGGCATTAAGCCCTTGAACTTCACTGTGGATAATTGGCTGTCTAATCTGGAGCTATTATTTTCCTTTTACGACTGTACCCCATTGGGCCTACTGCTGTTATGGTGTTTGTTTTTGATGAGGTTGGTGTAAACCTGCTCCCATGTATTGTAAATTTGATGTTTTGGTGCCGATAGTTCTGAGAATTTTAGGAAATACCCATGGAAGACATACTTACTCCCCCTTTAGTTTTTTCTCAAAAATTCAATGGTGCCCAATATCTTCAAATTCTATCTTACCCTCACGTTTAGTGACCAGTAGTGTCACTGTATCCAATTTGGGGCTACTGCAGTTATGAAGATTCTTTTGACTTCTGTAACTTTTAGAATTATAGGAAATACAGTGAAAGATATACTACGCCTCTAGTTTTTCAAAGTATTCAACACTTAACAGTGCCCATCTTCATATGTGGTCTGTGCCTTTGGTTTAGTGCCAAATAAGGCCTGGTTATGGTGGCTTTCTTGTTCTGCCTTTTTAATAGCCTCGATCTTAACTTTATCAATAACCTCGACCATGAACACCATTTTACAATGTGCCAGATGGGGCGGTTCCTGACTATCCTTTCTGCAATGTGATGGTACTGGTGCACTTCTGTTTTGAGTCTCCCGTTGACTGCGCTTTACTTCCCTTTTGATGGATGTACCGAATCGTTGCCCTCTCTTTTTCCGACATTTGTTAAATCACATTTGAGCTTATATGCTACAAAATTAGGACTAGTTCCATGTATCTAGGTTAAGTAGGGTAACATTGATTATATTGAAACTGTCTAGTGATGCATTTTTGTATTATCTGTTTTCAATGTCTTGTTGTTTTGCATAATGTGTTAGATGTGATATTAATTGGGAGAAAATTGACTGCAGAATTTTCTGTATTATGGTTTACCTTTATAGTTAGTAGATAAGATTATCTTGTCTGACTTTTAATACAAGTTTGTTTTTCTCTTACAGTCGCGCACTCCTGCAAAAAAGGCAATTCTTTCATTCTCATAGAGCCCAGGTAATTAATTTCTTACCTTATGCTCTGGGATGTTGCAGTTTCCTTTTGGTTCCTCATAAGCCAACAGACTGTGAAACGCTTAACAATCAGGATTATTTTGTATTTTACTCAATGTATACAACTGTCCTAAAATCTTACAGAGTGGACGTTGCACTTAAAATTCACAGTTAGTGGTCCAAAATGTGAATCTTTTGGCCGAGTCAACTTACTTGATAGATTCTATACTTTTACGGACCTAAGGCTGAGGCAGAGTATCCTATCAGGGAATGATGGATACCCTCCTTGCAACTATATATAAGGGTCTTTTTTACAAAATATATATGATGATCAATTTATACGTGGTATATGAGAGGATCAATTGGCATCTCAAAGCCGTTAACCAACAAGGTGTTTGCTGGGTATGACAACATAGGATGATTGATACGAATCCTAAAGCGAAACTCTAAGAATCAAATGCGGAATTAAAAATGATAGAAGATTAAACACAAGAGTAATTATTCCAAGCAACCAATGATGTATTAAATCAAAGACCTCAAGGACATGAACTACAAAAGCACCTAATCTATGAAGTTGAATGATGCTAACTCAAGTGTGAATCACAATCAAGTCCCAAGACAACCAATCAATTACATTAATTAAGCTAAGAACTAGAAACTAGGGCTATTTCTACCTCTACAATACTAATTCTCTCAAAGGAGTTTCATCATCAAAACAAGCTAAATGTCAAATCAGACTAAGGGTCCTATTTATACTACTTATTACAAGTTTGGCCCAAAAGTGACCAAATCCCCAATTTGCAAAAGTAACCAAAATTGGCAAAGTCGGCCTGCTGTCCATTTCTGCGGTCTGCAGTCCTGGACTGCGACCACAGAATCCCCAATTTGCAAAAGTAACCAAAATTGGCAAAGTCGGCCTGCTGTCCATTTCTGCGGTCTGCAGTCCTGGACTGCGACCACAGAGACTGAAGTACGGCCCACACTGTCGGTCGCAAAGTGGCCCTGCTGCTGGTCCAGTTCCTTTCACGATCTCTTCTTCATCCCATGCGATCCTCCAAATGTTGTACACTTGTGTGCGCATCCCTTCAAGTGCTTCCCAGGATCCCTTGTGCATGAACATTGCTTGGAGTTCCTTGGCTTGACTCCGAGTAAAGGGTTTTGAGCTTGGAGTGGTCCCCGATATCATATCAATGATGTTCATTTATCCAGGAAAAAATGGGATGCCAGTCAAGTTTTTAATGATTATTTGTTTTTAATGTTAGATTTATTTGATCATATGTGTCATCCATGATGTTTGAAAGATGAATTAGCATAATACACATTAATATCTGTAAAAAAAAATGAAACAGAAGAGAATGGAGTAGCTATCTTTAATTTTCTCTGGAGAAATTGCATACAGAATTTGTTTAGGGGGTTACATGCCCCTTGGATGCCTTTTTATGTATCACATTTACTTAACTAAAAAGAGGAACCTATTCTGTAAGAGCTCTTTTCTTCTTTGCATTAAAATCGTATTGACCTATCACTTTTGTGCAAGATGATTCATACATATAATTGTAACGAGGAAGCTAGACATTCTGCAGCTTGTTTAGTCAATGTTATTCTAATTGAAGAAAAAATTCTGTAGCTTAATTAGTTGAGTTTAACCTGTTGTTACATGGTAAATTTGGAAGGACAAGAAAAGGAAAAATAAGTGTCCAAGTTTGTCAAATGAATTGTGGATACATATGCATCCTTGAGATACTGAAACAACTACCATTTTTGGTATCAAATTAATAATGATTCATACAAGCTAAATCTTCAAATCTTTAACTAGGCTAAAGAAAGAACTTTAATTTATTAATTTTTCTCTTTATAAAGAGGTTTCCTTTCATCCAAAATTGGCTCCAGTTTTTTACATTGTTTTCATCGCATTGGGAGGTGAAGCATTTTCTTGGGAGAGTTGAACATAGGAGCTAACTAAATCAGGAAGCCTCGGTGTTCTTGAAATAATGGGAAAGTGCATTTAAATATTTCAAATAGTATCAGAAGATGTATTCACTTAAAAGAAATAGTATCAGAAGATATAATTTTTAGATTATATTCAGCACTGTTTTGACTGTTGGTGACATCTATGGGGAACATTGTATTTATGTGTTGAAATGGCCCGTGAGTTGATTAAGTGGCTGCTGTTTTCCTTATCATGTTTTGGAGGGAACTGAAGGATTTGGATGGGTGACTAAAGATCTGAAGCTAGCAGCTGGCTCCTTATTCTATAGAAAACTACTAATTTTTTCCTTTATCTAATGTATCTGGTGTAGACTCTCATGAAGTATTAGTTCAGCACATATAATTCAGTGTCCAAGTAATTCAACAATAACAACATACCCAATGTGATCGGGTATGGAGAGGGTAGTGTACACAGACCTTATCTCTACCTCGTAGAGATAGATAGGCTATTTCCGATAGATCCTCAACTCAAGTAAAGCATTCAAAGCAGTTTGAAAAAGGGAATACAGAAATGAAAGCAGTAACAACAAAATAACGCGATATAGGAAAACAATACATAACATTCAGAAAAAGAACAGTAACATCAACAAAATAATGTGATAACCGAAGCACAAGAGACACAGGTGGTAACATAAATCGAAGAATAAGAAACTACGAGAATAGTGCTAATACTACCGGTAAGAAAGTATGTACAGATACGACCACCGAGCCTATCCCGTAGGAAAGCGAGAGAGCGCTCAACTACCAACCTTCCACCCTAACCCGCGACCTCCAAACCCTCCTATCTAAGGACATGTCCTCGGTAAGCTCAAGATGCGCCATGTCTTGTCTAATCACCTCCTCGCAATATTTCTTCAGCCTACTTCTACCTCTCCTACGTCCACCATTGCCAACCTCTTACACCTCCTCATTGGGGCATCTATGCTTCTCCTCTTCACATGCCCAAACCACCTCAGCCTCACTTCTCTCATCTTGTCTACCTCGGAGGCCACTCCCACTTTGTTCCAAATATCGTTATTCCTAATCTTATCTCTCCTAGTATGCCCACAGATCCACCTCAACATCCTCATTTTCGCCACTTTCATCTTCTGAACATGAAAGTTCTTGACTGACCAACACACTGCGGCTCCGCCCCATACAACATAGTTAGTCTGATCACCCCTCTGTAGAATTTACCTTTAAGTTTTGATGGTACCTTCTTATCACACAAGACTTGGAGGTGAGCTTCCATTTCGCCCATCCCGCACCAATACGATGTGTGATATCATCGTCGATCTCCCCATTACCTTAAATTAAAGACCCAAGATACTTGAAACATCATCTCTTGGGGATGACCTGAGTATCAAACCTCACTTCCACGCTGACCTCATGCGTTGCATCACCGAACTTGCACTCCAAGTATTCAGTCTCGGTCTTACTCAGCCTGAGCCTTTTAGACTCCAGAGTTTGTCTCCAAACTTCCAACCTCCGCTAGTCTCGTCAATTAGTATGATGTCATCTGCAAATAACATACACCATGGCACCACCCCTTGGATATGCCGCATAAATTCATCCATAACCAAATGAAAATAGAAACGGGCTAAGAGCCGATCCTTGGTGCAACCCCATCATGGCTGAAAAGTGCTCCGAGTCCTCTCCCACTATCCTCCCCTGGTCTTGACTCCATCGTACATGTCCTTAATCGCCGTAGTGTAAGCCACAGGTACACGTCTAGACTCTAAGCATCTCCATGGCAGTGTCTAAGTAATTCGATACTTAAAATTTCTTATTGTGGAATCAGCAATTGCTTAATGGTGCCATTGTAAATACTTTGCTAAATTTAATAAAAAGCAACTTGACTTGTCACTATTTGAAGAACAACAAATTCTTAGATGCTGCATAACATACCTCACATCAAGTTTAAGTTTAAAACGAAAATGTTCAGATATTTAGTTTATAATAATTTCCTGACAATTACTTTATAAAAAAAAAAGAACAAATTCCTGACAATTGCCGACAGATTTTAAGAATTTTCAAAATTAGACCCATTATTAATAAATAAAGTACTCCCTCCGTCCCAATTTAAGTGTCTTACTTTCTTTTTTGGTCTGTCCCAAAAGAGTGCCTCTTTCTATATTTAGTAAGTTTTCCAATCCCAAGGCAAGTTTAAGACTACAAGATTTAAAAGACCCACACATCTTTAATTTAAGACCACAAGATTCAAAAGTCTTCCTTTGTTTCTTAAACTCCGTGCCAAGTTAAAGTAAGACACTTAAATTGGGACAGAGGGAGTAATTTTTAATTCATTAAAAAATAATTAAAATCACTTCCTCTTTCTGTTTGGAAGAAAAATAAATAATTAATTAATTTTTAAAAATAAATAAATAAATTTAATTTTCTTCCAAGCAGAAAAATGATACTTAGAAGCATAGTAGACATTAACAAGTTGTTAACCTTTCATTTATAATTTATATACTTTTGTTGGTATAGCCATCTGGTATCCAGAATCCACTGGCCCGACTAATCCAGATTTGCTGCGCTTAGGGCCCATAAAGGGGGAAGCGCTCCCTACTAGGAGTTTATCCATCCCTAGGGCTTGAACCTAAAACCTAATGGTGGAGGGATCTCTCCATCCTACCCCTTGATGGTAGTGTTTAACCTTTTAGATTACTTGCATATCTACCAATGGAGTGTTAGAATTCAACAACTTAAATTATTCAATGATCAAGACTTCGGTCTCCAAGTTTCATTTTTATCAAAATCCCTACCACTGAAGGCTTTGCCATTGTCAGTTTCCTACAATGTTAAGTTTTAAAAACTCTCTCCCTGTTTATTTTTCATGTTTGCTGTTTAATCAGAGATGTGAAAGATTTCTTCACTTGCTTCAGGTATCATTCATGGGATGTGTATAATCTATAATGTTACTTGAACTAATCGAAGATCTATAGTAATGACAGTTCAGTATTGATTTCCGTTGTAGTGGGGTGATTTCCATTTGAAATACCCTAGTTTTTGGGGTCTAGAGGTGAATTATCTTGCTGAATGTAACACAGTGTTGAACAGATTTTGAAATGTGTTTTTACTCGTATGAATCTTAAAATCTTTGGAAGGCTGACTTTCAATAGATGGTGTTAGAAATCTTGGAAGCAATGAGGAGTCCTTTTAACATATGTTGCTAATGATTTTTTTTATTCGTGTGAAGCCCATGGCACTGGAGCAAGTTTTATCAGATAGAGACAGTGAAGATGAAGTAGATGATGATGTTGCAGATCTTGAAGATCGAAGGGTATGCTGCATTTATATGAATTGATCTTTATTTTACTCTGCATCCAAATTAATTGGCTGATTTTTTGGTTTGGTTTGTCCTAATTGTCTCGACCCTTCAAATTAATGTCAAAAACTTGCTCTCTTTAATTCAATTGAAGTAACAATATATTCGCCTTACTGTTATATCCTCTTATTAAACTTTCCCACTTTTGTTCATGACAACATTTATTTGAAGTATAGGGCAGCCCGATGCACTAAGCTCCCGCTATGCGCGGGGTCCGGGGAAGGGCCGGACCACAAGGGTCTATTGTACGCAGCCTTACCTCACATTTCTGCCAGAGGCTGTTTCCACGGCTTGAACCCATGACCTCCTGGTCACATGACAACAATTCATTTTAAGTATATTGTATTAAATTACTTTATCATGCCATACAAAATTACTCTCTTCATTTCAAATTTTGTTTAATTGGGTCGTCTACATTTACACTTGAGAGTAGCAGGATTTCGTTTGATTTCTGCTGCTATGTGTTCTTTAGTGTACTTTGTTTATGTTATTTACCTGCGTTAGTTACTGCTTCCTTTTTCAGAATGCTATATCATGGCTTATTCGCTTTTGTCATCATCATTTTCATACTGCTTTAATTTATTTTGTCCGGGTCTGACCAGTTCTCTTGCTTTGCTTGTGCTTATGCTTTGTCTTGAGCCGAGGGTCTTTTGGAAACAGCCGCTCTACCTACCAAGATAGAGGTAAGGTCTGCGTACACTCTACCCTCCTCAGACCTCACGTTGTAGTGAAATCACTCTACCCTCCTCAGATCCCACGTTGTAGTGAAATCACTCTACCCTCCTCAGACCCCACGTTGTAGGATTTCACTGGGTATGTTGTTGTTGTGCTAATGACTAGATTGTTCTGGAATTATGCAGTCTGACATTTTCTTGACAAGTGAATCAGACTTTAGTTCTATGAATACCCTGTTCGACAAGTTGATATTTTAATTGCATAAGTGATGCTCTGATAATTCCATGGGCATCCCTCCTTGATCTTCACAAATCTACATACTAACAATTAAATCGTCCAACAAAAAGAACTTACAATCAAACAAGTACAGCAGAAGAAGAAATTACAGGAATAGCATTGGTATAATAATCCTGATAAATGAAGGAAAAAATGTAGAAATGAACAATTTGCAGAAAGAGATTTTAGTAAAAGTGGTGAGAGTACAGCAAAGCGCGTTAAAAAAAAAAAGAGAGCTACAAAAGCATGATTATAAATCCTAAGACAAATATAAATAAAGGATTGCTAAAGACAAGTTACAGAAAAACTGGAAGAAATTAAACACAGAATATTTAACCAAATCTTTGAAAGAAAGTGGAGATTGGCACTGTGTGGTGGAGGAGGAAGATCAACGTCATGGAGGGTGAATGGAGGCAGAGCATCATCAGTAAGTTTGGGAAAGAAGATCAATGCAGGGTCCTTTTTATTTGTAGGGGTGGGACTGGTCATTGTCATTGAGGGGCTAGGACATGAGGAAGGACACTTGGGAAGGGATAAGGATAGAGGAGAAAGGGGCAGTTCTTTTCTCACAATTATATGAAGGAGCCGTGATTATTTTTTGGGGAGAGGGGGTTGTTATTCCCCATAATCTTTCCTTGAGATTACTTTATCTGCAGTATCCTTATTCCACCACAAAGAAAAAACCAAAATATGCAAATAAAAATTAATTTGGAAGGCAGAACAGGCTACCAAAAGTGGACAAAGAACCATGTATCCTTCTGAGGAGGCTTATCATAGGACCAACTGTCTTCTTTAGATATCTTGGTATTCATGTTACTTTTCACTTGCTCATCCTGGAGGGCCATATGTACTAGGTTCTCTATATTGCATCAGTGAGTTATATTGTCCCATGTATACTAGAGTTTTTAAAAATTATCAGCAAGCTGTAGTGTCCATATGACTTGCTGCTGATGCTGTTGTAAATTTTCTTAACAGCTGAGTGCTTGAATTCAAAATCTCATGTAATGGCGTAAACATTTTGTTAAAGTGGTAAATTTCATTGATCTCAAGCATATGTACTGTAGCTCAACTAAAATCAACTTCTAAGCTCTTTTTAGTGATTGCAGATTGCTATCTATTCATAGTCAAAGTAAAAAAAAACAAAGTCCACCCTTTTCCTTAAATCAGATACAGACAAGACAATCCCCTTTGATTGCCTCAATTGACCAAAATGGTACTTTGGAGGGTTTGGATGAATATTGACCACTGGAAACCAACTAGGGAAAGTGTTCTGATGTCTGGTTCTGACTTGATGATAAACATTTTCTCAAATACTTGCTTGATAGTTGAAGGAACTGTATAGTCTCAACTTGAAATTAGGCAGAACCATGGGACTCCTTAAGCTGCTTTAAAAGAATACATTTGAGAACTAGTAAAGGTTGTGACCCAAACTGTTCCTTCCAACTTATTCCCCTCCAGAACTGCTGCAAAATTAGTCAATTGAAGAGGCAGGATTTTGATTGTCGAATATATTTGAAAGTCATTCAACTAACTTCAGACATGTTACAGATGCTTGACGATTTCGTTGATGTTACCAAAGATGAGAAGCAAATGATGCATCTGTGGAACTCATTTGTTAGAAAGCAAAGGTACTGTCTTATTTTGTGTCTGGTTGTATTTGCTAATATGGTTTTCCCTGTTATTATTAAGGGTACTGTGATATGGAGATGTGCGTATCTTCTGCTCTTATTTTTGATTGGGTGAATAGGGAGGGCTGGTGAAGTAATAGATGGTGGGTAACTTAGGAATGTAGTAAAAGTGCAACTCTCTGCAATTAGCTTCTCCAGCCTTTTCCGGAAATATGTGGAGTGATACGAAGGTAATTCTCATTTACTTCTTTAACAATATGCAAGAGAGAAGGGGAACCATTTTCAGGTGAAGTAGATGGACTAGTCCATCTCTCCCTTCCACTACCTTTCTCCTACATTTAACCAAAAACAGTGTTATATGAGGAGTAGTTGCCACTTGTTACGATTGAGCCAACTTGCTAGTTTCAGTATGAGAGTGACATTCACCTTGTACCTTAATAGGTGAAAAGAAAAACAATCGAAGAGTTCATTGCAAAAGAAAAGGCCGTCCTTGATCTGATGCTTCCAAATAGACATTCGCCGTTTAAGGGTTTTGGAGAAGCACCTAACCTGCTTTCTCTGTTCTTATTAAGTTACACGAACTTCTCACTAAAATAAATTGTTATGAAGTTGGGTGTCTTTCTTCCCGCTTCATGCTCAAGCAGACTGGTAAGGTTATCTGATACATACTATATAGAGCAAAACACACAATTATATATTGCAACAAAGGGTGTGACGTGTGGATCTTCTGTTACTGACTTACATACATGATGGTGATAAATAATAGTAAAGGGACGCGTGTTAGGGAAGTTGTGTTGCCGATTCCCTTCTTGGTATGACGTGTTCTTGTCACTTTGGCAGGGTGTTGGCAGATGGTCACATCCCTTGGGCATGTGAGGCCTTTTCAAAGCTGCATGGTCAGGAGTTTGCCCGAGCACCAGCCTTAATGTGGTAGTTAATCTTCTTATTTACTTGCATTCTATTTAATGCTATCAATTCCGTACACCTGTGCTGTGCCTTCGCTTGGTGAATCCAAGATCCTGTATATTTTCAGAAAGGAAGTGCTCTGTTTTCTGTTCATACTAATAGATATTAGAGTGTTGGTTGATCACGATGCTTATTTGGAATTCCTGAGCTTGTTTATCTTATTTACTTTTTTTTGGGTGGCTCGTTTATCTTTACTCAAGGGGATGGGGCATTTCAGTGTATGGTAATATAGTGCAATAAGGACAAATTTATCGTTTGGGTTGTCACATAAATACATATTTTCTCGGATCTGATGAAGCAGTAATACTACCATCATCAAACGTCCAGACATTTTAATGGCATATACCTGTTTTCCCCTGAAATTGCTAATTTAGATTTATCTCAATACCTGATAATTGCTCATCATCTACAGTAGCATGTTGTATTTATTCTAACATTGCTCATTGCTAGTGTAGCTTTTATGTATAGTCCAATGTTTAATGGCAGGTGTTGGAGATTATTCATGATCAAGCTGTGGAACCATGGCCTTGTTGATGCGCGTGCAGTCAACAAGTGTAACATAATACTAGAGCAGTTCCAAAGCCAAGACAATGATTCTAGTAGAAGCTGAATACCCGTAAGACAATTTGTTACCATCTAGCAATGGATTTGGTAGTGATACAGCTTTGTGGCTGGATCTACATATCCGAATTTTCAACATCTGCCTTCTAATGTTATTGTGGGTAGACTTGTTTTGTCTTTTAAGGGTAACATATGCTAATTTAATGTTTTATAGTGGACATATAGTGTCATCTACTGTTCTAAATTAGAAATTAATGATTCTCATTGTTCAAGGGCTCTGTTATATCTTGAATCTGATTCTTTTTCACTCTCTCCCCCTATATACTTCTCAAGGAGATGATGCTTGTTAATAAAAAAGTGACAAAAATCCTCAGACAGTTGTGTTTCCCTGCGTGTTTCCATTTACTTCTGCTACTCAATCTATATACCAAAATGTGTAAATTCCTCGAAAGGAGTCGTTAATGAATCAGTGGATGATACTATGATGGCAGCGTTTGTGCTCATATGTGCTTTTGCGCCCCTTAGAGATGCGATTATGTTCAAGCTCCTTTTGCAGTTCTCAGCAAGGGTGGCCAGTGGGCTGGGTCGGCTCGATCCCAACCCGCCCCCGCCCCAATCACCCTAATTTTTTTTGACGGTGCTGGGACTCGAAATCGGGCGGGACTTGGGCTTGTCTCGCCCGTCCCGCTTCGACCCGCCCCCCGCCTCGACCTCGTCCCGATCCCGATCCCCCTTTTCCTTCGCAAAATTAGTTGTTGCAACAACGGCCAAATTTAGATTTTGACCGTTGTGCAACGGTTCCAACGGTCATTTTTGGCTCCCAACCCCATAAACCTCCCCTACTCTCTTAATATTTATTTTTAACCCCTAAGTTAGTATATTTACACTTTAACTCAATTTTTCAACTATAAATACTCATTTTCTCTTCATTTTATCTCACAAATCTTCTTATAATTTCTCAATCTATCTCTCTACAATTCTACATTGCCTACTAAATATTTTATTTTATTTGCTCATTTGTATAATTGTATTAAAGTTAAAAAATTGGGATTGAAGTTGGCAACTAGTTTGAGGATCATCGAGCAAAGTTTCAATTTTCAACCTCGATTACACGTCGACGTTTGGTACCTTCGTTCTTTCTTTAATTTATTATTGTTACTTTATTTTAATTATAGCAGTTAATTTCATTATCTTTAATTAATTATTTATATAATTAAAATGGAAGGATTTAGACGTATGTTTAAGGGTAAGGGTGCTTCTTCTAGTAGGGTTAACAAGGGCAGGGGTACTTTTTTTAGTCATCTTATTCCTAGTCAGAATGATTTGATTGATTACACTCATATAGATGAAACTTGTTTTTTTAATGATAGACCATTAGATGATAAGATATATCCTAAAACTGAATCAGATTTTAATTTAGACGATAATCTAGATGACACACCCACTAGTGCATCTAAACAACCTCAGACTGAATTTCAGCCTCAAACTGAAACTGGAACGCCACTTATTTCCCCTAGTATGAGTCGAGGCCCACACAACAAAATTTAAAATCAGCTGCATGAGATTTTTTTTGATAGGGACCAAGAGAATAAAATATTTAGATAAATTTGTAAAAATGTTTATAAATTTAAAATCAGAAAAGGTCAGGATGGGACAGGAGGTTTATTGAGACATGTACAAGGCTTTCACAAAGCTAGGTGGAATGAATACGAGGCTATAAAGTCGGGTGCGCCAATGCGCTCTCAGTCGGGACAAGGTTCACATAGTGTCCCGGATCAAGTATATGGTCAAATTAACCCGACGACGGGGGGAATTGTAGTTTCTAAATACGTTAAATACAGAGATAGGGAATCAATATCAAAATTAGTTGTGGTGGAAGTTTTGCCTTTTGCATTTCCTTCCTCTCCTGATTTTATTCATTACATTAGAAAAATGTATAATCCTGCTTTTAACGATTTTCCTATATCAACTGTTAGGAGACATGAATATCAGCAATATTTACATTATGCATTATATCATTTTCCTGGCAAAATATCTATCACTTCTGATATAGGCCGTAGTACTAACGGCAATGATTATTTAATTGTAACATGTCATTGGATAGATCATAATTGGTCTATGCAAAAATGTATTTAACATATAGATATATTGATGATAGACACATTGGAAATTTTACTGCATAAAATATTCATGAAGTTTTGCGATTATTATGGTATAACTGACCAAATAATGACTGTTACGTTAGATAATGCATCTTCTAATAATTATGTTGTGAGACTTTTAAAAGATATATTAACTCCATTTTTTTCTAATCATTTTCATATAATGTGTGTGCCATATTTATAACTTAGTTGTAAAGGATGGTCTATCACTTTTGAAGACATTCTTAATAAAGTATAATTTGCTATAAACTTTATTTTTAGAAGTAATAGAATACAAAGAAAAAAAAAGAATATAAAAAAATTTGTCACGATTGTGGATTACCTTTAAAAATATTCCTGAAGAAGCGACTAAGTGGAATTCTCTATATGAACTACTTGTTGTTTACGACTATAGAAGACCTATAACTTTATTTTTTAAGGCCCATAATTGAAATTCAACTGATATGCTTGTAGATAATGATTGAGAAAAAATTTCAGAACTTATTGAATTTTTAGAGAAATTTTTCAAGCAACTAAAGAATTTTCTGGTATATATTAATATACTATTTCAACTATGTTATTTTATATAGCTATAATATTTTTGTTACTCAGTGAATATATGGAAAAATCATCTTATAAGACATATATTAAAAAAATGTTTTATCCATTTTTTTTTCTATTCCCACTATTTATATTATTGGTGTTGTATTAAATCCGACTATTAAAATAGACGGTTGTAAAACACTTATTGAAACTATTTATGATTGTATAGTCGTACTTCCACCTCCAACTCCAAAAAACCCAAATGAACAACCACCTAAGGGACCAACTAAAGAAGAAGTTTTGTATAGCATACACGATGAATGCAAAAAAAAATATATATGCATTACCAACAAAAAAGTGTTAGCAACCAACCGGCTTTTATACCATCTTCTTCTTCAATACAACCTTATAAAAGACATGTTGTTTCTGCGGCTAGTATTGAAAGCCTTAGAAATAGAATGTTTAGTGGTTCCACTGCTAATCAAGTTAGCGAGTTTGATATTTTTGTTTTACAGGGTATTGTACCGTACCAAGCAGTTCTCAATGAAGAAGGACGTGAAGACTTGCTAAAATACTGGAGGGAAAATGAGAAGACATTTCCGATACTAGAAAAGATAGCTCGAGATGTGTTGAACATTCAATCGTCATCAACAGCGTCTGAAAGCGCTTTTTATGCCAGAAGATTTCAAATAGGAGAGCACATACACTCATTAGCGGGAGACAACTTGGAGATTGTAATTTTATTATTGGATATGTGCGGAGCATAGATGGTGGGGTCAACCAAATATCAACGAAGAAGACGATTTAAACTACAACGAAATCTTGTTCGAGGGAACTGGAAGCGACGTCGACCAATTTGACCAACAAATTCCAATTCCAACTGAAGAACCACGAGACATTATGAAGAAATTAGAAAAAGTGTTTTTGAATATGTAAATTTTTAATGACAATTTTACTATGTGATTTGCAACTTTTGAACTATGAAACAAAGTTGAAATTTTGAAATTATATTACAAAAAAATTATATTTCTATTAAATAATATAAGAGGCACAAAAACAGTCTTGAAATATTTTTATTACACTATCTTGTTCAATTATTTAAGTGTTTATATTCACAACTTTTTTGAAATTAAGTTTCTAAAAAAAAAAATCCCGGACCCGCTCTGCCGTGCCAACTCCGGTCCCCTTTTCCGCCGGGATGAGGGACGGGACAGGACATCGGCCTGTCCCGCCGGAGGACCGGTCCCGACCATTTCCCAGTCCCGCCGGGACCCGCCCCGAACCAGCCCCACTGACCACCCATAGTTCTCAGTGGTATAGTAGCATGAGAAAAAACATTTTGCATTACCCAGAACAAGTGTTTGCTATTCTTTATCATATAGTCCTGAAGATTTATTCAATACATTGACGATCAATAAAATACTATTCTATAACCCTGGAAAGAACTCAACAACAAAAGTGGGTTTGCAACAAGCTTATGACACAATGAAATCCAAGGCGACACATAAAAAAGCAGATGTTGATGCTGTAAAAACATAGAACTGGAGAACCAAATTCAAGAAGATCCCCTTCATGGTCAAAGACAGACTCACAGACATAGCTTGTTCATTCAGCGACACTTATGCGTCTGCTCCTCTACTTTGGTCATCCACCAAGATGATTAATCTGTTTAGACCATTAGGTATGCTCACTTTTTCTAGGCTTCCCCAGCAAAAATCAATTTCATGAAGTGGAAAATTCACTAAGCTGCTAAAACGACATGCATTTTCCGGAGTTTTGAAGAAAGTTTTCTCTTCCGATGCTAACTCAACAAACTCTTTAAGAAGCAGATTATCTTCGACATTATCCCTGTTGCAGAGTTGTTGCTTTTGCTTTCTCACTTGCTGTCACTATATTTGATAATCATGTCTTCCTCAGTGAGTAGAGATATGAAAGAGACAGAATATTTCCAATAGATTGAGTATCCATGGTTGAAATGAATTAACCGAGTGCTTTTACTGCAGTAGCGACACATTTAAAGAAAAGGAAATGCAGTGAAATTCATTGTGTGTCGGATTTTGGACAATCAACTAAGCAGCTATTAAGGCCTTAAGTTCATCAGGTTTTTGGGCAGAGAAATGTACCTTCTGTGAATGCTGTCATCTTTGTTGGACGTGCAAACTACGGATAGGAAAGGACCACTTGGTGGTGGAGAAAAGATCACTTACTCCCTCCGTTTCAATTTATGTGGTATCATTTGATCGGGCACGGAATTTAAGAAATAAGAAAAGATTTTGTTATGTTATTCAAATTGCCCTTACTTTTACTAATTGTTTTTTACAATAAGTACATCTTAAAAATTAAGTGGGACCCAATAATGGTAAAATAGGAATGAGAATATTAAATAGTTGCCAAATAAGAAAAAATGACATTCATTTTGGAATGGGTTAAAAAGAAGACGGTGTCACATAAATTGAGACGGAGGGAGTAATATTTGATAATGTGAAAAATTCATGTGAATGAGAAAGACATAATCAAGTTCTTGCCCAAAAATGAAAAATGAGTCGGTGTTTTATAACAAAAACAAAAAGGTTAGGTGTTAGATTGCTAAATGTGAGTTTTCCTCCTCAATGGCTCAATTCTCTTATCATCGGGCACTCCTTTTTTTGCTCTCCCCTTTTATCTTCTCATCTTTTACGTCCAAATTATTTTGTGTACAAAGCGTCATATTGCCGTGCTTTCACCTTTTAAAAGTCCCCATTTTTGTACATGTAATTTTTCGGTTACATAACCAAATTAGACATTTTGAAACCGTATGATCATCTAAGTTTCTCTTCGCTATTAGTACGTTGGACTTTTGGCACTTTAATTTAAAATGTCATATAAGAGTGGCACGTTCATTATATAAAATAATAGCAAACATTAATGCAACACATAGTGCATAGAGTACTATACGTAGGTGAGTACAATTTTTTACATGCAATGCTCAAGCAAGATTTTGATTCACACGGAGAGATTGTTATAGCGCAGGCTGTGCACTCTCAATACACACTTCCAAAAAGATAAATATTATTCTATCTTTAAATGATTATTGAATTGCTAACAAGAAAATTACATTTTAATAGGCAGAGTCTAAAAAAATTAACGTGGAGCATTATAGGAATTTGGAAAGTCATTTGCTCTTTAATACATTAGGGTATTGGTATATTTTTTTGGATATATCAATTACAAATCAAATAAGAAAAACGTTGTGTATATAAAGCAGGCTGCAGTAGTGCGATATTCGATCCCCAGCGCCGCAACAGTTGGACGATGGCGATTCGTGCCTATTCACAGATGGAGGAAGATGGGAAAGTTCTTGTGATGATCTAAATAATGTTTCCAAGTTGCAAAAATCGCCTGGTTACATTGACATAATCCAGAAAGTTGAAGATGCCCTAATTGAGAATGTCAAGAGTAAAGGTAAAGGTGTTGTTCTCCAAGTTGATGATGTTGATCCAGAATATAAGTTTATACTAGCCTGTAATGCTTCATCAGTTGACATTGATAATGAAATTAGTATAATCCATAGTTTCATACGCGACAAGTATCGATTCATATAGGGGTGGGCGTATATCGGTTTTTATCGGTTTTGTATCCGAAAAATATGAACCGAATAAAAATCATTTTTTTATTAAAAAATCGAATCCAACTTCAAAAAAAAAAATGATATGTTCGGTAGATCCCAAGGTTGTAATTCATGGAGCGGGAAGTATCCAAAACTATACCGACAACTCTGTGCCTGTAATAGAAGTAGTCCCAATGGATACAGACTTCCATGTAATGGAACTTATGGGATCCGCCCACCGAGGGGACGATGAGGACATTTCGATGACGCCGGCCCACAAGATGGTCGCCACAATTATGCTCCAGAACGAGTTTGAACCCGGTAAAGGCCTAGGATGAGTGCTCCAAGTCATTCAAGAGCCAGTAGCACTTTCAGAAAATGAGTATCGCTTTGGCCTTGGGTACATACCAAGTTCCGTAGAATCCTCTGAGGCTGCAAAGAAAAAGAGAGGCCCTCCAAATATGAGAAAGCCATTCCCCGGTCTGTACCAGTTATTTCCGATCAGCACGCCCACACACAACTATGGAAACTTAGAAGAAGGTTTAGGAATATTGTTCCAAGAGGATGAGTGTGCAACTATACTAGAGGAATGCTATGAAGCACCCACCATCCGCGATGCTGATTTGGATGAGCAACTGTCTAACTGGACCTCTACCCCACTTTTCACTCCTTGGTATAGAGAGAATATTAAAATTTCCAAAATTGGTAAAAATCACCAAGAAACATGCAATAACCTGACGTGAAGCGTCTGGTATCTGGACAGCCACCCAATCAACATCGGTATACGAGACAAACGTAGAGGCCGATGATAGATATAGATGCAAGTCATAGTCAAGTGTCCCCTGGATGTATCTGATAATGTGTTTGAGCGCATTCATGTGCTCCACCCTAGGATCATGCATAAACAAACACACATGCTGTACGACATACATAATATCCAGTCTCGTGAAAGTAAGATACTGTAGAGCTCCAGTAAGACTGCGATAGTGAGTGGGATCCTCGTGAGGTAAGCCAGCCGCAATACCCAGCTTTGGCTTAGTATCAATTGGAGAGGAAGTAGACTTACATGAGGACATACCAGCCTTTTCAATTATCTCAGCGGCATATTTTCTCTGTGATAAGAATAACCCACCTGCATAACGAGAAACAACAATCCCCAAAAAGTAACTCAAGGCCCCCAATTCTTTCATAGCAAACTCAGAACTGAGCATGGTCATGATAGACTTGCGCAAAACATCAGTATAATCAGTCAAGATAATATCATCCACATATAATAGAATATAAGCTAGGGAAGTACCACGATGATATATGAATAATGAATTATCAGACATGCTATGAGAAAACCCAATAGTCGAAACATAGTCTACAAATCTCTTATACCAAGCCCATGGGGCCTGCTTAAGTCCATACAAGAACTTCTTCAATAAACAGACATGATGAGGATATTTGGGGTCTAAAAAATCCAAGGGATGATGCATGTAAATGGTCTCCTTAAGATCACCATGTAAAAAAACATTCTTCACATCTAACTGATGAATGGGCCATGCTTTCGAAAGAGCCAAGTTGAGAACAGTGCGAATGGTAGCCGACTTGACCACTAGACTAAATGTCTACCACAATCCACACCAACCTGCCAAGTCTTACCATCACCTACAAGACGGGCCTTATGTCGCTCAAAAGAACCATCAGAATTAGCTTTATGAGTAAAAATCCACATAAACCGAATAATATTAACACCAGAAGGACAGGGGACCAACTCCCACGTCTTATTCGCAATAAGAACATCATATTCGTCGTTCATAGCAAATTTATAATTCGGGTCATTTAAGACAGACATTGGGTTATGTGGTAGAGGGGATTTAGAGACATTAGAATTTAGATTAAAATGTCGTTTTGGTTTAAAAATACACCGTTGACTACGAGTGACCGGTATACGACTCGGGAGAGAATTGGGTGGATTTTGGGAAGAATTCGGATGGGGACGGGATGGCCAGCAGGCAGTGGGCCTGCTAGCCCAATACTGGAAACAGTAGTCGTGACCGATGCAGGAACCGGGGCTGAAGCAGTTTCGATATTGGGCTGGGTAACAGGCCCAATAGCCGAAACTGGGGCAGAAATAGTAGGATGTGGTGGGTCACTAGAGCGGCCCATTAAGTGGTGCACGATGTACCGGGAGACGTCGTCATCCAAAAAATTATACAAAGTAGGCACGGGACTACTCACTTTAGCAAACGGAAATTGTGTATCATAAAAAATAACATGGCGACTAATGATAATTTTATTAGATGATAAATCAAAACATTTGTAACCACGATGATCAGATGGATAACCCAAAAATACACAAGCGGTAGAACGGGCTTGAAGTTTGTTAATAGTAGTTGACGGAAAAAGTGGATAACATAAACACCCAAAGACCCTAAGATGGAATACGAAGGGTTTTTATTAAAGAGGACCTTAAGAGGAGATAAATATGCCAACCCTTTTGTAGGAAGTATGTTAAGAATATAGGTAGTCATTTGGAGAGCATGATGCCAAAAGGAAGGGATACGGAAGCATGGACCAGTAAAGTTCGGACAATATTATTTATGGTACGGATTTTTCGTTCGTCTTTTCCATTATGTGAAGACGTATGAGGACAAGAAAAATAAAAAACTATGTCATTATTTACACAAAATTCCCGAAACAACCCATTATCATATTCTTTTCCATTATCACATTGAATAATTTTTATTTCTCGTTCGAATTGGGTACGAATAAATGTTCTAAATTTTATGAAGCTGGAAAAAACTTGAGATTTGTTCGCTAACGGAAAAGTCCATAAAAATTTAGAATAATCATCCAAAAAAAGAACATAATAACGATGGCCCACAGAACTTAAAACGGGAGATGTCCATAAATCGCTATGAATAATATCAAATGGCATTAAAGCCAGTTTATGCAAAAAAACAATCTTTATTTATTTATATACAACATCTTTTTATACACTAACGATAATTTACCTTGTTTTTAAGTAATAACATAAAAACAACTCATAATGTCATGTCGCCAGATGAGGAAGATAAATACGAGAATAGGTAAACACCCAATTTGGATTACACAGAAGCGATTGACCTTAGAGATGGGGAAATGATTACTGAAACAAGGATCAGTGCACACTTAGGAACGTCCAGAAAAGAAGAGCTGATAAATCTGTTGAGAAAATACGTCGACGTATTTGCATGGTCATACGCGGATATGTCCTGTTGAGCACATATATCGTAGCTCACAAGCTACCTATCAACGAGGGATTCGCCCCGGGTAAACAGAAGATTCTACAATTCAAGCCCGACCTCAGCATAGGAATCAAGGATAAGGTCGAGAAATAGATAAAATCAGGGGTCGTAGAAGTAACTCCATACCCCACATGGTTGGCCAAAATTGTGCCGGTACCAAAAAAGACGAAAAAATTAGAATATTTGTGGACTACAGAGATCTCAATCAAGCTAGTCCCAAGGATAATTTCCCACTCCCGAACATTAACATGCTCATCGATAGCTACACAAAGCATGAATTACAATCATTTGTGGATTGCTTCGCCGGTTATCATCAAGTTCTGATGAGCAAAGAAGATGCTCAGAAAATGACATTCATCACTTTATAAGGGGGTATATCATTACCGTGTAATGCCGTTTGGCCTCAAGAACGCCGGCACCACTTACATGAGTAGCATCCATGAATCAGCACCTTGAAATTAGTCATACTAACTTGCTGGAGATCCGCATTAGGGAAGAACACACCTACTGTTCCCATGTAGAAGCGGAACTCGATGACAAACCATGGTATGTCGACATAAGCACATATCTGGAAAAAAGAGAGTATCCCGAAAACTCAATAGTCAATTAGAAAAAGTCCATAAGAAGATTGGCCAACGATTTCTTCCTAAACAATGGAGTACTCTACATGAGGATGCCCTATCTAGGGTTACTCTGATGTGTCGACGCTGCCGAGTTCACAAAGCTACTTGAAAAGGTACAGGCTGGAATTTGCGGACCTTGCATGAATAGGTTTGTCTTGACCAAGAAGATTTTAAGGGCAGAATACTATTAGATGACACTGGAAACCGATTGTAGTTGATTCGTGCAAAGATGTCATTAATGCCAAATTCATGGATACCTAATCAAGGTTCTGCCAAATGAGCTTAATGTCATAAGATCACCCTAGCCATTCGTAGCCTGGGGCATGGACGTCATTGGACCAATAGAGCCAGCAACCTCTAACATATATTGCTTTCTCGGTCTCCATGGACTACTTCACAAAGTGGGTTGAAGCTACTTCTCACAAGTCGGTAACAAAGAAAGTGTTAGTTGACTTTGTGTGCCACAAGATCATCTGTCGATTCGGTATTCCATAGTTTATCATAACAGATAATGGAGCAAATTTAAACAGCCATCTGATGAAAGAAATCTGTGAACAATTCTGTATCACTCATTGAAATTCAACTACATACAGGCCACAGATGAATATAGCCGTAGAGGCAACAAATAAGAATATCAAGAGAATTTTAAGGAAAATGAACTACAACTACAAGTGTTGGCATGAACAACTGCCTTACACATTTCTAGGATATCGAACAACCACCTGAACTTCAACCAGAGCAACCCCATACTTGCTTGTATACGACATTGAAGTAATGATACCAACCAAGGTAGAGATACCCTCACTCAGGATCATACAAGAATCAAAGTTGGATAACACAGAGTGTGTCTGCAAAAGATATGAGCAACTGACTCTCATTGAGGAGAAAATGATAGTTATCGTATGCCATAGTCAGCTATATTAACACAGAATGGCATGTGCCTTCAAAAAATGGGTAAGAGCCCGGATCTTTCAAGTAGGACAACTTGTGCTCAAGCACGAAGTTCACACCCAACTGGCAAGGGCCCTGTATGGTGCGCAAGGTACTATCAGGGAGAGTTGTCGTCCTCGCTAAAATGGATGCAAAAGAGTGGCTCAAAACAATCAATTCAGACGCAATCAAGTGGTGCTACGAGTGAAGACATAATTCTCAAGTTCGGTAATCATCTTTTACATATAATCGCACTTTTCTTTGTTTGTAATTGCATTAGAAAACCAAATCAATTCTATGTAACGAACTACGTGAGGACCTGATTCCTAAACAAAAGAAGGGGATACGTAGGCATCCATTACGGACTCAGTCGCAATATTACCCAAATCCATCATTTCATGTAATATGAACTACACGAGGACATGATTCCCAAAAAGGGATACATAGGCGCTCTTCGAGCTCGGTCGCATTATCACATTATTACAAAAATTAATCACATTTATTTCAAACAACGTTTTGACCTGATTCCCCGAATGGGATACATAGGCTATCTTTGAGCTCGATCGTACCAAACAAAACATCCCAAATAAACCCCTAGGAAACCTTAGAGATATTGAAAAATCGAAGAATTGCATCACACAACTCAAACTGGGGCCGAATTTTTGAGAAGGTCTCAAAACTTCCATCAACAATCCGGCTCAAAGGATCAGCCGGTCAAAGCTCACAAACTGGGGAAGAATTTTTTAGAAGACCTAAAAAATTCCATCAACAATCCAGCTCAAAGGATCAGTCGATCAAAGCTCATACACTGAGGCAGAACTTTTGAGAGGAACTACAAAATTCCTTCAAACGAAAATCAACCCAAGAATCAGCTGTTCCAAATATGCAATTGGGACAAAATTTTTGAGAGGGCTAAAAAATTTCATCAAGTTTAAGTCGAAGAGCAAGAGCAGAGTGCCAGAGACGTTCAGAAAATATCGCTCAAGCGAACAATGTCATGACATGAGTTGATAATATTTTTGTATATAAAACATTTTAGGGATATTATTTCCTAAAAAGATATTTTCAAATATTTCTACTCCAAACATTTTCTCTCACTATACCGTGGTCAAAAAGGGGTCGAGACCGGTGGATGGAGAAACAACATAACAGGAGTCAGCAATGCAGATTGAACACATAGGAAACTAATGAATTTTTCTGTGACTGCATGTCACCGGAATATCGTCGAAGGGACGATGGGTTTTCTTACTAACTCGTTTGCTCATGAATGAAACAGGTACAACAAAAGCCCTTCCGACACTAGAAAAACCACTATCAAGCCTCGAGAGCCACCAAATAAAGCAAAGACACGATGTTGGAAAATGTCGTAAGAAGCGTGAGGTAAAACGTACAACCTAACCTTGAGAGTCAAGAGTCAGGTGATGTAATTCTAGCCGAAAGGCTACGATCTTCACTCTAGTTGAATAATGTAATTCTAGCCAAAAGGCTGCGGTCTTCATTCCAAGAGTCAGGTGATGTATTTTTAGTCGAAAGGCTGTGGTTTTCACTCCAGTTGAATGATGTAATTCCAGCCGAAAGACTGCAGTCTTATTCCAAGAGTCGTGTAATATAATTTCAGTAAAAAGACTTCGGTCTTCAATCCAGTTGAATGATGTAATTCCAGCCAAAAGGCTATGATCTTCACTCTAGTTGAATGATATAATTCCATCCAAAAGGTTGCGGTCTTCATTCCAAGAGTCAGGTGATGTAATTCCAGCCGAAAGGTTGCAGTTTTCATTCCAGTTGAATGATGTAATTCTAGTTGAAAGGTTGCGGTCATCATTCCAAGAGTCATGTGATGTAATTAAAGACAAAAGGTTACGGTCTTCACTCTAGTTGAGTGATGTAATTATAGCCAACATGCTACGTTCTTCATTCCAAGAGTCAGGTGACATAATTCCAACTGAAGGGTTGCGATCTTCACTCCAGTTGAATGATGTAATTCCAGTCAAAAGGTTGTAGTCGTCGTTCCAAGAGTCGGTGATATAATTTCAGTCGAAAGGCCGCGGTCTTTACCCAAGTGTCGAACGATGTAATTCCAGTCGAAAGGTTGCGGTTGTCATTCCAAGAGTCGGTGATATAATTTCAGTTGAAAGTCTGCAGTCTTCACCCCAGTGTTGAATGATGTAATTACAGTCGAAATGATGCAGTCTTTATT
The DNA here is from genome assembly GCA_029783415.1 of Anisodus acutangulus. Classification (NCBI taxonomy): domain Eukaryota; kingdom Viridiplantae; phylum Streptophyta; class Magnoliopsida; order Solanales; family Solanaceae; genus Anisodus; species Anisodus acutangulus. The sequence continues at coordinate 44,814,687 of CM056497.1, read as the reverse complement.
CAAGAGTCGGTGATATAATTCCAGTTGAAAGGTTACGGACTTCACCCCAGTGTCGAATGATGTAATTCCAGTCGTAAGGCTACAGTCGTCGTTCCAAGAGTTGGTGATATAATTCAAGTTGAAAGGATGCGGTCTTCACCCAAGTGTCGAATGATGTAATTCTAGTCGAAAGACTGCATTCTTCATTCCAAGGGTCAGTGATGTAATTCCAGTCGAAAGGTTGAGGTCTTCACCCCCAAGTCCGAACAATGTACTTTCGGCCAAAAGTCGTAGTCATCGTTTCCCAAAATCAAACTATAGGACCAACAACATCTACCAACAGGTGACACCCGCTAAAAAAAGCACTCTCCAGCAAGTCAATAGAGCTAGACGCTGTAGGAGGAGGCGCCCGCTCAAAGGAAATAACCCAAGAGGGTATAATAAACAAAGCTGCGCAGGTATAAAAATATAAAATGATAACCAACACGCATATATCAGCATATGGAGATAGGTCAAAGCTACCGAAGTTGGAAAGTAGAAAGACCGGGTCCAGATACATACATTGTAAATGTGGAACTTGTTCTTAGGCATCCGGTTAAAAATATGTGTCATCGAGAGTCAAACTCTCTTCACATGAGCTTGAACATCACTCTGCATCGACCTCGCTCGCAAATCATGAAATTTTACTTTTAAAATCCATAACCGGTCGGGCATATACCGGAAGGGTCAAAGGGATTCCCACATAAGAGATACCCTTTTTGTGCCATCGAGTCATACTACAAGTGACCTGATTCTCAAAATTGGGGATATGTAGGCTACTCAATCTCCGAGGATCGGTCACATTCCAACAAAATTATTCCTAAACTCCCCGGTCTGATATTTTTGTTTTATCGGCTTTCTAGTAGTTTAATTGAGTCAAACTACAAACAGCCTGAATTATTATGCAACCTGATTTATGTAGCAAACCCAAAAATTAGGATCTGACCACAATGTTTGAAAAATTGCATAAAATTGGAAGAAATTTCTTATTGGTCGGCTAAAAATTAGTTTAGTCGAAATTCGCTGCTCATGGATGGTCTAGCCATCCTCGAACAACGAATGGGCAGTTGTTGACACATAAGTTTTACCCTCCAATAATTTTATTTATTTATTCAGAGTTTTCGAGTCATAGACCGAGTGAAATATAGTTTTCACAAAGCGAATATAATTTTATAAAATTATTTTGAAAGTATTTTGTCATTTCATTGGATAAAATATCACTTGGTATACATATTGTATACCATATCCTAATTTTGTATAATTTGATCATTAATCATGATTTTTGGAAATTCAATCGACAATTATAAATATAATTATCTTGAAAGAATGTTCAAAATTAAGAGATGATATCCCGCTCCATCAAAGAGATTGATATTCCGCTCTGTCAAACTCAGAAAATCATTAATTAAATACGATAATTGAATTACGTCTCAGTTTTAAATTATTTTTAATTTAAAAGACATTTGCACTAACTTTAAGTTCCTAATTTCGAATTAGTATCAAATTTAGACTCAAAATGAAGCTTTTAGTCTAATTAGGTTATTTATGAAATTATTCGGTCATTTTCTAAATTTAAAACATGATCACATTTGCAAAATATGACCATGACTTAATTTTAAATTACAAAGAATGTGGGTCATTTTCATTTTATTACAAGTCATTTTAATTGGATTGGTGACTGGCCGTGCCATTTGCTAATGCAACCATCATCTTTCTTCCTTCCTTGTATAGGGAAACAATCCGATCTATTATTGTTGCATAATTAGCACCCACAATCGCATATCTTTTTTGAATTCAGAATTTACACAGTACACTTGTAATTTTGTGATCTGCTTTGGCGATCGACTCTGGAATCAGGTTCTCGACTTTTTGGTGAAAACTCAAGTGAACAGCACTTTCGGTGCCGGTGAACAGTACCGGTAAACATTGATTTTCGCCGGCAAACGGGTTTGATTCAACTGGAGTTGGTACCTCCGGTTGCCCGTATCCATTCTTTGTCTTTATCTTTGTTGTTAAATTTTACTGCTTAGCTGTATTGATTCGTGACTTTACGTTCTTGTATTTACCTTCTTGTCTTTAGTTGTAGCATTCTTGGCGTAGTGGTTTTACTTGCCTCTAGATTCTTGTTAACTTGTGCTTTCACTTTGATCCTTTCTTGTTTTAGGGTAAACATTTGAGTAGTTTATTATTGTATAGTTAATTTAGTGGAATTGGTAACTGATGGTAGACTAGGGTCATGTTCTCAGTCGGGGACTAGTTAAGATTCTTAAGAAAATGAGGATTAATATAGCATATGTCCAGGAGACCAAATGGGTAGGACCTAAGGCTAAGGATGTGGACAGGTATAAGTTATGGTTCCCGGGTAGGTCAAGGTATATGAATGGGGTAGGCATTTTAGTAGACAGCGAGCTAAGGGATCAGGTGGTAGAGGTTAGGAGGGTCAATGACAGGATGATGACGATTAAGTTGATAGTTGGAGAGTTCACTATAAGCTTTATTAGTGCTTACGTGTCGCATGTGGGCTTGGACGAGGAGGAGAAAAAATGCTTTTGGGAGGATTTGGTTGAGGTGGTGGGTGGTACCCACCCACTGAGAAGTTATTTATAGGAGGAGATTTCAATGGACATATCGGGTCAGTTCCGAGGGGTTATGACGACGTGCATGGAGGATTTGGCCTCGAGGACAGGAATGGGAGAGGCATCTCATTTTTTAAGTTCGCTAGAGCTTTTGGATAGTGATAGCCAATTCGATGTTCCTAAAGAAGGAGGAACACTTGGTAAATTTTCGTAGTTCGATAGCTAAGACTCAGATAGACTTTTTACTCCTTAGGAAGGTTGACAACGGTCTTTGTAAAAACTGTAAGGTTATTCCGAGGGAGTATCTTACAACCCAACATAAGCTTTTGGTGATGGATTTGGAGATCAAGATAGAGAAGAAGAGGAGGGTTGTGGATGATAGGTTAAAAATAAAATGGGGAGTTTGACCATGGCTAGTGCAAATGAGATGGGGGAGAGGTTGATGGCCAATGGGGCTTGGAAAAGTAGTGGGGATGTGACTTGTATGTGGGACAGGATAGCCAGTTGCATTCAAGAAGTAGCTAGAGAAGTGCTTGGGGTCTCAAGGGGTAGCCGTGGTAGGCATCGAGGGGACTAGTAGTGGAATGGTAAATTTTTAGAGAAGGTGGAAGTGAAGAAAGTGGCGTATGCGCAATTGATTGAAATCAATAATGAGGTAGAGAAGTGGATGAATAGGGAATTATATAAGATGGCGAGGAAGGAGGCAAATCTTGCGGCTACGGCGGTGAAAATGACAGCTTTTGAACGTATGTATGTGGAATTAGAGGAGAAAGACGGGGATAAGAAGTTGTACAGACTAGCTAAGGTGAGGGAGAAGAGAGCATGTGACTTGGATCACGTGAGGTGCATCAAAGACGAGGATGGCAAAGTATTGGTGGAGGACGCGCATATTAGGCGGATGTGACAGTCTTACTTCTATAAACTCTTGAACAAAAAAGAAGATAAAGATATTGTGCTGGGAGATCTGGAGCAATCTGGTAGGTACCAAGATTTTGGGTATTGTAGAAGCATTAAGTTTGAGGAGGTTAAGGGTGTTGTTCGCAGGATGCGCAAGGGACGAGCGACTGAGCCTGATGAGATCCCAGTTGAATTTTGGAAGAGTGCAGGTAGGGTAGGTTTAGAGTGGCTGACTGAGTTATTTAACGTCATTTTTAAAATGGTGAGAATGCCCAAAGAATGAAGGTGGAGTACAATGATCCCTTTGTACAAGAATAAGGGTGATATCCAGAGTTGCAACAACTATAGGGGTATCTTGCTGCTAAGCCACAATATGAAAGATTGGGAAAGGGTCGTGGAGATGAGGGTGAGAAGATGTGTGTTTATTTTCGAGAACCAGTTTGGATTCATGTCGGGGCGTTCGACTACAGAAGCAATTTATCTTATTAGGAGGTTGGTGGAGCAGTATAGGGAGAGGAAGAGAGACTTACATATGGTTTTCATCGACCTCGAGAAGGCATACGACAAAGTTTATAGGGAGATTCTATGGAGATGTTTGGAGGTTAGAGGTGTACCTGTGGCGTACACTATGGCAATCAAGGATATGTATGAAGGAGCCAAGACTAGGGTACAGACAGTGGGAGGAGACTCGGAACACTTTCCAGTGATGATGGGGCTGCACCAGGGATCAGATTTTAGCCCATTCTTATTTGCCTTGGTGATGGATGCACTGACATAACAAATCCAAGAGGAGGTGCCATGGTGTATGTTATTCGCAGATGTCATAGTCCTGATTGATGAGACTCACAAAAGAGTGAAGTTGGAGGTTTGAAGACAGACTCTGGAATCTAAAGGATTCAGGCTGAGAAGGACCAAGACAGAATACTTAGAGTGCAAGTTCAGTAACAGGAGTGACCTTGAGACAATCATGGAGGTGACACTTGGTACTCAAGTCATTCCAAAGAAAGAAAGCTTCAAGTACCTCGGGTTTATTAACCAAGGGGATAGAGAGATTGCTGACGATATCACATATCATATTGAGATAGGGTGGATAAAATGGAGGCTCGTATTTGGAGTTTTATGCGACAAAAAAATGCCACCAAAACTTAAAGTCAAGTTCTATAGGGCCGTGGTTAGATCGACTATGTTGTATGGGGCGGAGTGTTGTCCAGTCAAGACTTCACACATCTAAAAGATGAAAGTTGCGGAGATAAGAATGCTGAGATGGATGTGTGGGCATACAAAGAGGAATATGATTAGAAATGATGATATTCGGGACAGAGTGGGAGTGGCCTTGGTGGAGGATAAGATACAGGAAGCGAGGTTGAGATGGTTTGGACATGTGCAGAGGAGAGACACAAATGCCCTAGTGCGGAGGTGTGAGAGGCTGGCTATGAACGGGTTTAAGAGGGGTAGAGGTAGACCGAAGAAGTATTGGGGAGATTTGATTAGACGAGATATGGCGCAGGTGGAACTTACTGAGGACATGACCTTAGATAGGGGGTTTTGGAGGACACATATTAGGGTAGAAGGATAGTAGGTAGTTGAGCGTAGTCCTACTTACGCTTGTAAACTGGTAGTTGTAGTGTTAGTATTGTAGGCCCACTTAGCCTATTATACTAATAGGCGCAATATTATTTTATAGTCCCTTGTAGTTTGATTTCTGCTGCTATGTGTCATTTGGTGTACTTTGTTTAGCTTATTTACCTGTGCTAGTTACTGCTTACTTTTTTGGAATGCGCTATCATTGCTTATCGCTTTTGATACCAGTATTTTTATACTGCTTTAAATATTTTTTTATCGGGTCTAACCTTCTATCTTGCTTTGGTCTTGCTTTGCTTTTGTTGTTGCTTTGCTTGTGCTTGTGCTTATGCTCTGTCTTGAGCCAAGGGTCTCTCGAAAACAACCGCTCTACCCACCAAGGTAGAGGTAAGGTCTGCGTACACTTTACCCTCCTCAGACCCTATATTGTGGGATTCCACTGGGTATGTTGTTGTTCAAGTCATTTTAATTGAGCCTAGGCTAATTAGGCCCATGCCCAATATCAAATCGTCAAAGGCAAAGGAGAAGGGCCAAACACCCACATTTGTTCTTTCTCTTCCAAGGGTTACAAAAACCTTAAGCACCTATTCATTCTCTCTCTTTGTCATATTGTCGTTAATGGCAAATTGCCAGAGTACGTTACTTTCTCTGTATTTCTGCTTGGATAGAAGGGAAAAGGCATTAAATGCCTTCATCCCTTACCCCCATACGCATGACGCCAGTACAACTCCCCCTCCTGGTGAGGTCGCCCCTCTCTGTCGCCCTTGCTATTTTTTCTACTAGCAATTAATGCTCTTGTCCATTTTACAATTCAAATATCTCAATTTCATTGGTTGAGAACTCTTTTAAAGGTAATCCCCCCCCCCCCCAAAATGAGTTCTCCCATATCGATCCCTTTAGGATCTGCTAGGGTTTTGACAACCCTATAAATACATCCATTTGTTCTTCAATTTAAAAGTCTGAAACTTGATTCTTGCCTTTTATATTGATTAAGAGTTGAATCTAGTTAAATTTTAACAATTAGGCTTAAATTGGGATCCAAGCCCTTTAGCGGAACCCATAGTTAGTTTAATTGGTCATTCACCATTGAAAACCTTTTTCTTTTCGTGTGATTGCGAGTGTTGAAGATTGTCAGAGTAAAGATTTGAAAGAAATAATCCCTTGATTATTTTCATTAATTGAAAGGTATATATACAAGTTACATATTTCCATAATAGGAGAATCCTATTCCTATTCTACTCCTAAAACCTTATTCTACCATAATTCTAACTATACAATTATGGTTAGTGTACAAGAATAATTAAGGTAACCTTTACACTACAATATTATAATAATATACATACCAAATATACACCACCCGTGATGGGCCAACCCGAGATGGGCTTGCTGCCATCTTGCCCGGATCTTCTTCCATAATGGTACGGAACAATAGTATCGTTGGGGTAGATACACAAATCACCTTAAATCTAAGAAGCCGAGTCGGTGGGTTGGTTCGGGTGGAGAAAAAAAAATGAATTGAACTTAAAATCTTTTCTGGAGATATCCATTTTCCTGGCGAGACAGATAAGATAATCTCTCTGCGCTCATGTTAGATGCCGCTTGCCCCTTTCCACTCCTTCACCTCTGGGACAGGCAGTTTCACTCAAAGCTGCTCATGAGTCACTTTTTGTGCACACTTTGGAGAAAGCTTGGAACTCGTCTTCAATTTAGCTCAACTTGTCACCCACAAACGGATGGCCAAACTGAGGTTGTTAATAGGATTTTAGGGATTCTTTTACGGAGCTTTGGGGTGCAAATATTCGGAAATGGGACTTGCTTTTAGCTCAAATAGAATCTTCCTAGTCATGAGAAGGAACTCAAAAAGATAATAGATCGTCTGCCTAAAAATGAGCTAAGGGAGATAATCGGCAAACCCCAACTAAACCAACCAGTAGAGGCCCTTTCTGCAGAGAAAATAACTGCTTTATTCAATCTAGCCTCCCGACATTTGGAGAAAAAGAAAGAGATTATCGATCTTATTTCTTCTATGTATCCAGAGAAGAAATGGGAGGATTGTAATTGCTATCTTATTAGGTTCAGCCACTATAGCTGTTCGGAACCCACAAACCATTCCGACCGTGGGTCAGAATTTCTTCGAATATGTTCTTGAATTCATTCTAGATGTGAGTAAAACTCAAATTGGAGAAGAATATGGGCCCTGGGTTCCTTTTATTGGCACTATGTTTTTATTTATTTTTGTTTCTAATGCATTCTTTTTGAATGAATACCCGGTAGCTGTAGCAAAGGAAGAAGGCGTATAGGCTCTGCCTGATCTTATCTCAGGAGATGGAAGAACTTCTGACCCTGGCCCCGGCTTAACCACACTAAGACTTATTCAGTCTAATTTCCAGACTGCTTGCTATTGAATCAGCAAAAGAAGACTTGAAGCGTGTGTAAGCAGCCTATCTCACAAGTGTATATCACGGGTATATACCTTGTTTAACAAGATTCAATCCCTCTTCGACATGTTTGTGTTTCAATGAGTTGATATCAGCATGTTTATTTAGTCTTAGACATGTTTAGAGCTCACAATGAGAGTTATTGGTGTGTTGAATACTTAGCATGTTAGTTTAAGTCATATTGACCCCGTATGAATATTAAAAGTCATGAAAACTTGTTACTAGACTATTCACAGTTTAGTATGTCATGTTTAATTGGTTAAGTTCACTGCTTATTAGTTGTTAGTGTGATTAGAGAAGTAGATGTCTAATACAATGGTTTAAAACTGGTCTCATGCATATATGAATCACCTAGTTATTTTACTATCTAGTTTAAGGCTCACTTAATCACATTAACCTATTTAAATGGCTTTGAACTGATCGCTATGTTAGTTATAATCAGTTTTAACCAGTCTTAATTTGTTTAGTAGTTATGTCACCTAGTCTCTGTCATGATAAGAATTGATCTAAAATGGGTGATGTTTGGTTTAGTTAATCTGTTTAGCCAAAAATGGTCAAGATTGTATCATACTCTATTTTCTCAGAATCTGACTGCACCTCCTTCTTCCCCTTTGCATGCTCCCATTGGTTTCTAAGTGAAATTTCAGGGATTAGTTTGATTGTATTGTTGGCATATATTAGAAATGTACATGCCTAAAGAATACTTCGGACTGGCACAATTTCAATATGTAGTCACATAAACATGTAGGTGATTCCCCCATCATTTCTTCATGATTGTTTTGTGTTGGATTCAATTTAGTCCTCTTTATTATGAATTTGAATTGTGTTCATTAAGTTTTCTCCTATTCACCTTCCTGGGTTGGTTAAGCCAAGTGTTGTGCTTCATGTTCCCTCTTATCTATCACTGCAGCATAACTATTTCCCCCCTCATTTATGAATGTGATGGTATATGTAGAATCAAGGTTACCTTGGTTGCATGTGTTCAGTGTCTAAGGCTATAAGAAAATTAGGACAATTGCTATGCATCTCCTATTTTAGTTTGCATCTTAATGCTTATGTTAGTCGAAGATATACACCAATATACACCTTGGTATACAAGATGTATACTGAATATACTTAGCATATGAAAGTATACAAGTTGTATATCACTCATAAGTATTGTACTATGTGTTTGGTGGGCTTGGCCCATTTATGATAATTTCTTCTACTTTCTTCTTTACGAATTGCATATTGGGCAAGGCCCACTGTTTACATTCTTGTTATTTTTCTTTAAATGATGTTGATTAGTTTGAACTAGCCCATTTGTTTTGAATAAAATTCTCTTCGTTGTGGGTTGTTTATTTTATTTACTTGCATGAATTAATTAAATGGTGAGTCTAAGATAGTCTCTAACTTGGGCTTTTTATTTTTCTCTTTGTTTGTTTTCCGATGCATCATCATGGAATGGGCCCTTACTGGGCCTATTCTCCTTTTCATCGAGTCATGCCTTCGCGATATTACTGATTGGGCTAAGCCCCAATCTAGACTGCCGATCGAGATAAAAAATAGAAATGGAAGTTAACATTTGCATTGAAGACCCAACTATGGATAAAAATAGACAACTGGTGGGCTTACGTAGGCCCACCAACCTAAACTTCTCTCCATTTCAAATTTATATATATATATATATATATATATATATATATATATATATGTATATATATATATATATATATGTATGTATTAACTGTAATAAACATACTTTAGTATTGGAATTTTACTTATGGTTGGGAGCTATTATAAGCAAAACAATGCGTATATCGTTTAGTTTGAGTCGCCTAAGTGGTTTTTAAGACATTTTAAAACTTAAAATGTAAATAACAGAAAAGGGACTGTTTTGGTTTAAAGAGAATGAATTATATGGGATATTTAAAAATTTGGAAATGAAAAAACAGATTTTGGCCAAGTATAAACTGACTATTGGACTCAAAAACTTGGATTGGACTTTGAATTCTGGAAATTAATTAGGCTGATTTAAGGACCCAAAATATTGGGCCTGAGTGACACAAAAACCAACGGACTGTTGAACCGAAATTGGGCTTAAGATAGAAACACTTTGGTTTAAATTGTAGTCTGGGCAGAGCTGAATAGGATAAATGATTCTGGATAAATAAAAACTTATCTTGGACTTGAATTAAGTTGAAGATTTTTGGAAAGTAGGATATAATGTTGACTGTGGGACTATGACATGCTAAAGAATAAAAAGAAAATCCATTTTCTATCTCTTTGATAAAAACCAAACTTGTTATTTTAAGAGGAACTATACCACTTTTAAAAGCTTGAAAAAGATTTACAAAAGCTGCAAGTGTAAAATAATTGGACTAAACGTGAAGTTCTACTCAAATTCACATTTGAGTGTTCTTAGTCCGGAAACTAAATTGATTAAACATCTCGTGCATATCATTTTGGCGGATGTTTTAACTCTGTGTTTTAAATAAAACAATGAGTTAGATACATGAAAAATGGCAAGTATTTTGCGGATTTTAAACCTTAAACAATTTAATCACTTTAAAAAACATGCTATAGATGCCGTAGGTCAACCGTATTCTACGGATCCTTAATACTGGGGTGCTAACACCTTCCCCGGGGGATAACCAGAACCCTTACCTTGACTCTGGTTTAGATAGAATTTCCTCTTTGAATAAACCCTTTCACACGGGTTTTCCTAATTTACCTATAAATTAGGTGGCGACTCTAAAATACATTATCCAATTTAGAGCACCATCCAAATTCTTATTAATCTTTATGCGCTAACCCGTATAAAAAAGCGAACTGTAACAACATGTATGTCAAATTATTTTTATGACTGACTATTTTTCTAAATGGGTTGAAGTTGTAGTTTACGTAAAGATACAAGAGAAAGAGGTTAAAGACTTTATTTGGCAACATATTATTTATCGTTTTGGCATCCTTAAGGAGATAGCTTGTGACAATTGTTGGAATTTCATCGGGGCTAAGGCCACAGAGTTCCTTGATGAATTGAATATCAAGTGGATCACCTCTACTCCCTATTATCCCAATGCAAATGGACAAGCAGAGTCGACAGATAAGACTATAATCAAGAATTTGAAGATGAAACTGGAAGCTGCAAAGGGAAATTGGTCGTTCAAGCTACTAGAGATATTATGGACATATTGAACCATGGCAAAAATGAGTACCAGAGAGACTCATTTTTCCTTGATCTAAGGTGCAGAGGCCTTGATCGCGATAGAAGTCGGAACTCCCAGCTTGAGATACCTCCGGGCTGAGGATGAGTCAAATACATAATCAATGTCCTTACACCTGGATTTGCTTGAGGAACGTCGACATTTAGCATACGTCCAAATGGTAGCCCAGAAGTATAGAATGGAGCGTTATTACAACCGGCACATAAATCTCCGATACTTCAAACTCGGGGACTTGGTGCTCCGGAGAGCCACTTAGAGTACCTGGGAGCGAAATGCTGAAAAGTTAGGAACAAACTAGAAGGGACCATATACGATAACAAACATTGCCAGTAAAAGAGCTTATCATCTAGCAGACCAGCAAGGAAATATACTTCATAGTAATTGGAATGTAAGTCATTTGAAGAAGTATTATGTGTACTAGGTCCAAGTATGCGCTGCATTCTTTTTCCATTCGACTGATTTTTATCCCAATTGGTTTTTTCTGGCAATGTTATTAATGAGACAACATCACGATCTAAGCATGTTATTAATCTTACTACCAAAGAGAATTATCCAATATCCATGTCTTCATAGCATGAACTCTCATATACTGGGGGCCATACACCCGAAATGGATTGAGGAAAATTTTAAAATTTTAGAATTCTAAGGAAAGCATCGATACTGGGGACTGCTCGGATATTCAAACTATATGTAACCGGATTGACCACACTAGATGGAAGTCGGATTATTCTTGCAATTGTCTCACATTTGTAAGTCAAAGGAATCAATACAAAATCCCTTTTACGAATAATAAATCTTTGCCATCACAAGCACGAAATGTATGTTGTTATATTAAATATATCAAAAATTTGTGCCATAATGAACATGAGACGTCCTTTTCTACAACACCATTAAAAATAAGGCTACTCTATTATTAAAACCTTAACAAAAACCTTAAGGCTCTGAATAAAAGAAATACCGAGGGTTTTAAGTTGTTCAGAACCAAGTTAAGTCTGGAACTAACTTTGGAGGTCATAAGAGGCCTTGATTAAATATGAATGAAAAACACATCTTTGGAACTTAATTAAGATTATCGGAAAGTTTGTAAACTTTAAGACTTGACCTGTTCTGATAATATGAACCTCAAAACTAGGTTCCGGTTCATAAAGCGAAGTAATAAAGTTTGAAACTAGTGCTTGCTTATGAAAATAAATAAAGGATGAAAACTTGGCACATAATTACAAAGGGAAAGGTTCATTCATTCATATTTTTCCAGACAGAAACTAGTCCGGATAAAAAAGGTACTAACCGGGCCCAAAGTGACCTGGTAACAAAAAACAAGACTGAAATAAAACCCCATGAAATGTTTCGGCCTGCCCACTCCGTGGTCCGCCGGGGTGTTTCAAGTGTTGCCAATAAAATAAGAGATCTAAAAAGATTTGTTCGGGGGAGGGAAAGGGGGATTCATCATCTTCACTAGCCTCTCCATCAACTTCCACGTTCGAATCCTCTCTGTCTCTATGAAGGGCTTCCAATGACAACTCGACATCAATAACTGCATCCAGAATTTCTGAAGCAATATCGAAACTCGATTTTCTTTATTCCTCAAGAGCATCCACTCGACCGTTAAAAACGGTCAAGTCTCTTTGGAGTTTCCACCTTTGGCACTTAGCTTGGAGTTCAGTGATGGTATGCTCAAAAGTATGGAGTTGTCCCTAGGCATCGACTAAGTCGGCAGCAAGCTGGGTCGTTCGTCCTTGAAGAGTCGTGTAAGAGGTGGTCAGGACTTGAAGAGAATACTCCCAGTCCTTCAGAGAGTCAATTGCATCTTACAAGCGCAACTGGAGTGAGTATTGGAGAAGAGCATGAATCCTTAAGATCAACACATAACTTTGACTTTTGCCCTGAGGTGCTAGATTTCATCCTTTAGCTTCTTTTCTTCACCAGAAGGGTCGATTGCCTTAGCTAAATCTGCAGTGGAGAGAGTAGAGGCGTGACCCTGAGTGAAAGGATTGCGATCGGTAAATAAGATCAATTTTGTGGTAAACGAAAGAAAATTAAGGGATATTCTACCTGTAAAAATAAGTCTGCAAGATGAGCGAAAGAGGCCTCGAGGGTAGCATGAGGCCATTTTCAGGGGGAAGAAGCAGATGTCCCAGCCTCGACTTCAGAAGTATGGATTGAGCTATGCTTTGAATGGTCCTCAAGAGGAAAGGAAGTCTCCACCTCCGAAGCTTCATGTCGGGGACTATCTGGGCTGGTTCTTTCTTCGGTCACCTTCTCCTCATCATCAATGTGAATAGCACCCTCCTTATCTTTCACTTGTAGATCCTTCCAGTACTCTGTAAGTTGACGGCGGTTCCTCACCCAAGAACAAATTCCCATTGGGAGCTCGGGGGCCTTATCTCGAATTATTCATTTTTGGTTGCTAGAAGCAGACTTAATGTATGAAAAAACAGCCGCACAAGATGACACTTTTTGGGCCGAAGACTTTCGTACCAGTAGCCCTGCGAATGGAGAAAATCTGTTGTTAAGGAGTCTCGGAGAAATCGGGATGAATTACGTAAAAAAGGAAAGTTCAGGGATAAGGCTTACCATGATATTTCCCCTTTCACCATGCGGAAGTAATACTCTTCCATGACCTAGTGATGTTGGGGGAGGCACGAAGAAGGCGTACCACCCACTAAAAAATCCCTTCAATTAATTAGGGCTCAACTTAAACGGCTGAAAGGTTACAATACTTGCATTAGGAAGGGATTTTGCTTTATTTGAAAAGCTAAGAAAATAAGTTTGTTAGGAAAAAAGAAAAGGTACTCACGGGAAGAATTCCACTCCTCTGGGAAAGGATCCGAAGAAGGCTAATGGTTTGGTCGGTCTTAATTAAAATAAAATAGGTCAACCAACCCCAGTCATGGTTATTCTCCGCATTAATGAGGTTGTGGATTCTTTGGGGGTACAGATGAATAATTCCACCTCATAAAACCCTAGGTTAATATAGGAGGAGGAGGTGGTCAACAGTGAACGGATCATCGGCATCATTGGCTAACATCTGAATGCAGTAAACTAGTCTCCAAATTTGCGGAGCAACTTGGCCTAAGAAAACCCTATATCGACAACAAAAATCCTTGATAATCTTTGGGATGGGGAGTTTGAAACCAATGGTGATGGGATAGGTATACGTCATGGAAAATCCTTCAACATGACAATGAACTCGATCAATAGGGTTGACTATTTTGACAACTATATCAAGGGAGAAACCACAATCCTTTATAAAGGAAGAAAGAATCTCGATCGTTATTTTGGATTCAAAGTTATCGAGATGCTCGTAGTTGGTTTGAACACGGAGATCTCTTGAAAAATTGAACATATAAGGGAGGATTTCGGCAGCAGTAGAATACAAGTCAATTTTTTGAGTTGTAGGAGAAATGGGTTCCTTCCCGTGGCGATGATTTAGAGGATTGTCGTTACCCTCAGAAGAGTGGGAATGAGAAGATTGAGTAGAAGCCATTGTTGTGAAAGTTTGAAAGAAGGAAGGAAGGGTTCTTAAGGAAATTGGCAAAGTGTGTGGTTGCCTTTCGTGAAAAGATTTGGCCTCCTATTTATGGTAAAAATGATATAACGTTTTGGAGGTGAAAAGACGTGTACCATTATTGCGACAGTTCACTTCGATCAGAGAGATGGTTCAATTGTCGCCGTTTCAGAAGCAGTAAATGGATGTGATGTTTGACAAGTTTTATAATCATTAGGATTCAAATTTCCCGCCAAAGTATGAAGCGTTGATTGGTTATATCAAATCCACTTCCCGGTTGTGCAAGAGTCACGACTGGAAAGTGCGGGGCTATCTGTATACGGAAAAATTCATTTATAACAGTTGTACGAATTATGATGCGACACGTGAGAATTGATGTTGGGCAAGTCCAAGTTAGTTTGGTGCATCACCGGTAGCATTCAAATGGTATCAGAAGCGACACAAGCGTAATCAGTACCGGTAATGCAGAAGATTGAAAGCCGTTTGAATTGTAATGGGAAACCATTACCAAACCGGTCACACATCTTTCAATGGAGGCTTTAATGGTATTTATTGGGATATTGATTATCCAATTATTACAACATTCATTCTTTATTATTAATGAGTGCATGTTTCGTGGGCTGTGTACCCATATAGCTCATGTATAAATAAGGCACATTACTCCATTGTAACAGATCATATTCTAGCTATTACAAAATACTCACTGATATTCTCTTGATTTTTATGTTTTCATACAAGTTATCGTTGTTGACACCCAATTTTGTCCCGTCTTTTCCAATTTATTTGCAATTTTAAATATTTTTAACACCTCAAAATAATTTTAATCTATATACATACATGCGTATATATATATATATATATATATATATATATATATATATATATATATATATATATATATTATTCTCTTATTATTCGCATTTTTTACTATCATTTGCATTTTTATCATAATCATAAGTTTTATCCGAAAATTCTATGTTATTTTATTCTCGCAAAATTGCATCGCATTTCCATTTTTTATTAAGCATTAAACATTTCGCAAATATTATATCTTTATTATTATCACATCGTTATGTTGTTATTTAAATAATTTACATTTTTTCTTCAATACATTTTTAATATTAAACCCCTTTTATATTTTTTAATCCATAACCCATTTTCATTTTCCCCAACCCAGAACAATTTCTACCCAAAACTAATTTCATTCCCACAAACTAGCCCAAACCCCTAACCAAATTCGCAACCAAACCAAGCCCAAATTTTGGCCCAACCGGCCATTCCCAATACCCAAATTCATTCCCCTCTATTTCCCTTATCTCCAAAGCCCAACCGGCCACCCTCTACCAAGCCCAAAGTCCCTAATTAAATTCCCATTCCTTTATCAAGCCCACCAGAATCCCTAAAACGGCCCAACCCCCCTTATTTTTTTTACCAAACCCGATACCCCCTTAAAACCCAACCCCCAAAGCCCCAAAGCCCCCTAAACCTAAAACAAAATATCTCAAACCCCCCAACCCCTCAACTCGTCGCCGCACACCCCTACCCCTACGTCGCCGCACCCTACGCCTGACACCACCAATCGCCGCCACCACCACCTGACACCACCAATCTACCCCATCACCTCTCCGCAACACATACCCCAAGAATTCGCCCCAAAAATCAGATTTTGTCTCCCCATTTATTTTGAAATTCGAATTCGATTTTGTAAGGGGTATGGGTGGGGGTGAACGTCGGGTGAGTACCTATAAAACCCCCATTTTATTCACTATTAAAAGGGATGACCGGAGGACAAGACCGAAAAAAATAATAAATAAATACTTATTGTGTTCTTGAGTTTGATTTTTAAGCATTTGCCTTCTTTGTTGTTCAAGAAACAAGTCCAAAATCCGAAAGAAAAGGGTGAGTTTCGATTTTTTAAATACTTCTATTTTTGGTCTCATAAGTCGAATCCGAAAATCTGCTTGTTGTTGTTGTTTTTCTTCACTGATTTCGGGTCGGGTCGACCCGAATTGGATTTTCCAGAATTATTGCATTTCGCATCTTGCATGTTGGTTATCTGAAATTGGTGCAAAAAATATGGTTCGAGTTTGATATTTAATACGGGTCGGGTCACTTATCCGGGTCGAGTCGACCCGGTTTGGATATTTTCCAGAATTCTTGCATTTCGTATCTTATTTGGTTGGTTATCGGAAAATTGGTGAAAATCTGATTCGGGTTTGAATCACTGATTCGGGTCGGGTCACAGACCCGGGTCGGGTCGACCCGATTTGGATATTTTTAGAATTATCGCATTTCGTATCTTATTTGATTGGTTATCTGAAATTGGTGCAAAAATCTGATTCGGGTTTGATATTTAATTTGGGTCGGGTCACTGATTCGGGTCGGGTCGACCCGATTTGGATATTTTTTTTTAGAATTATTGCATTTCGCATCTTATTTGATTGGTTATCCGAAAATTGGTGAAAATCTGATTCGGGTTTGATACTTGATTCGGGTCGGGTCATTGATCCGGGTCGGGTCGACCCTATTTGGATATTTTCCAGAATTCTTGCATTTCGTATCTTATTTGTTCGTTATCTGAAAAATTTGTTTTCAGAATTGGGTCACCCATTCGGGTCACTGTTCATAATCCGGGTCTAATTTTTCATAAATACTTCTTAATCCTGTTTCGGTTCCAAAATTTCAGAATTCGGGTCGGATACTTTAATTGCTCACTGCTCATTTCTTTGGCACTGTTATTATTGATTGAACTAATACCGCATTTAGGCCAATGAAATTGAATTCGAGGCCGTGCTTTTTTTTTTGTTTCGTAGAACTGTTTTCAGTACTGTTTTAAGCATCCGTGCAACAGATATCTTACTGTTTTACTATTTTATCATTTTTACTAATACTGCATTTAGGCCGATGAAATTGAATTCGAGGCCGCGCTTCTTTCGTTTCTCTATTTTCATTTTACTGTTTTAAACATCCGGGTAACAGATAGTTACTGTTTTACGGTTTTTACTAAACATCCCGACTTCTCGGGAATTGCCTCACTGTTTTTTTTTCTACTGCTTACTGCTGCTGCTTACTGTTCCGATTTAATTGTGCTGATTCGAACACGATACTACACTGGCCGATGAAAAATATCCGTCGATTTTGAGGCCTCCATAGTCGTAAAGACGGAAATATAACTTCTGGGCAAGGATGAGGCTTAAACCTTTTTTCATCCGAGGGATTAACATGTTTAGTAGGCAAGGCGATTAAAATAACCAACAAGTTATATGTTCGCAGCCACGACGTGATTATAATGATCTTTTCTTTTCATCCGAGAGACCAACATGTTTAGTAGGCGAGGCAATCAAAATAATCACCGAGTCATACGTTTGCAGCCACGACGTGATTGGAATGGTCTTTTCAAAATTTAAGTCTGAGCCCTCCGTGACTAAAGCACTCATTGTTTTGGATACGGATCCGAAGTTATTTGTATTTAACTGTTTCTAACCGTTTGTTCTTGACAGCTTGCAGGGAATAAAGTAAATAAAGGCAGATGTTCCATCGGAGTTTATTTATTTTATTTACTTTCTTTAATTCAGCTTTTATCCCGCTCTGTATTGTAATATTATTTATCGCACTTATGTAACTATTGAAATGCTTAGAATAGGCAAACTTAGAATTAATTCATAGGGTAGTTTAAAACTTAGAAACCCCTTCGCTAGTACATTTACTTGTAGGTTCGGGTAATTCAAACTTATAAACCCTTCGCTAGTTTATTTATTTATAGGCTTGCCATGCATTTTTTAATTTTCAAAACAAACTTTGATCATCTTCTGGTCACTTTATTAATTGTACAACTCAAAATGATTTCCAAAAAATATTTCTTTGGCATATAAGTAGCTCGTTTTTCTGTTTGCTATTAATTATTAAAAATGCATACTTTCAACTTTACATGTATTTCTCTTTAAATACCATACAAATGCATACTTGCACAAAATGCATTCTTTTACTAAATAATTGCAACATCATTTTAAGTTTATATTTTAAAACATGCATTTTCTTAATACAATAATTAACCTGAGTTTGATCGGATAACCGCAAGTTAGCGGATCTTAAAGGATGTCTAACCCCTTCCCTTTAGGATAATAAAGAACCCTTACCTAGAATCTCATTAGTTTCGCAGACCTTAAAATTGGAGTTACATTGCAGCATTTATTTAATATTTAGGTGTCCTAATTCATCGTAAAATAATTAGGTGGCGACTCCTTAACCATTTACCCAGGAATCACCGAACACGTTGTGCTCCGCTTCCGACCTCTCGCGGGGTTGGTTAAAAACGGGCGCGACAATCGTCACTTTTCTCAGAAGCTGACACAAGGCTCATGCTAATTACTATTTACTTTATCTTGTTAATATTTGTTTTCAGTATAATTTATCTAGAATTCATAGCTAACGTGTGTCGCGCCCGTTTTCGACCTACTCGGGTCAAAGCGGAGCACAACGTATCCGGTGATTTCTGGGTAAAAGATTAAGGAGTCGCCACCTAATTATTTTTTACGGTGAATTAGGACACCTAAATATTAACTAAATGCTGCAATGTAACTCCAATTTTAAGGTCTGCGAAACTAATGAGATTCTAGGTAAGGGTTCTTTATTATCCTAAAGGAAAGGGGTTAGGCATCCTTTAAGATCCGCTAACTTGCGGTTATCCGGTCAAACTCAGGTTAATTATTGCTAGAAAAAATGCATGTTTGAAGTATGAAGTTAAAAGATGTTTGTAAATAATTAATGAAAGAGATGCACTTTTGTACATGTATGCATTTGTGACAATAATAAGGAGAAAAGCAATTCATTTGTAATGCCAAAGGTGTAATTTTTGAAAATCATTTTTTAGTTGTGCAATTAATAAAATAAATAGAAGATGATCAAAATTTGTTTTGAAAATTTTAAATATGTATGACGAGCCTAAAAATAAATAAACTAGCGGAGGGTTTCTAAGTTTGAATTAACTGAGCCTACAAGTAAATAAGCTAGCGATGGGTTTCCAACTTTAGACTATCTTATGAATTAATTCCAACTCTACCTATTCTAAGCATTTCAAAAATTACGTAGGTGCGGTAAATAATATTACAATACAGAGCGGGATAAAAGCTGAATTAAAGAAAATAAATAAAATAAATAAACTCCGGAGAATATCTGCCTTTATTTACTTTATTCCCTGCAAGCTGTCAAGAATAAACGGTTAGAAACAATTAAATACAAATAACTTCGGATCCGTGTCCAAAACAGTAAATGTTTTGATCACGGAGGGCTCAGACTTAAATTTTGAAAAGACCATTCCAATCACGTCGTGGCTGCAAACATATGACTAATGTGGTTATTTTGATTGCCTCGCCTACTAAACGTGTTGGTCTCTCGGATGAAAAGAAAAGATCACTATAATCACGTCGTGGCTGCGAATATATAACTTGTTGGTTATTTTTGTCACCTCGCCTACTAAACATGTTGATCTCGGATGAAATAAAGGTTTAAGCCTCATCCTTGCCCAGAAGTTATATTCTCCGTCTTTACAACTGTGGAGGCCTCAAAATCGACGGATTTTTTTTCATCGGCCAGTGTAGTATCGTGTTCGAATCAGCAAAATTAAATTGGAAACTTGAAGCAACAGAGTAAGCGTAAAAACAGAGAGGCGAAGAAGAAGCGTAAAAGAACAGAGGCAATTTACGAAAAAGACGCGATGTTTAGTTTAAAACAAGAAACAAAGAAAACAAGAAACAAAGAAATATCCGTTGCATGGATGTTTAAAACGACAAGCGAAAACAGAGAAACGAAAATAAAGTGCGGCCTCGAATTCAATTTCATCGGCCAGTGTAGTATTTGTTCAAATCAGTAAAATAATAAAACAGAGAAACAAAAAAAGCGCGGCCTCGAATTCAATTTCATCGGCCTAAGTGTAGTATTCTGTTCAAGTCAGTAGACTTTTCAGAAATATTGCGGCTGTCCGAAACAGTGTTAAAGCGGCTGTTTTCAGCCAAGAAACAGCAGCAAATGGGTTTAAAAATAACGCAGTAGTGGGCTTGAAACACAGAAGCAGTGGACTTGAAAAGCAGCAGTGGGCTGTCCAAAGCAGCTATTTTCAGCCAAGCAAATAGCAGCAATTTAGGCTAAAATACAGTAGTGATAAGACATCAAATATGCTCAAAATGTAGCAGTAAAATATTTCCGAAAAGAAGTGTAAATGGTCGAGATTGCAGCAGTTATGCGCGGCAAACGCAACATCAGAATAATGGCTCAAAAGTGCGATGTCGGCCCAAGTATTGCGCAAAGCTGGCGCTTTGAATCGGCTGACCAAAAGGAACAAAACCCATAACGAGAACTATTTAAAGATGGCATGTATCCAGAATCTCAAGGTGCAACAGGATACCACAACCACTGGTAGCACATCAAAGACATAAAGGGAAAGGTAAACTTAAAGGCCAATCACACTAAACCGCAAATTTGAAAGGATAAGAAGACAAAGGGGGCTACCACCATTCATTTCCGATGCCGCAACAAGATTCAAATGGTTTCTAGAACCTTAGGCATGGCAGGCTATCGAAGAAGGCTAAACCAAACCCGAAGCTTGTCTTCGCTTTCAACCGGCATAACAAGATAATAGGACAGTTCTGACAAGGCAACTATGAAAGAAAACATTCGGCCATAACATAGAATGTAGACATGGGCAGTAATATAACACGCCACAAACTAGTTCAAATACGCACAATATGTTAATACATATATCATTCAGCAACTTAGTAAATATAGCATGATATAAGATAACTTAAAAGACTTTTCATGATGCTATGGAGGCACTTAACACCTAATCATATAGGGGAAATGCATGACTAATTCAGTAGGCATTAATAGGATGAAAAGGATGAGCCAAATAACCATCTAGGGGAACTGGAGAATACCAACATAGCCGGAGTGGACCATTTCTAACACACCAGACTTAATCAGCTCGTAAAAAAAAAGAATAGGAATTCTCTCATGGACAGATCCAAAACAAGGAGAATAACACATACACATAGGTAGACATTGTGGATATGGTTGCACAACTTAACAAGAGGCAAAGACATTTCTTTTTCCTAAGTGAGACATGTTTAAATCACTTATTAAACCATTTCTACTTGAGCAGTTTTAACATCAGACTATTCCTTATACATGTTTACTACATGAAACAATATTATAAGTTAAAGTATGAAATGCAAACAAAGGCTATAACTTAACACAACACATGCTAGTTTCAAATAGTGCAAAAATGCTAATGAAACACCATCTAGACAACTCAATAGATAGGGCATGACACAAGATGACTTAGGAGGTGTATCAATCTAACATGGATGCATTCCAAAACCTAAACAAAACAAGGCAAGTATGACCAATTCAGCAAACATATGAGACATTGAGATGGTCAAATAATCATTCAAAATGTAACATTTTAAATAGGCAGGATCATTTAGGTTAATCTTAAACACATAGGACCATGTTCACGTTATACATTAGGCATAATGACACTTTAAATCCAAGCACAATGCGGCTAAGATGGTTATTAAACAGGTTGCAAGTTAAGTAACTAGCATTCTTCAGCTAACAAACAACTAATACCTACTGAACTAGTTGCAAGCGTATTTCAGTATATCATATTAAACATACACCTAGTTGACAACTTAATGAACAAAATAAACTTAAATTAGTCAGAACATGCTTAAACAGACAGTGATGCCAACCAAATGTAACTAACAGACGATTAATTAAAAGCAAACACACAAAAATAAAATTTGATAGGAATTGAGCCATCGACCTTCTCCGGCAATGAGGCGTGTTCGAATCGTCGAATCCGCTCGGAGGCGTTATTTTGGAATTCGATTTTTGCAATTTGAATTCGATTTTGGATCTTGAATTTCGATTTTGGAATCTTGCTTTTTACTTTTACGATGTCCGCCCGACAGGAACCAAAAAGCGATTGGAAAGAGCAAAAATTCAAGATTTTTAACACCACAAACCAATAATTTCGACCTATATTTTGAACCTTTAAGTTGAAGAACATATGCAAGAACAAACACTCATAAGTAGATTTCGGATTTTTGAAATCCGGAATCTTCCCAATAGTGAAGAACACAAACAAAGTACAAAGCAAAACCTTTAAGAAAATTTCGGACTCATAAACATAAATTTTTGGACCTAAAATCGACCCCCAAAACTCTAAAATAATCAACTTCAAAGACAGATTTTCGGACCCCCAAAAATGAAGAACAAGGGGGATATTTATAGGTGGATTTCCCCCCCCAAGAACGAGTTTGAAATTTGAATTAAAGGCAAAAGAAATCTGAACTTTGGAAGCGGATTTTAGGGGGTATGGGTATGGTGAAGTGATAGGAGGGGTGTGGTGGTGTCAGTGTTTGGTGGCAGGGAGTTTGTGGTGGCAGTGGGTGAGGCGACCGGCGTGTGGGGTCGCCGGTATGGGGTGTGCAGCTGATTGAGGGATAGGATTTTATTTTTGTTTTGTTTTGTTTTTTTGGGCTCTGGCGTTGGGTTTAAAGGGTAAGGGAATGGAATTGGGCCGACGGGTCGACCGGTTGGGCTGGCGAGGTGGTTGTGGGTTGAGGGAGTTGGGCTCATGGGTAGGCCTGGTGGGGATTTAAAAGTTTTGGGATTTTGTTTTGTGGGTTTTGGTTTAAAGGGGATAAAGGTTGTGGGGGTTGGGCTTGGAAGATGGGGGTGGCCGATTGGGCTTGGTGGAATAAAGGGAATGGGGCCTTATGGTTTTGGTTGGGGGAATTTGTATTGGGTTGGGAAAATAAAAAATGGGTTAGAAATTGTTTTGGGTTAAAAAAATATAAAAGGGGTTTAACATAAAAAAAAATTTTGTTTTGTAAAAGATGTGAATTATTTAAAATAACATAACGATGTGATAATAATAAAAATATAATATTTGTGAAATGTTTAATGCTTAAATAAAAAAATGGAAATGCGATGCAATTGAGAATAAAATAACATAGAATTTTTGGATAAAACTTATGATTATGATAAAAATGCAAATGATAGTGAAAATGCGAATAATAATAATAATAAGAGAATAATAATATATATATATATATACGCATGTATGTATATAGATTAAAAATTGTTTTTGAGGTGTTAAAAATATTTAAAATTGCAAATAAATTGGAAAAGATGGGACAAAATTGGGTGTCAACAGATGCCCCTCTTTGGCCGGAAACGATGAAAGAATTTTCGGACAAAGAAGTTGACCGAGTAGCTAATTTTGTTCTGATCATCGGGACTCGAAGGAACGATTAGGGATGCATGAGTAGAAATAGGATCCCAGGGGGAGAGAAGTTATTGAAAAAGTTGGTGCAGATTCAAGAAATATTTCCCCATTGTCGAGTTATGATAACACTGGTCGCAGATGTAACAAAACTATTGGGAAAGAGTGGATCGACGTTCGAAGTAGGTCGTTGACCAAATTGCCTCGGTTCGCCATAAGAGATAGTTCCACGTTGTGATGAAGTTCACGCAAATTAAAAACTCCGCAAACTAAAGCTTAAGATATAATTAGTGTATAACTGCTGAGAAAAAATTGTAGAGAATATAACTTGGAAATACCCGCATTAGGAGGTGGGCGCCTGAATGAAATTAAAATACCCGTATTATAAGGTGGGCGCCTGAAATGACGTCGTTGGATTTGCATGTTGTGTTGAAGACGTCGTTGTAATATTGTTGACGTCGTTGTAATGATGTAAAAGACGGTTGTTGTCTTTGCTCGTAACGCCGAGGACGTTGTTGTAATCTTTGTTTCTTTGTAAAAAATAATTGTTGTCTTTGAAGACGTCGTTGTAATCTTTGTTGACGTCGTTGTAGTCTTGTAAAAATAATTGTTATCTTTGAAGCCGTCGTTGTAATCTTTGTAAAAGAGAGATGATGTGCAAAAGGCGCCCTGGCGTAGGCGTGTTGTTGATGACGCCGTTGTATGAGCGTGTTGCTGATGACATCATTGTAATGTTGTTGATGTCGTTGTTGTAAGAATGTAACGCTGGGGTCATCGTTGTATCGACGTGTTGTGTTGAAGACGTCATTGTGATGACGTTGTTGCAAGAATGTAATGCTGTTTGTTGTAAGAGATAGGCGTTGCGTTGAAGACGTCGTTGTAATATTGTTGACGTCGTTGTAATGCCGTTGTGATGTAAAAGATAGTTGATGAGTCAAGGCGTCGTTGTAATGTTGTAAAAAGGCGGCGTCTTTGCCGTAACGTCGTGGGCGTTGTTGTAATGTAGTTTCTTTGTAGAAGGTAGATGTTGGTGAAGACGTCATTGTAATGTTGTTGACGTCATTGTAATGCTGTAAAAAATAGATGTCGTGTTGCCGTAACATCGTGGACGTTGTTGTAATGTAGTTTTACTGTAAAAATAACTGTTGAGCTGAAGACTCATTGTAATGTTGTTGACGTCGTTGTAAATGCTGTAAATAATAGCTGTTGTGCTGAAGACGTCGTTGTAATGATGTTGACGTCATTGTAATGATAACGCTGATGATGTCATTAAAATGCTGTTGATGTGATTGTAATGCTATAAAAGATATAGATGTGCTGAATACGTCGTTGTTGTTGACGTCACCGCAATGATGTAAAAGATAGTTGTGCTTCCGTAACGTCGAGGACGTTGTTGTAATGTTGTAAAACGTCGATGACGTTGTTGTAATGATGTTTGGTGTAAGAGATAGATGTTGCGCTGAAGACGTCGTTGTAGTGTTGTTGACGTCATTGTAATGCTGTTGCAATGTAAAAGATAGTTGTTGAACTGAAGACGTCGTTGTAATGCTGTTGACGTCGTTGTAAAGCTGTAAAAATGACTGTTGTGTTGAAGACGTCGTTGTAATGCTGTAAAAGATAATTGGCGTGCTGCCATAACGTCGATGACATTATTGTAATGTTGTTCTGTTGTAAAAGATGTAAGTGACGTCCTTGCCGTCAGTTTGCTGTAATATGGTTCCACGTTGTGCTGAATCTTCTGCCGATCCAAACTCATGTGGACTGTGAATTGAAATGTCGTCCTGGCACGGGCGAAAATGTGATGCGACGTCTTTGCCGTCGGGTTTGCCGTGTTGTCGTTCCCTGTGATTCGTAATAACATCTTTGTGCAGACATAATAGTCGGGACCCTGTAGGTCATGATGATGTCTTCGTATAAATGCAAAACAGGAACGTAATCCTTGTAGTGAGTTGTGGTGCCGAAATTCTTTGGGGAATTGATCATAAGTGATGTGGCTTTCCTGCTTTTTCAACCTGAAGAACCTGTACTCAAAGAAAATTTGTGAGTTTGGGGAGGGGCGGTTGATTCGCGTTGACTTTGTAGCTTTGGCTGTTGATAGCTGCATGTCCTGCTGATTCGGACCTGTAGCCCCTGTCTGGTTCCCAGTCTTGGCTAACCGTTAATGAAAATATTTGTTGAAAATAATTTGTTTATAAGAAAGTATGCTTATCATTAAAAAGTTCTTGTCGAACTCTAATGAAAATATTTGTTGAAAATAATTTGCTTATAAGAAAGTATGCATATTAGTAAAAAAAAAATCTTGTCAAACTCTAATGAAAATATTTATTAAAAATAA
Source organism: Anisodus acutangulus (assembly GCA_029783415.1). Lineage (NCBI taxonomy): Eukaryota > Viridiplantae > Streptophyta > Magnoliopsida > Solanales > Solanaceae > Anisodus > Anisodus acutangulus. The sequence continues at coordinate 44,788,842 of CM056497.1, read as the reverse complement.
ATTGCGTATAAGAAAGTATGCATATTAGTAAAAAAATCTTGTCAAACTCTAATGAAAATATTTGTTGAAAATAAATTGCTTATAAGAAAGTATGCATATATGTAAATGTCTGTCGAGCAGTGACATGCCGTGAAACAAAGAAAACGTCCTATCCAAAATTCTTCTGGCTGAAGGCTTGTTTTGCCGATGCTTTTCCATGTCTATCGGCGTTTTCTTGCAGTGATCCCTTTAAAAATGCCCCAGTTTCCGATATATGAGGATGATGAACTTTCGAACGGACAAGCGAGTCTTATGCAGGTTGCTTGCTGTCCTATCAGGGTGATCAGATGGGTGCATTTTGTCATATGTGATATAAAGGAGAAAATATTTCCTAATGGTGGGACCGAAGCCGATTTAGGCCGCCTACGTATCCCCATGAGGGAATCAGGTCATAACATAGTTCATTACAAGCAAAGGAGATTGTAAGGGTTTTTCTAAAGATGGGACCGAAGCCGATGTGGCCGCCTACGTATCCCGCCGAGGGAATCAGGTCATAACGTAGTTCATAGTCACAAGTAAAAAAAAGTGATTTTTTTGGGAAATTTCTGTCTTAAATAGACGAAACCCTATGTGGGTTCTATGCGTGTCCCGCCGAGGGAGCGCAACTTTACAACATGGAAAAGATATTACATAGAGAATAACAAATCCTAGATACTGCATCTGCGTTGATATCTTTTGGCCAAACTTCGTCGTCCATTTCAGCTAGGATTAGTGTCCTTCCAGTCAGCATTTGGTGAACCGTGTAAGGCCCTTGCCAATTCGAACTTTTCTTTGGCTTCATCTTGGTGTAGGGATATGCGTTTTGACACCAACTGCCCCGGTTTGAAAATCATTGGCTTTACCTTCTTGTTTGAAAGCTTTGGTCCTTCTGTTATGATAAAGTTGCCCCGGACAACTGTGTTCATCAGCCTCTCTGTATATGATTCTGTATCCACTTGGCTGCGAAAGGTATAGCATTGCCCTAGCAGAAGTCCTGATCGTAGTGTGGTAGCCCAAGAGTGCAAATGGCAAACGTCCGTGCCAATGCTTGTAACTATCAACCATCTTGATGTTTCATCCAAATCTGGCTTTGACTTATTCCAAAAAATGCCCCAATTCTTCCGGTTGTGAGTCTTCCTCATATTCTCCGAAGTCTTGCTCGTTGTTTGGGATTTTGTTTGCTTGTTTCATTATATGTCACATATTATCGACAAATTTATTAGTTTGCATGATGAAAAAGAAAGAAAATTATTAAACAAAACATATTTTAAAATAGCAAAAGCAATGCAAATTTGTCTTTTTGAGCTTTCAAAAGGTGGAAGCAAAATACATTAAACCGCATAAAATGCGGTTCAGGCCTCAATTTAAATCGCATTTTTTTTCATTAAGTACTAATACAATTTGGGTAGACATGATTTGGTGAATAAAAGATGGGGCGCTCCGCCAGTTTTAGTCAACACGAATCAACCTTCGGGGAAATAAATAAGGCAAAATGAATCTCCTGAAAAATGAAGAAAACCAAATTAGTATAAGGTGAGTAATTATTGATTCAAATAATATACACAGAGTGGAAAGCAGTAGAAAATAGCAAGCAAGTTGTATATGCGCGTCCTAATATACATGGGGCCTCTCTTATGCCCGAGGTACACCTAACGCCAAATATGCGAGATTATGACAGATTTGATCCAAGCTGCTAAACTACAACACTTTGTTGGAAATGAGACAAAATGAATGTACATTTTCCAATTTTGGCATGTCATGATTAGGCTTGGGTTAGTCTATCATTATCACGCTACACATAATATGATGATTGGTCGTTGGGTTGTGAGACCCGTAGACAATTTTGGCGGATTTCTTAATTGTGGAGTCGATATCAAGGATCGATCCACCTAAAGTGTATGCATGCATGACTTAAGATAAAGGGTGGTATAGCTCTACCCTAAATTTTCTAAGATTTGGCTGACTTGACTCAAGGTTTCCGAGCGGACTACTCGAGTGAGAAGGCTACACGGCCACCGGATGGTCCGGACACTCCGCGCATACGCCAACTCTCCTAAAATTTGGTAATTTGAAAGAAATTTGCGGGTGCGCAAAACACACCTCGCGTGTAGTGTGTGATAGTGTCAATTTTCCAGAGTGGAAGAAATATGAGCGAAATGCCAATTTAAGAAAAGCAGTAAAACAATATAGCAATTAAAGCAGTTACGCACGCAAAATTTCACAAAGGAAACAAATCAAAGCATTAAATCAAATAAAGAGCAAAAGTAAAGCACAATAATAATTAACCTGATTTTTCTATGGTTAAGAACTTGAAATTCCCCAGTGGAGTCGCCATGCTGTCGCGCCCGTTTTCGACCTGCTCGGGTCAAAGCGGAGCACAACGTATCCGGTGATTCCTGGGTAAAAGATTAAGGAGTCGCCACCTAATTATTTTTTACGGTGAATTAGGACACCTAAATATTAACTAAATGCTGCAATGTAACTCCAATTTTAAGGTCTGCGAAACTAATGAGATTCTAGGTAAGGGTTCTTTATTATCCTAAAGGAAAGAGGTTAGGCATCCTTTAAGATCCGCTAACTTGCGGTTATCCGGTCAAACTCAGGTTAATTATTGCTAGAAAAAATGCATGTTTGAAGTATGAAGTTAAAAGATGTTTGCAAATAATTAATGAAAGAGATGCACTTTTGTACATGTATGCATTTGTGACAATAATAAGGAGAAAAGCAATTCATTTGTAATGCCAAAGGTGTAATTTTTGAAAATCATTTTTTAGTTGTGCAATTAATAAAATAAATAGAAGATGATCAAAATTTGTTTTGAAAATTTTAAATATGTATGACGAGCCTAAAAATAAATAAACTAGCGGAGGGTTTCTAAGTTTGAATTAACCGAGCCTACAAGTAAATAAGCTAGCGATGGGTTTCCAACTTTAGACTATCTTATGAATTAATTCCAACTCTACCTATTCTAAGCATTTCAAAAATTACGTAGGTGCGGTAAATAATATTACAATACAGAGCGGGATAAAAGCTGAATTAAAGAAAATAAATAAAATAAATAAACTCCGGAGAATATCTGCCTTTATTTACTTTATTCACGCAAGTATCAAGAATAAGCGGTTAGAAACAATTAAATACAAATAACCGGATCCGTGTCCAAAGCAGTAAATGTTTTGATCACGGAGGGCTCGAACTTAAATTTTGAAAAGACCATTCCAATCACGTCGTGGCTGCAAACATATGACTAATGTGGTTATTTTGATTGCCTCGCCTACTAAACGTGTTGGTCTCTCGGATGAAAAGAAAAGATCACTATAATCACGTCGTGGCTGCGAATATATAATTTGTTGGTTATTTTAGTCACCTCGCCTACTAAACATGTTGATCTCGGATGAAATAAAGGTTTAAGCCTCATCCTTGCCCAGAAGTTATATTCTCCGTCTTTACAACTGTGGAGGCCTCAAAATCGACGGATATTTTTCATCGGCCAGTGTAGTATCGTGTTCGAATCAGCAAAATTAAATTGGAAACAGTAAGCAACAGTAGTAAGCAGAAAACAGAGAGCGATAGCGATAGCGAGAAAAAAGAACGAGGCAATTTACGAAAAGACGCGATGTTTAGTTTAAAACAAGAAACAATAAAGCAGTAAATATCCGTTGCATGGATGTTTAAAACAAAGAACTGAAACAGAGAAACGAAAATAAAGTGCGGCCTCAATTCAATTTCATCGGCGATGTAGTATTTGTTCAAATCAATAAAATAATAAACAGAGAAACAAAAAAGCGCGGCCTCGAATTCAATTTCATCGGCCTAAGTGTAGTATTACATTAAAGTCGATGAGACTTTTGAAATATTATACTGTCCAAACAGTGTTAAAGCTGTTTTCAGCCAAGAAACAGCAGCAAATGGGTTTAAAAATAACGCTGATAGTGGGCTTGAAACACGAAGCGGTGGACTTGAAAAGCGTGATGGGCTGTCCAGCGACCTTAAAGCAGCTATTTTCAGCCAAGCAAATAGCAGCAATTTAGGCTAAAATACAGCAGTGATAAGACATCAAATATGCTCAAAATGTAGCAGTAAAATATTTCCGAAAAGAAGTGTAAATGGTCGAGATTGCAGCAGTTATGCGCGGCAAACGCAACATCAGAATAATGGCTCAAAAGTGCAGTAATCAGCCCAAGTATTGCAGCAACTGGCAGTTTCAGAATCAGCAGCCAAAAGGAACAAAACCCATAACGAGAACTATTTAAAGATGGCATGTATCCAGAATCTCAAGGTGCAACAGGATACCACAACCACTGGTAGCACATCAAAGACATAAAGGGAAAGGTAAACTTAAAGGCCAATCACACTAAACCGCAAATTTGAAAGGATAAGAAGACAAAGGGGGCTACCACCATTCATTTCCGATGCCGCAACAAGATTCAAATGGTTTCTAGAACCTTAGGCATGGCAGGCTATCGAAGAAGGCTAAACCAAACCCGAAGCTTGTCTTCGCTTTCAACCGGCATAACAAGATAATAGGACAGTTCTGACAAGGCAACTATGAGAGAAAACATTCGGCCATAACATAGAATGTAGACATGGCGATAATATAACACGCCACAAACTAGTTCAAATACGCACAATATGTTAATACATATATCATTCAGCAACTTAGTAAATATAGCATGATATAAGATAACTTAAAAGACTTTTCATGATGCTATGGAGGCACTTAACACCTAATCATATAGGGGAAATGCATGACTAATTCAGTAGGCATTAATAGGATGAAAAGGATGAGCCAAATAACCATCTAGGGGAACTGGAGAATACCAACATAGCCGGAGTGGACCATTTCTAACACACCAGACTTAATCAGCTCGTAAAAAAAAAGAATAGGAATTCTCTCATGGACAGATCCAAAACAAGGAGAATAACACATACACATAGGTAGACATTGTGGATATGGTTGCACAACTTAACAAGAGGCAAAGACATTTCTTTTTCCTAAGTGAGACATGTTTAAATCACTTATTAAACCATTTCTACTTGAGCAGTTTTAACATCAGACTATTCCTTATACATGTTTACTACATGAAACAATATTATAAGTTAAAGTATGAAATGCAAACAAAGGCTATAACTTAACACGGCACAGGTTAGTTTCAAATAGTGCAAAAATGCTAATGAAACACCATCTAGACAACTCAATAGATAGGGCATGACACAAGATGACTTAGGAGGTGTATCAATCTAACATGGATGCATTCCAAAATCTAAACAAAACAAGGCAAGTGTGACCAATTCAACAAACATATGAGACATTGAGATGGTCAAATAATCATTCAAAATGTAACATTTTAAATAGGCAGGATCATTTAGGTTAATCTTAAACACATAGGACCATGTTCACGTTATACATTAGGCATAATGACACTTTAAAGCCAAGCACAATGCGGCTAAGATGGTTATTAAACAGGTTGCAAGTTAAGTAACTAGCATTCTTCAGCTAACAAACAACTAATACCTACTGAACTAGTTGCAAGCGTATTTCAGTATATCATATTAAACATACACCTAATTGACAACTTAATGAACAAAATAAACTTAAATAAGCCAGAACATGCTTAAACAGACAGTGATGCCAACCAAATGTAACTAACAGACGATTAATTAAAAGCAAACACACAAAAATAAAATTTGATAGGAATTCGAGTTTACTGACCTTCTCCGGGCAGCGAGGCGTGTTTCGAATCGTCGAATCCGCTCGGAGACGTTATTTTGGAATTCTGATTTTTTGCGATTTCGGAATTCTGATTTTGGAATGCTGCTTTTTACTTCTTTTTTCTGATGTCCGACCCGACCCGGAACCAAAAAAAAGTTGGAAAGAGCAAAAATTCAAGATTTTTTAACACCACAAACCAATAATTTTGACCTATATTTTGAACCTTTAAGTTGAAGAACATATGCAAGAACAAACACTCTTAAGTAGGTTTCGGATTTTTGAAATCCGGAATCTTCCCAATAGTGAAGAACACAAACAAAGTACAAAGCAAAACCTTTAAGAAAATTTCGGACTCATAAACATAAATTTTTGGACCTAAAATCGACCCCCAAAACTCTAAAATAATCAACTTCAAAGACAGATTTTCGGACCCCCAAAAATGAAGAACAAGGGGGATATTTATAGGTGGATTTCCCCCCCCAAGAACGAGTTTGAAATTTGAATTAAAGGCAAAAGAAATCTGAACTTTGGAAGCGGATTTTAGGGGGTATGGGTATGGTGAAGTGATAGGAGGGGTGTGGTGGTGTCAGTGTTTGGTGGCAGGGAGTTTGTGGTGGCAGTGGGTGAGGCGACCGGCGTGTGGGGTCGCCGGTATGGGGTGTGCAGCTGATTGAGGGGATAGGATTTTATTTTTGTTTTGTTTTTGTTTTTTTTTTGGGCTCTGGGCGTTGGGTTTAAAGGGTAAGGGGAATGGAATTGGGCCGACGGGTCGACCGGTTGGGCCTGGGCGAATTGGTTGTGGGTTGAGGGAGTTGGGCTCGCGGGTAGGCCTGGTGGGGATTTAAAAAGTTTTGGGATTTTGTTTTGTGGGTTTTGGTTTAAAGGGGATAAAAGGTTGTGGGGGTTGGGCTTGGAAGATGGGGGTGGCCGATTGGGCTTGGTGGAATAAAGGGAATGGGGCCTTATGGTTTTGGTTGGGGGAATTTGTATTGGGTTGGGAAAATAAAAAATGGGTTAGAAATTGTTTTGGGTTAAAAAAATATAAAAGGGGTTTAACATAAAAAAAAATTTTGTTTTGTAAAAGATGTGAATTATTTAAAATAACATAACGATGTGATAATAATAAAAATATAATATTTGTGAAATGTTTAATGCTTAAATAAAAATGGAAATGCGATGCAATTGAGAATAAAATAACATAGAATTTTTGGATAAAACTTATGATTATGATAAAAATGCAAATGATAGTGAAAATGCGAATAATAATAATAATAAGAGAATAATAATATATATATATATATACGCATGTATGTATATAGATTAAAATTGTTTTGAGGTGTAAAAATATTTAAAATTGCAAATAAATTGGAAAAGATGGGACAAAATTGGGTGTCAACAGATGCCCCTCTTTGGCCGGAAACGATGAAAGAATTTTCGGACAAAGAAGTTGACCGAGTAGCTAATTTTGTTCTGATCATCGGGACTCGAAGGAACGATTAGGGATGCATGAGTAGAAATAGGATCCCAGGGGGAGAGAAGTTATTGAAAAAGTTGGTGCAGATTCAAGAAATATTTCCCCATTGTCGAGTTATGATAACACTGGTCGCAGATGTAACAAAACTATTGGGAAAGAGTGGATCGACGTTCGAAGTAGGTCGTTGACCAAATTGCCTCGGTTCGCCATAAGAGATAGTTCCACGTTGTGATGAAGTTCCTGCAAATTAAAAACTCCTGCAAACTAAAGCTTAAGATATAATTAGTGTATAACTGCTGAGAAAAAATTGTAGAGAATATAACTTGGAAATACCCGCATTAGGAGGTGGGCGCCTGAATGAAATTAAAATACCCGTATTATAAGGTGGGCGCCTGAAATGACGTCGTTGGATTTGCATGTTGTGTTGAAGACGTCGTTGTAATATTGTTGACGTCGTTGTAATGATGTAAAAGACAGTTGTTGTGCTGCCTGTAACGTCGAGGACGTTGTTGTAATGCTGTTTTGCTGTAAAAAATAATTGTTGTGCTGAAGACGTCGTTGTAATGCTGTTGACGTCGTTGTAGTGCTGTAAAAAATAATTGTTATGCTGAAGCCGTCGTTGTAATGCTGTAAAAGATAGATGTTGTGCAAAAGGCGCCGTTGCGTAGGCGTGTTGTTGATGACGCCGTTGTATGAGCGTGTTGCTGATGACATCATTGTAATGTTGTTGATGTCGTTGTTGTAAGAATGTAACGCTGGGGTCATCGTTGTATCGACGTGTTGTGTTGAAGACGTCATTGTGATGACGTTGTTGCAAGAATGTAATGCTGTTTGTTGTAAGAGATAGGCGTTGCGTTGAAGACGTCGTTGTAATGTTGTTGACGTCGTTGTAATGCCGTTGTGATGTAAAAGATAGTTGATGAGCTGAAGACGTCGTTGTAATGTTGTAAAAAAGCTGGCGTGCTGCCGTAACGTCGTGGACGTTGTTGTAATGTAGTTTTGCTGTAGAAGGTAGATGTTGAGCTGAAGACGTCATTGTAATGTTGTTGACGTCATTGTAATGCTGTAAAAAATAGATGTCGTGTTGCCGTAACATCGTGGACGTTGTTGTAATGTAGTTTTACTGTAAAAATAACTGTTGAGCTGAAGACTCATTGTAATGTTGTTGACGTCGTTGTAAATGCTGTAAATAATAGCTGTTGTGCTGAAGACGTCGTTGTAATGATGTTGACGTCATTGTAATGATAACGCTGATGATGTCATTAAAATGCTGTTGATGTGATTGTAATGCTATAAAAGATATAGATGTGCTGAATACGTCGTTGTTGTTGACGTCACCGCAATGATGTAAAAGATAGTTGTGCTTCCGTAACGTCGAGGACGTTGTTGTAATGTTGTAAAACGTCGATGACGTTGTTGTAATGATGTTTGGTGTAAGAGATAGATGTTGCGCTGAAGACGTCGTTGTAGTGTTGTTGACGTCATTGTAATGCTGTTGCAATGTAAAAGATAGTTGTTGAGCGAAGGCGTCGTTGTAATCTTTGTTGGCGTCGTTGTAAAATTTGTAAAAATATGTTGTGTTGAAGGCGTCGTTGTAATCTTTGTAAAGATAATTGGCGTCTTTGCCATAACGTCGATGACATTATTGTAATGTTGTTCTGTTGTAAAGATGTAAGTAGCGTCCTTGCCGTCAGTTCTTTGTAATATGGTTCCACGTTGTCTTGAATCTTACGCCGATCCAAACTCATGTGGTGTGAATTGAAATGTCGCCTGGCACGAGGCGAAAATGTGATCGCGACGTCTTTGCCGTCGGGTTTGCCGTGTTGTCGTTCCTGTGATTCGTAATAACATCTTTGTGCGGACATAATAGTCGGGACCACGTAGGTCATGATGATGTCTTCGTATAAATGCAAACAGAACGTAATCCTTGTAGTGAGTTGTGGTGCGAAATTCTTTGGGGAATTGATCATAAGTGATGTGGCTTTCTGCTTTTCAACCTCAAGAACACGTACTCAAAGAAAATTTGTGAGTTTGGGGAGGGGCGGTTGATTCGCGTTGACTTTGTAGCTTTGGTGTTGATATTGCATGTCCTGCTGATTCGGACCTGTAGCCCCTGTCTGGTTCCCAGTCTTGGCTAACCGTTAATGAAAACATTTGTTGAAAATAATTTGTTTATAAGAAAGTATGCTTATCATTAAAAAGTTCTTGTCGAACTCTAATGAAAATATTTGTTGAAAATAATTTGCTTATAAGAAAGTATGCATATTAGTAAAAAAAATCTAGTCAAACTCTAATGAAAATATTTGTTAAAAATAAATTGCGTATAAGAAAGTATGCATATTAGTAAAAAAATCTTGTCAAACTCTAATGAAAATATTTGTTGAAAATAAATTGCTTATAAGAAAGTATGCATATATGTAAATGTCTGTCGAGCAGTGACATGCCGTGAAACAAAGAAAACGTCCTATCCAAAATTCTTCTGGCTGAAGGCTTGTTTTGCCGATGCTTTTCCATGTCTATCGGCGTTTTCTTGCAGTGATCCCTTTAAAAATGCCCCAGTTTCCGATATGTGAGGATGATGAACTTTCGAACGGACAACTGAGTCTTGTCTGGGTTGCTTGCCTGTCCTATCAGGGTGATCAGATGGGTGCATTTTGTCATATGTGATATAAAGGAGAAAATATTTCCTAATGGTGGGACCGAAGCCGATTTAGGCCGCCTACGTATCCCCATGAGGGAATCAGGTCATAACATAGTTCATTACAAGCAAAGGAGATTGTAAGGGTTTTTCTAAAGATGGGACCGAAGCCGATGTGGCCGCCTACGTATCCCGCCGAGGGAATCAGGTCATAACGTAGTTCATAGTCACAAGTAAAAAAAAGTGATTTTTTTGGGAAATTTCTGTCTTAAATAGACGAAACCCTATGTGGGTTCTATGCGTGTCCCGCCGAGGGAGCGCAACTTTACAACATGGAAAAGATATTACATAGAGAATAACAAATCCTAGATACTGCATCTGCGTTGATATCTTTTGGCCAAACTTCGTCGTCCATTTCAGCTAGGATTAGTGTCCTTCCAGTCAGCATTTGGTGAACCGTGTAAGGCCCTTGCCAATTCGAACTTTTCTTTGGCTTCATCTTGGTGTAGGGATATGCGTTTTGACACCAACTGCCCCGGTTTGAAAATCATTGGCTTTACCTTCTTGTTTGAAAGCTTTGGTCCTTCTGTTATGATAAAGTTGCCCCGGACAACTGTGTTCATCAGCCTCTCTGTATATGATTCTGTATCCACTTGGCTGCGAAAGGTATAGCATTGCCCTAGCAGAAGTCCTGATCGTAGTGTGGTAGCCCAAGAGTGCAAATGGCAAACGTCCGTGCCAATGCTTGTAACTATCAACCATCTTGATGTTTCATCCAAATCTGGCTTTGACTTATTCCAAAAAATGCCCCAATTCTTCCGGTTGTGAGTCTTCCTCATATTCTCCGAAGTCTTGCTCGTTGTTTGGGATTTTGTTTGCTTGTTTCATTATATGTCACATATTATCGACAAATTTATTAGTTTGCATGATGAAAAAGAAAGAAAATTATTAAACAAAACATATTTTAAAATAGCAAAAGCAATGCAAATTTGTCTTTTTGAGCTTTCAAAAGGTGGAAGCAAAATACATTAAACCGCATAAAATGCGGTTCAGGCCTCAATTTAAATCGCATTTTTTTTCATTAAGTACTAATACAATTTGGGTAGACATGATTTGGTGAATAAAAGATGGGGCGCTCCGCCAGTTTTAGTCAACACGAATCAACCTTCGGGGAAATAAATAAGGCAAAATGAATCTCCTGAAAAATGAAGAAAACCAAATTAGTATAAGGTGAGTAATTATTGATTCAAATAATATACACAGAGTGGAAAGCAGTAGAAAATAGCAAGCAAGTTGTATATGCGCGTCCTAATATACATGGGGCCTCTCTTATGCCGGAGGTACACCTAAACGCCAAATATGCGAGATTATGACAGATTTGATCCAAGCTGCTAAACTACAACACTTTGTTGGAAATGAGACAAAATGAATGTACATTTTCCAATTTTGGCATGTCATGATTAGGCTTGGGTTAGTCTATCATTATCACGCTACACATAATATGATGATTGGTCGTTGGGTTGTGAGACCCGTAGACAATTTTGGCGGATTTCTTAATTGTGGAGTCGATATCAAGGATCGATCCACCTAAAGTGTATGCATGCATGACTTAAGATAAAGGGTGGTATAGCTCTACCCTAAATTTTCTAAGATTTGGCTGACTTGACTCAAGGTTTCCGAGCGGACTACTCGAGTGAGAAGGCTACACGGCCACCGGATGGTCCGGACACTCCGCGCATACGCCAACTCTCCTAAAATTTGGTAATTTGAAAGAAATTTGCGGGTGCGCAAAACACACCTCGCGTGTAGTGTGTGATAGTGTCAATTTTCCAGAGTGGAAGAAATATGAGCGAAATGCCAATTTAAGAAAAGCAGTAAAACAATATAGCAATTAAAGCAGTTACGCACGCAAAATTTCACAAAGGAAACAAATCAAAGCATTAAATCAAATAAAGAGCAAAAGTAAAGCACAATAATAATTAACCTGATTTTTCTATGGTTAAGAACTTGAAATTCCCCAGTGGAGTCGCCATCTTTGTCGCGCTAGTTTCGACCTGCTCGGGTCAAAGCGAGCACAACGTATCCGGTGATTCTGGGTAAAAGATTAAGGAGTCGCCACCTAATTATTTTTTACGGTGAATTAGGACACCTAAATATTAACTAAATGCTGCAATGTAACTCCAATTTTAAGGTCTGCGAAACTAATGAGATTCTAGGTAAGGGTTCTTTATTATCCTAAAGGAAAGAGGTTAGGCATCCTTTAAGATCCGCTAACTTGCGGTTATCCGGTCAAACTCAGGTTAATTATTGCTAGAAAAAATGCATGTTTGAAGTATGAAGTTAAAAGATGTTTGCAAATAATTAATGAAAGAGATGCACTTTTGTACATGTATGCATTTGTGACAATAATAAGGAGAAAAGCAATTCATTTGTAATGCCAAAGGTGTAATTTTTGAAAATCATTTTTTAGTTGTGCAATTAATAAAATAAATAGAAGATGATCAAAATTTGTTTTGAAAATTTTAAATATGTATGACGAGCCTAAAAATAAATAAACTAGCGGAGGGTTTCTAAGTTTGAATTAACCGAGCCTACAAGTAAATAAGCTAGCGATGGGTTTCCAACTTTAGACTATCTTATGAATTAATTCCAACTCTACCTATTCTAAGCATTTCAAAAATTACGTAGGTGCGGTAAATAATATTACAATACAGAGCGGGATAAAAGCTGAATTAAAGAAAATAAATAAAATAAATAAACTCCGGAGAATATCTGCCTTTATTTACTTTATTCCCTGCAAGCTGTCAAGAATAAACGGTTAGAAACAATTAAATACAAATAACTTCGGATCCGTGTCCAAAACAGTAAATGTTTTGATCACGGAGGGCTCAGACTTAAATTTTGAAAAGACCATTCCAATCACGTCGTGGCTGCAAACATATGACTAATGTGGTTATTTTGATTGCCTCGCCTACTAAACGTGTTGGTCTCTCGGATGAAAAGAAAAGATCACTATAATCACGTCGTGGCTGCGAATATATAATTTGTTGGTTATTTTAGTCACCTCGCCTACTAAACATGTTGATCTCGGATGAAATAAAGGTTTAAGCCTCATCCTTGCCCAGAAGTTATATTCTCCGTCTTTACAACTGTGGAGGCCTCAAAATCGACGGATATTTTTCATCGGCCAGTGTAGTATCGTGTTCGAATCAGCAAAATTAAATTGGAAACGATGAAGCAACGGTAGTAGCGAAAGCGAGAGGCGATGGCGAAGCGAAAAAAGAAACGAGGCAATTTACGAAAAGACGCGATGTTTAGTTTAAAACAGTAAAACAGTAAACACAGTAAATATCCGTTGCATGGATGTTTAAAACAGCAAACTGAAAACAGAGAAACGAAAATAAAGTGCGGCCTCGAATTCAATTTCATCGGCCAGTGTAGTATTTGTTCAAATCAATAAAATAATAAAACAGAGAAACAAAAAAAGCGCGGCCTCGAATTCAATTTCATCGGCCTAAGTGTAGTATTCTGTTAAAGTCAGTAGACTTTTCAGAAATATTGCGGCTGTCCGAAACAGTGTTAAAGCGGCTGTTTTCAGCCAAGAAACAGCAGCAAATGGGTTTAAAAATAACGCAGTAGTGGGCTTGAAACACAGAAGCAGTGGACTTGAAAAGCAGCAGTGGGCTGTCCAAAGCAGCCTTAAAGCAGCTATTTTCAGCCAAGCAAATAGCAACAATTTAGGCTAAAATACAGCAGTGATAAGACATCAAATATGCTCAAAATGTAGCAGTAAAATATTTCCGAAAAGAAGTGTAAATGGTCGAGATTGCAGCAGTTATGCGCGGCAAACGCAACATCAGAATAATGGCTCAAAAGTGCAGTAATCAGCCCAAGTATTGCAGCAACTGGCAGTTTCAGAATCAGCAGCCAAAAGGAACAAAACCCATAACGAGAACTATTTAAAGATGGCATGTATCCAGAATCTCAAGGTGCAACAGGATACCACAACCACTGGTAGCACATCAAAGACATAAAGGGAAAGGTAAACTTAAAGGCCAATCACACTAAACCGCAAATTTGAAAGGATAAGAAGACAAAGGGGGCTACCACCATTCATTTCCGATGCCGCAACAAGATTCAAATGGTTTCTAGAACCTTAGGCATGGCAGGCTATCGAAGAAGGCTAAACCAAACCCGAAGCTTGTCTTCGCTTTCAACCGGCATAACAAGATAATAGGACAGTTCTGACAAGGCAACTATGAAAGAAAACATTCGGCCATAACATAGAATGTAGACATGGGCAGTAATATAACACGCCACAAACTAGTTCAAATACGCACAATATGTTAATACATATATCATTCAGCAACTTAGTAAATATAGCATGATATAAGATAACTTAAAAGACTTTTCATGATGCTATGGAGGCACTTAACACCTAATCATATAGGGGAAATGCATGACTAATTCAGTAGGCATTAATAGGATGAAAAGGATGAGCCAAATAACCATCTAGGGGAACTGGAGAATACCAACATAGCCGGAGTGGACCATTTCTAACACACCAGACTTAATCAGCTCGTAAAAAAAAGAATAGGAATTCTCTCATGGACAGATCCAAAACAAGGAGAATAACACATACACATAGGTAGACATTGTGGATATGGTTGCACAACTTAACAAGAGGCAAAGACATTTCTTTTTCCTAAGTGAGACATGTTTAAATCACTTATTAAACCATTTCTACTTGAGCAGTTTTAACATCAGACTATTCCTTATACATGTTTACTACATGAAACAATATTATAAGTTAAAGTATGAAATGCAAACAAAGGCTATAACTTAACACGGCACAGGTTAGTTTCAAATAGTGCAAAAATGCTAATGAAACACCATCTAGACAACTCAATAGATAGGGCATGACACAAGATGACTTAGGAGGTGTATCAATCTAACATGGATGCATTCCAAAATCTAAACAAAACAAGGCAAGTGTGACCAATTCAACAAACATATGAGACATTGAGATGGTCAAATAATCATTCAAAATGTAACATTTTAAATAGGCAGGATCATTTAGGTTAATCTTAAACACATAGGACCATGTTCACGTTATACATTAGGCATAATGACACTTTAAAGCCAAGCACAATGCGGCTAAGATGGTTATTAAACAGGTTGCAAGTTAAGTAACTAGCATTCTTCAGCTAACAAACAACTAATACCTACTGAACTAGTTGCAAGCGTATTTCAGTATATCATATTAAACATACACCTAATTGACAACTTAATGAACAAAATAAACTTAAATAAGCCAGAACATGCTTAAACAGACAGTGATGCCAACCAAATGTAACTAACAGACGATTAATTAAAAGCAAACACACAAAAATAAAATTTGATAGGAATTCGAGTTTACTGACCTTCTCCGGGCAGCGAGGCGTGTTTCGAATCGTCGAATCCGCTCGGAGACGTTATTTTGGAATTCTGATTTTTGCAATTTCGGAATTCTGATTTTGGATGCTGAATTTCTGATTTTGGAATGCTGCTTTTTACTTTTTTTCTGATGTCCGGCCCGACCCGGAACCAAAAAACAGTTGGAAAGAGCAAAAATTCAAGATTTTTAACACCACAAACCAATAATTTCGACCTATATTTTGAACCTTTAAGTTGAAGAACATATGCAAGAACAAACACTCATAAGTAGATTTCGGATTTTTGAAATCCGGAATCTTCCCAATAGTGAAGAACACAAACAAAGTACAAAGCAAAACCTTTAAGAAAATTTCGGACTCATAAACATAAATTTTCGGACCTAAAATCGACCCCCAAAACTCTAAAATAATCAACTTCAAAGACAGATTTTCGGACCCCCAAAAATGAAGAACAAGGGGGATATTTATAGGTGGATTTCCCCCCCCAAGAACGAGTTTGAAATTTGAATTAAAGGCAAAAGAAATCTGAACTTTGGAAGCGGATTTTAGGGGGTATGGGTATGGTGAAGTGATAGGAGGGGTGTGGTGGTGTCAGTGTTTGGTGGCAGGGAGTTGGTGGTGGCGATGGGTGAGGCGACCGCGTGTGGGGTCGCCGGTATGGGGGTGTCTGGTGATTGAGGGATAGGGTTTTATTTTTGTTTTGTTTTTGTTTTTTTGGGCTGGGCGTTGGGTTTAAAGGGTAAGGGGAATGGAATTGGGCGACGGGTCGACCAGGTTGGGCCTGGCGGGTGGTTGTGGGTTGAGGGAGTTGGGCTCATGGGTAGGCCTGGTGGGGATTTAAAAAGTTTTGGGATTTTGTTTTGTGGGTTTTGGTTTAAAGGGGATAAAAGGTTGTGGGGTTGGGCTTGGAAGATGGGGGTGGCCGATTGGGCTTGGTGGAATAAAGGGAATGGGGCCTTATGGTTTTGGTTGGGGGAATTTGTATTGGGTTGGGAAAATAAAAAATGGGTTAGAAATTGTTTTGGGTTAAAAAAATATAAAAGGGGTTTAACATAAAAAAAAATTTTGTTTTGTAAAAGATGTGAATTATTTAAAATAACATAACGATGTGATAATAATAAAAATATAATATTTGTGAAATGTTTAATGCTTAAATAAAAAAATGGAAATGCGATGCAATTGAGAATAAAATAACATAGAATTTTTGGATAAAACTTATGATTATGATAAAAATGCAAATGATAGTGAAAATGCGAATAATAATAATAATAAGAGAATAATAATATATATATATATATATACGCATGTATGTATATAGATTAAAAATTGTTTTTGAGGTGTTAAAAATATTTAAAATTGCAAATAAATTGGAAAAGACGGGACAAAATTGGGTGTCAACAACGTGTCACTTGAAATCCACGTGTCCTTGACCACATATACAAATTCAACTATACCGTTTTACGGGTAAACACACACTTCTTTTCTTTTTATTTCTCATATATTCACACTAAAGAATGAAAGCAAAAAAGAAAATAAAAACAAAGAAACCTAAATAAAGATAACCTAATAGATTCACGGGGGAGAGATTTGCAATTCATTTGTCATCAAGAAGGCCTTCTTCAAGCACATTACATTCCTTCGTGATTTTTAAATTTGCTCTTCTGTTGGTTAGCATATGAGCTTGCGTCATGAAGAAAAAAAAGAATGGAATTTTTTTATGGACATAAGCTTTGTTCGATAATGGGGAAACTTAAGAGGTTGGTTTAAATTGAATAGGACCTATTAATATCACAAGATTCTTTATTATATTTAAAAGTCCTTTGTGACCAAATTGCAATTTATTTTTGTATATGTATAGAATTTTTTCCAGGGCATCTATCGTTGATTTAACAAGAAGATGAGTAAAAAAAATAATTTAATTATCAAGACAATAAATCAAAATTAGCCGTTGAATTAAAGAGGACCAAAAAATTCAAATGTGAGAAGGATTTGATATACTCCTGAACTTTCCGAGAATGATTAAATATATCCCTAAAATTTACGAGATGGATCAAATATATCTCTATGTGGCTTTTAATTTAATAAGAAAATAAAAAATTAAACTTTTACTTTTGTTAGCTGAAAAGGGTATATATGAGCCATTTGTATAATGACGGAGGTATAAATGAATCAATTTTTTAACGGAGAATATATTTGGTCTAAATCATAAAATTCTTTGTTTGTTGAAGACTTACTAAGTGTAAATATAAGAAGTAAAATCTACAGAAGTTGTCGCATATCTTTAATACCTCCAATTGGTGATGCCGGAGGTGATACTAATTGACGAACTATTCATTCGTATATATATAAATTTATAGTCATCTTGTGGAATTGTACCGGGTGTATATATTGTTGTTGTATATTTTATAGTCATAACACATGAGTTATGCTTTAAAATAAATATTTTTCATAAGGTTGCTCATTCTTTCTCAAATATTTAAATGTTATTTTTTTATTTTAATGCAAAATATATATCAAACACAAAACCTTCATTATTCTATGATATATGCCTGTGTGGAAGTAGTATGTATTTATTATGATTTTCAAAAGATAGGTTCATCCTCACAAAGTTGCTCGTTAATTAAACTTGAGCAAAGCATTAAAGTTGAAGTCATTTTACCCAACTTCATACATCTTGCTACATATCTATAAGTCTCATTGATTTGTTTCAAATGTTATATTAGAACCTTCATTTAAAAACTTCTGGTGCTTTCATTTAGCACATATACATGGACCTAAACTAAACTTATTAATTTTTTGTTCAAAAATATCAAATGCAAAAATTGGTATCAAATGGAAAAATTAGTCAACACAGATTTTACTCATATTAGGTTGAGAAACAGAAGTAACTTTATGATTCTATTAACATTCTTATAAATTATTTGACAGTAGGCCTGTAAATATGATTTCAGTTTAAATATGAAATTACAAATTTAAGTTTACGTATCTAAAATTAAATGAAAAAGATAGAAGATTAATGAAGCATACAAATTGAAAAACATATATTCGACTACAACCACCTAAGTTATATTGAATGTAAACCCATGATGGTAAATGCAACAATTACCTCATGTGATATATGTGATTCCTAAGATCGATAACCGTTTTCTAATGGACATTCTGTTGGAAATTAGCCTTTGGCGGGAGTTGCGACCGACCAACTTTAACGGCTTAAACACTAGTGTTACGTATGTTGGAGAATCCGGTTCTTCACACATGCATGATCTACTAAGTACGTAGATAACCGTAGGCCAAGAATCGTCAAATTTCATTGAGAAATGAAAGAGATATTGGTCCACGAAGTAAGGTGTTTGAAGCATGGAAAGTGTGGTATTGTGTTCAATTCTCCCTCATCGGTAGAGGAAGAAAGAATTGTTGTGTATATAAGACTCGAAATTGGTTTGGGGTTTGGGACCCCAAGGGGTATCCCATGTGTTTAAAGGAGGGAGGACCTAGATGTGCTTCGGTTCAAGGAAAGACCACACGCCCGCAGCCCGCCCGTCCGGTTCCGGGTTCACGGGTCATTGTCGTGGGCTGTGGGCCTTCTGATATTATCTTTTTGGGCCAGAGAACTTTGCCAGAAGTACAGTTTGATCCCAGAAGTTCCAAATGTACAGTTTAGACCAGAATTCTTTCAGATGTACAGTTTGGTCCCTGAAGTTTCCAGAACGTCAGAATTTGGACAGTCAAAGCAGAAACGCCAAGCACTCAATTCAGCCATTTATTTTGGCTGAATTACTCCTCCTATAATGGCCATTATTTGGCTATTATGGAGGCAATTTTCAGCCCCTCCATCACCTATATAAAAACCCCCTTACACCATTGTTGAGCACTAAGAACACACATATAATATACACGAAAATTCAGAAGCTTACACAAGCAGAAAGTTTTCTTCTTCCTACAACTTCCAAGCATCATTTCATTACTCAATATTCTTCACGGTAGCTCTTGAGTTTCCTTTGCTCAAGTGTTCCATTGCTGTTGTATCTTGGGAGACAAATTGTCCAGGACGTATAAATGATACATACGGGGCAATATTGTCTTAAGGACAGAGTGCCACACTCGACTCAGCAAAAACAGTTTCCATTTTTCCGTCTTCAGCAAAATTGTAATTTCAGTTTTGTGGATCTCTTGTAATTTTCAAATTACTAGTTGAATTATTGAATCTTTGTTTATCCTTTCGAATACTTGTAATAGTTATATACTTCCCGTACTGCTTTATAAAGTACCATAGAGCAAAAATACCCAACAACTTAAGAAAATATTTGTATAGTATTACTATTAGTGTTCGAAAGATGTCGGTCAAAAGTTGCGTGACCAAATCTGGATATGGCAATGGTTTTCTGGTAGAAGAGAGTGATGATGATGAACGTGTTCATGGTGTCACCGCTACCAAGACTGGTGGGAACAAGCGCTCACGAGAGCCTGAGGATGTCAACTGGGACAAGAGGAGAAGACTGAAGATGTTATTCTATCTTGCAGCAGAAGGCCTATATCTGTCCCAGACAAAAGATTCGAATAATGGTAAGAAGGAACTGGACACTCAGTTTGATGAAGCGACTGAAGTGAGCCAGAATCTGAAATTGGGATAAGTAGTTTTTCTTACTTGTCAAGAATAAAGATTAAATGATGTCTGATTAAAAATGGATTAAAGTAAGGAGGAATATGAAAATAATTTATATTCCTTACGCTTTAAAATCAGAAGTTTAATCTTATCTTCTTTCCCGTTTAAAGATTGGATTGTAAACGACTTAAAAAGATCCGTTCTTTTAAGTGTAATTGTTAAAGTATGTAAAGTATGTTCGCACATACGATGGAGAAATATCCGCTAACTGTGCGAAAAATGTTACCACTCTTAAGTAAGCGCCAAGAATTATCTGGGCACCAATCTTAACGGAAGGAGTCTAAAAGTTAAAGACGTAGAACCTGTCATACTATTTGGCAGAAGATCCTTCATAGGATGATATTGGACACTCAGTCATACAAAGCCTCCGGGCGACTGGAGTGGGCCAAAATTCCTTTGATATGATGATATTGGACACTCAGTCATACAAAGCCTCTGGGTGACTGGAGTGGGGCCAGAATTCATTTCATAGGAAAAGTAATGGACACCTAGTGTGGTGGGCCAGAGTTTCCAGGTCTTAATGATCTGAAGGCCTAAAGAAAGGCAGTAAAGAAATTGGACACTCAGTCTGCCAAAGCAACTGAAGTGGGCCAGAGTATCGAGATCACATATGATCCGGTTACGCCTAACCACGGGCAAGAGGTTGTTCATGTGAAGCAACGCCACCTCTAAAATCAAAAGTGTTGGAGAGGTTGTCCTCAATAGGACTTCAAGGAATGGATCACTCTAAAAAGAGGTGATACATGTTCCTAACTTGGTTTAAGGGACGTTGTTGGTCAAGTTGGTTTGAGACTAGTCCAACAGGTATGTAATAACTAAGAATGGTACAATATGTCTATAGCCAAATGAATGATATATTTGTAATCCGTGCATCTATGCCATCACAGATTAAGACACGTTAAATAGTAAGTCATTCAAAAGCTAACGATGTTGAGATTGTTGCCTCCTTTCTACATAAACCTTCAAAATGAATGTGAGGTAGGCGAAGAGGCAAAATCACCTTTCCAAATTCCGTCAAGGAAATAGCGAAAGAAGCACCGCTCCTCTAGAACTTAGTCACACCTACTTGGGTGATTTGAAGTTTATACAAAATAGAGGGAGGAGACAAGTACGTTGTGATCTTCATTGATGATGGTACAACATATGGAATCCTTTGTTTGTTAAAAAGCAAAGATGAAGTTGTTGAAGCGGATAAGCGCTACAAAGCAGAAGTTGAAAATCAACTAAGCCTATGGATTGCGAAATTCATAGCGATAGAGGGGGAGAATGTGAAGCAGCGTTCATTAAACGACTGTTCATTACTTACCTCAGTCTAACGTTGTTAGCCAAGCACAAACCCGTACGCCTAAATTATGTGGGGCAAGGCAATCCTTACCGCTAATGCGATTCTCAACAGAACCCGAGAACCCGAGAACCCGGAACCGGAACCGGACGGGCGGGCGGCGGCGGCGCGCGTGTGGTCTTTCCTTGAACCGAAGCACATCTAGGTCCTCCCTCCTTTAAACACATGGGATACCCCTTGGGGTCCCAAACCCCAAACCAATTTCGAGTCTTATATACACAACAATTCTTTCTTCCTCTACCGATGAGGGAGAATTGAACACAACACCACACTTTCCATGCTTCAAACACCTCACTTTGTGAACCAATATCTCTTTCATTTCTCAATGAAATTTGACGATTCTTGGCCCTACGGTTATCTACGTACTTAGTACATCATGCATGTGTGAAGAACCAGATTCTCCAACATACGTAACACTAGTGTTTAAGCCGTTAAAGTTGGTCGGTCGCAACTCCCGCCAAAGGCTAATTTCTAACAATCCCCTCTTGAAAGAGATTTTGGCGCACTCACATGGTGCCTTTTCCATTTCCAGCAATATTTCAGCGGACTGATGTTGCATAAGGAGAGGTAGCATCAGCTTTGAACCTTCCATAGTTGAATACCATCGGACTTACTTACTGCGCGGTGAACGTGATGTCTTGAACCGTCAGTGTTTAGTGTAAGCCAAGTCAATGGTACCAACACAACAAATTCCCTTACTCTCTTCTTCGTAATGTTTTGTCCGTTTTGGCCATGGACAACGTCTTGGATTCTTAAGTGCGTTCATCTTGAGGCGGCCCGTCCTCGCACTTAAATAGGTGGTCTCCTACAAGGTATCCTGCTATACCCCACTTCACAAGTGTTAGGAACCATTAAAAGTTTCCCAAAACCTAACCTCAACTGTTGAGGAGCATTACAGGTTTTGAAGACTTAACCTTTACCCACACTGCAGATAGCACTTAAAGTCTATCGCGGGAACGGCTTTGGATTTGGAGTTTCTTTTCAGAAATCACTATCCGAAGTGCTCATACTTCCACCGAAGCGATCAACTGAACCTTTACAACTTCGTTTTCCCATTGAACCAAATTACTGGGATCTCCAGTTCGTAAGGTTGGGTTACCACTGTATTGGTCCTTATATTTTGGGTTTTAAGCCCATTCCCCTAGACAGGCAAGCCATCTGATCTTTGGGTCAGCCCTTTGTCAATGGGTCTGCTATATTATCCTTTGACTTGATGTAATCAATGGATATTATACCCGTGGTGATCAGTTGCCTAATGGTCTTATGCCTCCATCGAATATGACGAGACTTGCCGTTGTACATAGCATTCCGTGCCCTTCCTAGAGCCGACTGACTGTCGCAGTGGATCATTACCGAAGGTACGGGTTTGTTCCAACACGGAACATCCTCTAAGAAGTCATGAAGCCACTCAGCTTCTTCTCCTGCTTTGTCTAAAGCGATAAACTCCGATTCCATTGTGGATCGAGCGATGCAAGTTTGCTTAGAGGATTTCCAAGACACAGCCCCACCACCAATTGTAAATACATACCCATTTGGTGGACTTGGTGTTCTCTATATCGAGATATCCAGTTTGCATCACTGTACCCTCTAGTACAATTTGGATATCTCGAATAGTGTAACCCGTAATTTAACGTGTATTTCGGTATTGTAATACCCGATTCAACGCCTTCGATGGTTATCACTCGGATTACGGGTGAACCTAGCCAACTTATTGATTGCGTAAGAAATATCGGATCGGGTGCGCTTTGTTATATACATCAAACTACCGATCACTGCGCATATCGCTCCTGGTATACAGTGCACCAAGATTTTTATCAAGCTTTTGATTTGTATCGATTGGTGACTTTATCGGTGAACTGTCTAACATCTCAAACTTTCTCAAAACATCCTCGATGTAGTGAGGCGAGATAAGACCCGGCCCGTCCAGGCGTCTTAGAGATTTTAATCCCTAAGATGACATCTGCGATACCCATATCCTTCATGTCGAAACATTGTTTCAACATGTTCTTAGTCTCTAGGATTACCCTAGATCGCTTCCTCGTGATTAACATGTCGTCTACATACAGGCATATCATAACAAACGAGTCGAGTTACCTTCGTGTAAACACATTTATCACACTCATTAATGGCGAACCCTTCGATAGTAGAGTACTATCAAATTTTTCGTGCCATTGCTTCGGGGCTTGTTTCAGCCGTCTGAGAGATTTGATAAGTCGACGGACTTTCTTCTCTTGCCCTTGAACCACGTACTTCGGGTTGGTCCATATAGATTTCTTCTTCCAAATCGCCATTTAGGAAGGCTGTCTTAACATCCATCTGGTGTATCTCAAGGTCACGCAAAGCTGCGATCGCAATAAATACCCGTATGGATGTCATCCGGGATACCGGGGAGTAGGTATCAAAGTAGTCAAAGCCTTCTGTCTGTCGATAGCCCTTGACTACCAACCTGACCTTGTACTTGTCTATAGACCCATCTGCCTTGTATTTCTGTTTGAGTATCCACTTACACCCCAACGGTTTATTTCCCGGAGGAAGATCAACCAACTCCCAAGTATGGTTGTGCAGAATGGAGCTTATTTCACTCTCAATAGCTTCTTTCCAGAGCGGTGCTTCTGGAGTTGACAACGCCTTAGCAATTGTCCTTGGTTCATCATTAACCATATAAGCTACAAAGTCAGGACCAAAGGATTTATCCTTCACGGCCCTTTACTTCGCCTTAGATCCATCTCTGGAGTCTCCAAGTTACGAGAACTGGAACACTAGATTCGGATGTTCACCACCTCGAGATTCGCTAGATCTGAACCATTCAAATCCGGCGATCAAGGACTCCGGTTCTTGAGAGCTTTGTGCATAACCGTTTGAGAGAGGTTATGTCTTTCTCCTTTCTAGGAAATGTACTTTCAAAGAATAGAGCATTCCTTGATTCCATTATTGTACCCTGGTGGATATCTGGAATATCTGACTTATGCACTAAGAAGCGATAAGCACTACTGTTATTTGCATATCCAATGAATATGCAATCTACAGTCTTAGGCCCAATCTTGACCTGCTTTGGCTTGGGTACTTCAACCTTTGCCAGACAACCCCACACCTTAAAATATTTGTAGGTGGGTTTCTTTCCCTTCCATAATTCATATGGGGTTTTGTCCTTACCCTTATGTGGGACTCTGTTAAGAATCGTATTAGCGGTAAGGACGACTTCTCCCCACATGTTTTAGGGAAGACCGGAATTGATAAGCAAGGCATTCATCATTTCCTTTAATGTGCGGTTCTTACGTTCCGCCACACCGTTTGATTGAGGTGAGTATTGAGCCGTTGTTTGATGAATAATGCCTTCTTGGGCACAGTATTCCTCAAAAGGCGCTACATATTCTCCCCCTCTATCGCTACGAATGGATTTAATCCGTAGGCTAAGTTGATTCTCAACTTCTGCTTTGTAACGTCGAAACGCTTCAAAGGCTTCATCCTTACTTTTCAACAAGTAAAGGTAACAATACCTTGTGCTATCATCTATAAATGTCACAAAGTACTTGTTCCCCCCTCTAGTTTGTGCAAACTTCAAATCACATATATCCGTGTGAATAAGTTCTAGAGGAGCGGTATTCCTTTCGACGGATCGAAAAGGAAGCTTAGTAAGTTTTGCCTCTACGCACACCTCACACTTATGTTGAGGGTTTACGCCGATAGACGGCAACAACTCCATCTTTACCACCTTTGAATAGACTTGTAGTTAACGTGTCCTAATCTATGATGCCATAAATTAGAAGACTCAAGCAAATAAGAAGAAGGTTCAACTTTATTTCCTTGACGCAATCTGAGACATGGCATTCACTTTGAAGAGGCCTTCACAGACGAAGCCCTCCCCACAAATGTGCCATTTTTAGTGAGTACAAATTTATTTGATTCAAACACTAGCCTAAAACCAGCATTAACCAATAAAGGTCCGTAAACTAGATTTCTTCTAATCTCTCGGGACGTGCATCACTTCCTTCAGAGTGAGTTCCTTGCCGGAAGTCATCTTCAGGGCCACCTTTCCAACCCCTAGCACGTCCGAGGAAGCGTTGTTGCCCATGAACGACTTCTTCTTGCCGGAGATCGGAGTGTACGTGGAGAAGGCATCTTTGTTGGAACAGATGTGTCTTGTTGCACTGTGTCCACCCACCATCGTGACGGATTCTCAACCAAGTTGGCTTCTAGCACCACGGCCGAGAGATCCTCAATCATGTCATCCAGGAGCGTGTCCTTGACGGCGTTAGCTTGAGCCTTGCCTTTCGACTTGGCTTTCTGTTGTTGCTCAGTCTTGAGCTTGCGGCATTCCTTGATCCTGTGACCAGGTTTCCCACAGTGATGACAGTTACCTCTGAACGTCTCCGCTGCGGGGGCTTTGCCGTCTTTGTGGAACTTCCGCTTGTTGCTTGTTTTCCCTTTGGCCTCAGCCAGATTCGCCTTTGCCTCAGAATGTTGTCTACCCTTTGGCAAGGTCTTCTTATTATCTTCCTGAATTTGCAGTTTGATAACAAGCTCTTCAAAGGTCATCTCCTTTGTCTTGAGTTTCAAGTAACTCATAAACTCATTCCACGAAGGAGGTAACTTTTCAATCAGGGATGCAACCAAAAATTGCTCGTTTGGCTTTAGTCCTTCCAAAACCAGGTGATGTAAAATCATTTGGAATTCCTGGACTTGGGACATCACTGTTTTGCTGTCCACCATTTGGAATTTTAGAAATTTCCCAACGATGAACTTCTTAGTACCCGCATCTTGTGCGTTGTACTTCTTTGCGCTTTTCCCACACTCTTTGGCGGTGCCAGCGGTAGAATATACCGTGTAGAGAGGGTCTCGCCAAGGTCAAGATATAGTTCTTGCACATGAAATCGCTATGATTCCACGCATCACGAACCATCTTCATGCCGTTAACGACATGGATACCAAGGCCCTTCACCCGCTTCAAAGATGAAGAGTCCATTTCATCTCCACTTGTGGAGGATCTTCCGTAAGGAACCGCCATACCCATAATCACTAAGTAGAACATCATCTTTGTCGCCATCTTTTAAATTCGATCCCATGAACTTTTCAGGGCGATCATGGTGGTGTGAAGAAGAGGGAGCTCCAACAATGGGAAGGCAAAGCAGCAGTTATCGCTTTGAACAAAGAGCAGTTGAGCAGCAGCAGTGAAGGCGGAGGGGTTACTGCCTTGGCCAGTAGCGGCAGTGGGGAAGGAAGCAACGTTGCCTCGAGAGGCAGCAGCAGTAGCAGCAACATCGGTCATATTTCCAGCCATGTTATTGCAGTTACCGTAAGCAAAATATTGTCTTAAGTTGTTGGATATTACAAAGGATTTGCAGAAACGGAAATTACAAGTAACTGCTTATGTAAGAATTGAAATTACAATTGAACTAGAAAACTGGAAATTACAATATAACAATAAAACCGAAATTACAATTTTTGTTGATCAAGAAAACTGGAAAGTTGTTTTTGCTGAGTCGAGTGTGGCACTCTGTCCTTAAGATTGCCCCGTATGTATCCTTTATACGTCTTGGACAATTCGTCTCCCAAGATAAAACAGCAATGGAACTATTGAGCAAAGGAAACTCAAAAGCTACCGTGAAGAATATTGAATAACGAAATGATGCTTGGAAGATTAGGAAGAAACTGCTTGCTTTCTGCTTTGTGTATTTTTTCGTGTATATCAAGTGTGCCTCAACAATGGTGTAAGGGGTGTTTATATAGGAGGAAGAGGGATCGTTGATCGCCTCCATAACAGCCATTATTGGCCAAATAATGACAATTATGGAGGTAGTAAAGCCACCAA
Source organism: Anisodus acutangulus (assembly GCA_029783415.1). Classification (NCBI taxonomy): domain Eukaryota; kingdom Viridiplantae; phylum Streptophyta; class Magnoliopsida; order Solanales; family Solanaceae; genus Anisodus; species Anisodus acutangulus. Next base: position 44,761,753 of record CM056497.1, on the reverse strand, counting down.
ATAAATGGAGAAAATTGCCAACGGATTGGCCATTATTGGAGGTGTAATTCAGCCAAAATAAATGGCTGAATTGAGTCCGAACGCTTCGCTCGGACCGTCGAAATTCTGAATTTCGAAAACTTCAGGATCAAATCGCACATCTGAAAGAATTCTGGTCCAAAGCGCACATCTGAAACTTCACGGGATCAAAGCGTACTTGGCAAAGTTTTCGGCCCAAAGATAATATCACACACCCCACGACCCGACGGGCGGGCAAGCAAGGCGGCGTGTGGTCTTTCCTTGAACCGAAGCACATCTAGGTCCTCCCTCCTTTAAACACATGGGATACCCCTTGGGGTCCCAAACCCCAAACCAATTTCGAGTCTTATATACACAACAATTCTTTCTTCCTCTACCGATGAGGGAGAATTGAACACAACACCACACTTTCCATGCTTCAAACACCTCACTTCGTGAACCAATATCTCTTTCATTTCTCAATGAAATTTGACGATTCTTGGCCCTACGGTTATCTACGTACTTAGTACATCATGCATGTGTGAAGAACACGATTCTCCAACATACGTAACACTAGTGTTTAAGCCGTTAAAGTTGGTCGGTCGCAACTCCCGCCAAAGGCTAATTTCTAACATTATATACTTCCCGTACTGCTTTATAAAGTACCATAGAGCAAAAATACCCAACACATTCATATATTACAATTCATACATCGACACATTTATTTTCCATAAGCTATGATAGAATTGCCATCCTTGTTCTCCCACTGTTTCCTTCTCCTCAACTCCCTTGACTGCTGCTAAATATATGACTATACCCATTTGGTGGCATGTTGCATTGTGTTTTTTCCTGGAATAATTGAAATTCTTTATTATTGAAGTGTGTGAGATGAGATGGTCACACTTTAATATGGTATTAGAGCATGCCAAATGTCCTGGGATCGAACCTCACCGCCATCCATTCTCAAAAAAAATTTCCACGTGCTTGGACCATGAAAAAAAATCAGGCCAGCACGTGAGGGGGCGTGTTGAGAATATAATATTAAAAGTTGTGTTCTATGGTCACACACTTCAATATTTATGAATTAGCTATGCTGAATGTCATGTCGCCGATAGACTGGGAAAATTCTAATTAATCCACTTCAGAAAATATGTTAAACTAAAAAGAAATCATCAGTTTTAGAAAAAACCCTTAAAGTTTTGATTTTCATCAGTTCCACAGCCATGACTCAAAAGCGAGAGAACATTCCAATTTCAGAAACATGAAAAAAAAATCACATTTTCCCGAAGAATCCAAGTGTTCGATAACAAAATTATGATCACAAGAACAAAATAACAAAGCTTTCTCCATTCTCAGAAGAAAGCATGCATGGTCAATAAAAAAAGACAGAAATACACAAACCGCGCATACACATTGAACCTATATATAAAATTCATATGGCTAGTTATTATGACAATAGTGGCAACAAACAGTAGTCATCAAAATTAAAAGCGTAAGCAAAAATATTGTGACCCTCGTACCAAAGTCAATAACAATAAAAAAAAGTGAGATCAATTATAAATTAACCTTGCTATTAAGAAATATCATGAGTGAAAAGTCTACAGCTAGTTTTTTAATATGTTATATTGAAGAAAAATGAAATGGCACAAAATGGACGAGCGGAGAGAGGTGACCAAGATATGTAGAATCATAGAACAATAAATAGGGATTCTATCGTATTAGGAAAAGGCAGACAAGTGTGGTAAATATTCAGTATATACTAGGGCTGTCCAGTGGGCCGGGACAGCCCGACCCCGACCCGAGCCCGTCCCGAGCCCGCCCCGGTCCCGCCCCGACCCCGCCAAAAAAAAAATAAAAAAATAACGGGGGCGGGACTCGAACTCGGGACGGGATGATGTCTCGTCCCGCGAGACCCGAGCCCGCCCCAGGCCCGCGAGACCCGAGCCCGCCCCGAGCCCGCCCCGACCCCGACCCCGACCCCGCCCTTTTCCCCCCTTTGCAAAAATGGCCGTTGCACCAACGACCATTTTAGATTATGGCCGTTGGCCAACGACCATTTTAGGCCCCCCCTCTCCCCTTAATATTTATTTTTAACCCATAAGTTATTATATTTACACTTTAACTCAATTTTTCAACTATAAATAACTCATTTTCTCTTCATCTTTCTCACAAATCTTCCTACAATCTCTCTAATTTCTCAATATATCTCTCTACAAGTCTACATTGTTTGCTAAATATTCAATTTTATTTATTCATTTGGGAATTGGTAGTGAAGTTGGCAACTAGCTTGAGGATCTTCCATCGAGCAAAGTTTCAATTTTCAACCTCTCGATTACATCGCCGACGTTACGTTGCGTTTGGTACATTCGTTCCTTCATTAAATTATTATTGTCTGTTTATTTAGTTTAGATCACTTAATTTTATTGTCTTTAATTATTTATTTATTTATTATCATAATTAAAATGGAAGGATTAAAAGGTATGTTTAAGGGTAAGGGTAAGGGTGCTTCTTCTAGTAGGGGCAACCAGGGCAAGGGTACTTCTTCTAGTCATCTTATTCCTACACAGGATGATTTTGTTGATACTCAACATTTTCCTACAATACCATTAGATTTAGACCAGGAGCTATTTTCTGGAACTCAAGAAGACTTTAATTTAGACGATGATCTAGATGATATACCCACTAATGTTGATGACAACACACCCACTAGTGCACCTTCAACTGAAATACCTCATATTCCCCATAGTATGAGACGAGGTCCAGCAAAACGACCATTAAAATCAGACGCATGAACATTTTTTGATAGGGACGTAGAGAATCAAGTAGCCATATGTAAAATTTGTAAAAATATTTTAAAATTTAAAACTGGAAAAGGTCACGGTGGGACGGGGGGGGGGGGTTTAATTAGACACGTAGTAAGTGCTCATCCAGCTAGGTATGCCCAATACCAGGCTTCAAAACCGGGTGCGCAAACGCCCGCTCCATCGGGACAAGGTTCACATATCGACATCGTCGGACCAAATTGTGGTCAAATTAACCCTATGACGGGGAGAATTGTAGGATCTAAATACAATAAACATAGAGATAGGGAAACAATATCAAAATTAATTGTTGTGGAGGGTTTGCCTTTTTCATTTCCTTCATCTCCCGGTTTTATTCATTACATTAGAGATATATATAATCCTGCTTTTAACGGTTTTCCTAGATCAACTGTTAAGAGAGATGTATTTAAATTCGCGCATGAATATCAACAATATTTACGTTTTTCATTATATCATTTTAATGGCAAAGTATCCATCACGTCTGATATAGGTCGTAGTACTAACGACCATGATTATTTAACTGTAACTTGTCATTGGATAGATTATAAATGGTCTATGCAAAAACGTATTTTAGCGTATAGATATATAGATGATAGGCACACTGGTACTTTTATTGCAGAAAATATTTATCAAGTGTGCGATTATTACGGAATTACCGATAAAATTATGACTATTACATTAGATAACGCTTCTAATAACAATTACACAATTACAATTTTAAAAAATAGTTTAACTCCGTCTTTTCCAGACCATTTTCATATAAAATGTGCGTGCCATATATATAACTTAATTGTAAAGGATGGTCTATCACTTTTTGAAGACATTCTTAGTAAAATACAATTTGCTATAAACTTTATTTTTAAAAGTAATAAAGTACAACGTAGAAAAGAATATAAAAAAATTTGTCATGATTGTGGACTACCTTTTAGAAAAATACCACAAGAAGTATCCACTAGGTGGAATTCTTTATACTAGCAACTACTTGTTGCTTATGACTATAAATTACCTATAACTTTATTTTTTAACTCTCATAATAAAAAGGCAGCTGATATGATTTTAGATAGTGATTGGAAAAAAATTTCCGAACTTATTGTATTTTTAGAGAAATTTTTTCAAGCAACAAAAGAATTTTCCGGTATATATTATCCTACTATTTCAACTATGTTATTTTATATAACTCTAATATTTTTATTACTTAGTGAATATATGGAAAAACCAGCTTATAAGGCAGCTATTAAAAAAATGTTTCTCAAAATAAAAAAATATTTTATTCCTATTCCTTCTATTTATATTATTGGTTCTGTATTAAATCCTACTATTAAAATAGACGGTACTAAATCACTAATTGAAACTATTTACGATTGTATAGAAGTACTACCACCTCCAAGTCCCAAAAATCTAAATCACCCACCACCTATTGAACAAACTAAAGAAGAAGTATTGTCTAGCGTAGAACACCAATGCAAAAATATATATAGATTTTATCAACAAGAAAATGCTAGTAACTTACCAGTTTCCATACCATCTTCTTCATCTTCAATACAACCTCACAAAAGACATGCTATTTCTGCGGCTAGTATTAAAAGCCTCAGAAATAGAATGTGCGGTCGTACCTCTATTACTAACCAAATTAGCGAGTTGGATATTTTTGTTTCTGAGGGTTACTGCAGTATCAAGAAGTTATCAATGAAGATGGACATGAAGACTTGCTTTGAAATCTTGGAGGGAATGAGAAGACCTTTCCGACACTTTCATTGATGGCTCGAGATGTTTTGAACATTCAAGCGTCGTCAATCAAGTCTGAAAGCGCTTTTTCTGCAGCAAATATCAAATAGGAGACCACAGACACTCATTAGCCGGAGACACTTGGAAATTGCGGTATTATTCAGAGATTGGATCTGGCGGAGCGGAGAAGGTGCGGTCAACCGGAGATCAACGAAGAAGATGATGAAAACTACAACGAAATCTTAACCGAAGGTAGTGGAAGCGACGTGGATCAATTTGACCAACAAATACCAATTCCAACCTAAGAACCATATGAAATCATCAAGCAATTAGAACAGGTTTTTTTGAGAATGTAATTTTTTTAATTGTAATTTTATTATGTAATTTGCAACTTTTGGACAACACCACAAAGTTGCAATTTAGATTTTAGACAATTGTATATGTATTACAAAAAATCATATGTCTATTAAATAATATAAGAGGCACAAAAACAGCCTTGAGATGTTTTTATTACACTATCTTGTTTTGTTTATTGAGTTTTTTTTATACATATGTTATTTTAAAAAAAAAAAAAATGAAAACCCGCCGATCCCGCCCCGAGCCCGACCCCGACCCGAGCCCGCCCGACCCGAGCCCGACGGGATCGGGATCGGGACGGGACTTGTTCCAGTTCCGCCAGACCCGACCCCGCCCCTTCTCCCGTCCCGCCCCGACCCCGACCCCGCCAGACCCGAGCCCGGCCCACTGGCCACTCTTAGTATATACCAAAAAGAAAAGGTAAATACGATTCAGTAATCCAAAGCAAAAAATTATATAGGCTGCGGTGAAGCCAAAACTTACCCAAAAGCTTAATTTTACATATTCTTAATGAAAAGAAGGATTGTCGAAGAAATATGAATAGACAGAGTGTAAACGTGTACAAGTATAACACTACAATCCCTATCCATTATTAAATTAGGATTCCTTTTGTATTGTGATTAGGATTCCTCTTTCCTCTTGTATTATGATTGTATATTGTACACTATATATATTGATATTAATGAGAAAGAATCCTAAGGGAGATTAATATCATCTTACACAGAGAATAAGCCATTGTAGGGAGCATGATGGGGTGTTTGTTAGCTTTCACGTCTACTAATATACAAGTTCTTTACGTTCTGCAGTTGTATGTATGTAAATGTGATATAAATATGCATTATTATGAAAGATTGTAATGGTCCACAAATATGAATTATGGAAGGTTGTAACGGTAATAACCATTCTTGACACTCTATAATGTTGGTGTTGTTTAAGCCGTGCGAAATTGAAGAGCCATATATAAAGGAAAAGGTATGATTAAGAGAATTAATTAAGAAAATATAGAGAGTTACTGTTGGGTTTTTGCTTTAAATATGTAGCAGATAAATTATTTTAAAATGAGGGAAAAATTCAAAAAAGGAAAAAAAAGATAAATAGAAATGGACATCACATCTCCTTATCTATGTCTAACTTTATATTATACATAGATTCACCCCATTATTCAAGACCCAAGGTAAAAATATTAATGCTTCAATTTTTGTTATGCTGGTATCATGAAGCAACACCCTAATTCGGTTCAATTTTTATTTATGAAATAAAAAATCTACTGAACTATTCATATAGTTGTAAATTTGGAGGACTTTGGCTTTCCCACCCTTTATTATTTGTTATTCTTTCGGTTTTAAAATGTTTGTTTGGTTTTCACTTAGTAGTTAGTACGGAGTTTAAAAAAGTAACTAACTATCAAAATGTTCTTTAATCTTGTGGTATTCATCATGTCATGTGAAAAGTTAAAATAAAAGAGTTGTCAAAAAAGAAAAGAAACATTCATTTTGAAACGGAGGGAATACTAGTATTACAATCGAATCTTATTCCCTACGGATAAAAAAAGAGTATCTACTTATCAAATTAAAAAAGAATTAATCTTACTTTTCCAGATATGTCATTATCGTGTTAAGTGACCAAATCTCAATACGTATTTAATTACAAATATTTTAATTAAATTATCTATTTTTGACTAAAAATTATTATTTTTTTAATGTATTTGCAAATGGGTAACAGGGAGTAATGTAATATATGCAGCAAGCAAAAATTCCTCCCAATTTCTCGTACAAAACATAAAAAAAGGCACTGCACTAAGCTTTCGTGATGGCGAGTCCGGGGAGAAGGGCGGAACAGGTTAGCTCACATTTCTGGAAGAGCTCGAGAGCTCCTGGCAATCAACTTTACCTGTTACTCCTTCGAAAACATATTCAAATGATATCAAGTATTACAAGTTGGTCGGCTCGTAAGCACATAATTATCAAATCCATTATTCAAATTCATCACTATCATCATCATCAACACTGATTTTCACAAGAACACCCAACTCAACATTACGTTTCTCTTCTCCAATCTTGCATTGCTCGAAAAGCAATTGACCCTGGAAAGCAGCTCCATGCACATCGATGCCATACAGGTTTAGGTTACAACATTAATTTAGCAACAAAGCTTGTTAATCCTTATTGTGTTTGTGACAAATTGGCTAATGCCCACCACCTGTTTGATAGAATTCCTAAAGGAAATATTTTTCTTTGGAACGTTTTGATTCGTGGCTATGCTTGGAATGGACCATACAAGGGTGCAATATCTCTGTATTATCAAATGCTTGATTATGGGCTTGTTCCTGATAATTTTACCTTTCCGCTTGTACTTAAAGCGTGCTCGGCTTTGTCATCGATTGAAGTGGGAAAGGATGTACACGAACACGCGAAGAGAACGAATTGGGATAAGGATGTTTTCGTGGGTGCTGCCCTTATTGACATGTATGCTAAATGTGGTTGCGTTGGTAGGTTGAGGGAGGTGTTTGATAATGTTAATGAGAGGGATGTAGTTGTTTGGAATTCAATGCTTGCTGCTTACTCACAAAATGGTCACCCTGAGGATTGTTTGTCTTTATGTGGTGAAATAGCATGTGGAGGTGTTAGACCCACGGAGGCGACCTTGGTGACTGCAATTTCTGCTTCTGCTGATGTGGCAGCCCTTCCACAGGGAAGGGAGCTTCATGGGTATACTTGGAGACAGGGTTTCGACTCTCAGGACAAAGTGAAGACAGCACTTGTGGATATGTATGCCAAGAGTGGGTCTGTGAAGGTTGCTAGGATCTTGTTCGAAGGACTCGAGGAGAAAAGAGTTGTTTCTTGGAATGCTATGATCACCGGATACGCAATGCATGGTCATGCTAATGCAGCACTTGGTCTGTTTAATGAGATGGTTGGCAAGGCTCAGCCGGATCATATAACTTTTGTAGGGGTCTTATCGGCTTGTAATCATGGAGGTTTGTTGAGTGAAGGGAGGATGTATTTTGATTCAATGGTAAAAGATTATGGAATTGAACCAACCATTCAGCACACTACATGCGTGGTTGATCTCTTGGGTCATTCTGGTCGCTTAGATGAGGCTTATGGACTTATAACAGAGATTAAAGTTATGCCAGATGCTGGTGTCGGGCGCATTTCTTAATTCATGCAAAATCCACGGTCATGTGGAATTTGCAGAATTGGCATTAGAGAGGTTGATTGAGCTTGAGCCTGATGATGCAGGCAATTACGTGATCCTATCAAATATTTACGCCCAAGCAGGTAGATGGGAAGGTGTTGCAAAGCTTAGAGAGCTAATGAACGAAAGAGGTGTAAAGAAAACTAACGCGTACAATTGGATTGAAGTTAAAAACAAAGTACATGCATTTCTCTCTGGGGATACATCTCATCCTATGTCTGACAAGATTTATGCAGAGCTACAGAGCTTAGGAGCGCGAATGGTACAAGCTGGCTATGTCCCAAACATTACACCTGTTTTCCATGATGTGGAAGATGACGAGAAGAGCAGAATGGTGTGCAGCCACAGTGAAAGGCTAGCGATTGCTTTTGGACTAATTAGTACACCCCCAGGGACAAATCTCTTGATCACCAAGAACCTCCTAGTTTGCGAGGACTGTCATGTTGCAATCAAGTTTATCTCAAAGTTAACAGAGAGAGAAATCACTATCAGAGATGTCAACTGCTATCATCATTTCAAAGATGGCGTCTGTTCTTGTGGAGATTATTGGTGAAATGTGTTCAGGAATTTCAGTGTCTACTAGAGAGATGAGAAACTGATTTCTCCTTGAAAAAGAATTGGCTTGTCTAACTGAGTAAAAAAGTTAGTCATGATTGTTTTTCCAGAACGCAATAACTCCTTTTGACCATGTTCTTGTTGTCAAAAAAGAAGCAGTTCTAATTGGTTTTAGCAAAGAGATATTGGGTTTGGCCGATGTAAAGATGCAACCTTGTAAGGGCCATGCTAGGATGTTGAAGAGAACTCTGATTCGATCCTCAATTAATCTCTGTTGCCATACCTCACTTCATGTCAAGCATTCTCTACTCTTGCAGCTTTAGAAATACATCTTTACATGATATAGTTAGTGGCCTTACCCTTGTTGTATCTCAGTGGTGAATTGCATTGAGAATTCCAAATTGCTGCCAGCTCGTATGCGAACATGTGTTTAATAGGTTTGCTGATTCTTTTTGGTACTTCTAACTGTGACCTGTGATGTATTTCTTTGTCCACAAACTCATAAGGCTGAGTGGAAGTCAGCTTTCCATGGTCAAAACTCAAATGGCCAAAAGATCAATTCGACTATATTCTCAGCCAAAGTATTCATCTCAAACAGCTGGTCATGACCGAAAGCCTATATACTTTGAATAATATCTCCAGTCTCCAAGCAAACCACTGGCCATGTTATTTTAGCATTAGCTACTAAAACAGGTAAGGTAAGGCTGTGTACAATAGACCCTTGTGGTCCGGCCCTTCCCCGGACCCCGCGCATAGTGGGAGCTTAGTGCACCGGGCTGCCCTACTAAAACAGGTATTCCATCTATCTCAGTTTGTTAAGCACTATTTCTTCTTATTTTTCCGTCGCATAAAAATTGATACATTTTTATACTTACAAACTTCTCACAATCACTTTTCAATTTTGCCTGTTGAGATGTTTTCTAAGGAGTTGACATGATTTTTGTGGACCTTATAAAGTACTTTGATTTTTTACACATTCAGTTTACATGTCAAAAATCCTCTTTATTTCTTAAACACACATGTAGTAGAAAATGGGTCTGAGGGAATACTAGTTAGTTGCCCTGAATATGTATCATCTTGGATTCACAATCAGGAATCTTATTAGAATGAAAAAAATGTCGGGAAGTTATGGAAAATACTTAGAAATTCTCATAGCTTGTCAAGGACACTGTCCTTAAGGATATTTCACCGGTGAAGGTGTATTCCCCAGAATTCAACAAGCCCTTCTAGTATAAACTAGGAGCAGGAACAACAAAGATTAAAAAGAGAAAAAAACCCAGCACAATAGAATATAGGAGGAAAGGTTTTTCTTTGTATGTTATCTACCTTCCAAAAGAAAAGACTTAAATATATATAGATAAAAAACCCATCTCATAAGAATGGATAAAGAGGCTCCAACGGTTATGAGCAGATTAATGGCAATAAAGAGGATTAATAGCTAATCCAGAAGCAAAGGGTTTGTTACTATTGCAAGCCAACCATTATTTATTCAAAAGAATTAACCTATTAAAGACGCATTAAAATGATATTAAGAGAATGAACGTGACAAGAATTTGAACACTTCTTTTTGAGATAGCATGAACATTTTTCAACTGAAAATAAAAAGCTGAAAAAGGAAAACATTCATAGGTATAAAGAGACTTGGTGACATAAGCATCCTGAAATAAACTCCTACAAATTGTTCATTGCTGACGACATTTTTTACTAACATTAGCATTGACAGATAGTATTCACAAGTAACGAGATGCCATGAACACGATCAAATTGTAGCAATCTCGTTTACATATATCTCCACCCTTGATATTTCTGGTCACTCTTAAGTGGGTCAAAAACCTTACTGCAAATAAATCCTTGTTCATGGCATATCATCAAAGCCACAATGTAAGATCAAAGGTTGCACATCTTAAGAAGCATTGATGAGATGCCATGAACAGGATCTATTTGGAGTGGTTCTGAATTCTGATGGATGTTTTTAGTGTTGCTTAAGGATCTTTATATAGGCAATTTGGAAGACCTAGCAAGAAAATACATTTAATTTAGCATTGACCGAATTGGGTATCTTATTTAAATTTAGGATTGACTAAATAATGCAAGAATGGATTAAGTTTGTTGGCATAATGCATATGGAAATTAATACAACTCCATCCATTCATTTTCAAAATCTACTCCATAGATTGCAAAATATTTACTACTGATTAACATAATCAAGTTGTTTGACAAGAGTGGGAACTGGGCCGGATGTTGGTTGTGTGGGTTTTCGGGAAGTGGGAACCCAATAACCTTTGCACGGACCCTGTATTTATATTGAGAAGTCCACTAAATGTATAAGAATTATTAGTTGCGAACCCAAGAACAAAGCATGATGTTGGTTCCATGGAAGAAATGGAACCTGCTTAAGCTTTGCTGCCCTCCTCAACGAGGGTTCGATTCCCCACTCAGGCACATGCCTTTATTTTGTCTCTCCTTTTCTTTCTAATTTGACATGTTGGAACCATAAACTTCAAATCCTGAATCCGCCTCTGAGTTGAACGTAAGGAGAGGAATGGATCTTGTAGATAAAAACAATTGTGCAAAAAAGGGTAAAAATGAGATATCTATAAGTTTGCGAATTAAAATTAAAACTAATAAACTCAAAGAAATTGGAATACTTCTTGTCAAGGAGATGATAATGAACACCAAACGCATGAAATTAAATTGCCGAGTGAGGTTTTTGATTAACTTAGAATGTTAAGATCAAAATATGGATGTTTAACTTAATTACACGTTGAGGGTCAAAGGTGAAGTTGTAGATCAGGCTGTAGCGAGGAATGCTTTTTAGGATAAAATTCACCAGAGATTACAATTATTGAAGTGGGGTTTTAAATCAAACCTATCACCAATATATTCAACAAAAGTAGAGAAAGAGCGAGTATATTAATGCTCTAAGTGGATGCAATGAGGGTCTTCTCAAGAAGGAATTAGAAGATTACATTACTAAACCATCACAAGCTTCGTATCAGCCTACCAAAGGACAGATTTCGAAGATGATGAATGAGGAAAGTGAAGAGAAACAAGAGAGGAAAATACGATATATGATATTCGACACACACACATATATATGTGTGTGTGTGTCGAATATCATATATATATATATATATATAGAGAGAGAGAGAGAGATAAAATTGGAGAAGAACAGCGGGAGAATCAACGTGAGAAAAAGAATTAAGTGAAAAAGCTAGCGTCCGAGTGAAAAGAGAACTGATTATTGGAGTTGATGACGAGAGGGAAGCCCTCAGAGGTGGAAGGAGAAGAAGATGATGAAAAGGGCTGTAATGAGGAAGAAAAGAGTGAAGAAATCAAAAGAACTGATTCTTGATTTCGAAAAAAAGATTGTGAGAGTTCTTGAGACATTGTTGATGTCGTACGGGAAAGTGGAAGAATTATTACAAATGGTACTTCAAATTGGACGGGGAGGCACATCTACAATGCTTCAAAAGTTATTGTACCATAAATATGCAAGCGATAACTATTTGGTTAGATCCTTGGGTTGCTTGCTTGTAAAATATCATGCTATTAATCTTTTAGCCACATTTACAGTTCCTATCCCAATTAGTTCTAGTTAGTTGTCTTTTTCAGCTTTTTATAATTGCATTTCAATTCTTGTAATTTCCTTTTCCTTGTAACGACTAGGACACGTGTCTTTGTTACACGTTAGAATTGTTGTGATTGTCCTTTGTATTAGTTGTGCTCCGTACTGGAAGAATTTTATCCTATATATGAATATCAACTTCTTTCCCCAGTTCTTACCTTCTTTCTCTCCGCGACTAATTTCTTTACGAATTGAGCTTCGAAATAGCTCAATTCGTGACATTGGTATCAGAGCTCTCACATTCTTGGGAGTCGCTTCAACAATGTCAGATAATCAAAAGTTCAAAGGCATAAAAGATGGTATGAAGAAACTGGAAACGCATCTGCAAGCTATGTCCACTGAAAATGCCAAACGATTCGAAACAATAGAATCGAACCAAAATCAGTTCTCATCTCAGCTTCAAGAGACCCAGGAGACCAACAAGAAGCTCGAGGTGATTATTTCACAGATTGAAGCAGTGAAGAAGGCTGACGCTTCTCAACCACCATTTTCCCCGGGATCTAGGGCATCGAGTACTCAGGGACCTTTGGCCTTCTACGAACATGGCCAAGCCTTCAACTCTCGCACACATGTAACCCCTTCGTCTACACCTACTAGTTATCCAGTAGGCAGAGGGTTCACCTTTCCTCCTGTTTTAACTCCACAGAACTCACCCCTCTTCTCTATCACTGTTTCATTGCATCCAACAGTTCCATTGGCATCCACTATTCCACTGTTACCCACAGCTCCACTAAATAACCCACCCTTGCTTCCTTTACCCAACCAACCCAATGTTCCTTTTAACTAAGAACCTGCATTCACTTCGTTTAAGGCTAAAATCAATTTTCCAGAGTTCAATGGTCTCAACCCAAGGGGTTGGATCCGGAAATGTGAGCAGTTCTTGGAGATATATCAGATCCTTGAGCAAAACAAAATGAGCTATGTGTCTGTGCACATGAAGGAGAAAGCTGATGTGGTTTGATAACCATAACTTGGAAAAGAGAGGTATCAACTGGCCTCTATTTTGTGTGGAGGTTTGTCGAAGGTTTGGCAATGTCAGACTTCTTGATATTGTCGATGAATTCCACAATCACATACAGACAGGAAGCGTTGAGAGCTATCAAGAAAAGTTTGACGAGCTCAAGGCTTATATGCTACTGGTAAATACTTTACTTAATGAAACTCATTTCATTTCTAGTTATATCAGTGAGCTGAAGTCTGAAATTAAGTCGTTAATAGGGGTGGCTAACCCGTCTTCACTCATGGATGCTTTTGAAATATCCAAGTCCTATGAATCATCTTTTAAAGCCTTAGCCAGGTCTATAACCCCCATAAACACACCCTATACTCCAAACCAACCAAGTTCTAGAGTCATTGTCCCTTATTAAGGAGCTACACAGTCCACCAACCCAGAGCCATGGTTCCCTATTCAGGCCCTCAACAATCTCAGCATCCCAGACCCTATAATCCTTGACCAACAGCTCCCTTCAAACCAAACCCCTTGTTAGATGAACTAAGAGATAAAGGGCTTTGCTATAGGTGCCATGAAATGTACTTCCCAGGTCATGAGTGTAAGCCCAAAACTCTGAATGATATCATTTGTGAAGATACTGAGCAGGAACAACCGCTAAAAACTATTCAAGAGGAAGGGGAAACTTGTGGTGTTCCAGCTGAGGAAAAGCCTGCAGAAGAGGAGGAACATATTGCTGAGTTTTCAGTGTCACTATGTGTATCATTGGGGATTGGTAACTCACCATCAACTGTAAGGATTTTGGGATTTGCTAAGAAGGTTCCATCATTTTGATTGATTCTGGTTCCACACATAGCTTTGTGGACCCACCTTGAAGCTTGAGGAAATACCTTGCACAGTTCCTAAGTTGGTGAAGGTTGCTAATGGACAGAATATGCAATGTGGAGGCTACTGTCCTCAATTTTGGTGGAGAATGCAAGATGAATTTTTTTTTTTGACATGAGGCTATTGAAAGTGGGAGGAATAGACATGGTCTTGGGTTTTGATTGGTTGGATCTCTTTACTCCAATCATACACCATACCAGACCTCACAACTTAACATTCTTTAGAGTTGATCATTGGGTTACACTGATGGGTCAACAGGAAGATCACAAGCTGTGTGAAACTGGAGAGCATCAAGTGCAGAAGCTATATGGAAAACATTGGGAGAATATCAGTGCTTTCTGCATCATTGAAAGTGTTCCTGAAGAAACAACTGAAAATTCAAATGAGTCCATACGACCTGTTGCAGTTACTGAATTGTTGCAAGAGTTTCAAGATGTTTTTGAGGAACCAAAGGCCCTACCTCCTGCAAGGGAGTGTGATCATTCTGTTCTGCTGATTCCAGGTGCACAACCTTTCAGTCTTGGGCCTTATAGGTATTCATTTGACCAGAAAAATGCAATTGAAAGAATAGTTCATGATATGCTTGTCTCACAAACATTAGCGCCTAGTCATTCATGTTTTGCATCCCCTGCTTTGTTGGTCAAAAAGAAGGATAATTCTTGGAGGTTGTGTAGATTATATGAGGTTAAATCCTTTAACTGTGAAGAATAAGTATCCGATTCCCGTGGTAGAGGATCTGTTGGATGAATTGAATGGGTCCAAATTATTTATTAAAGTGGATTTGAGGTCTGGGTATCATCAAGTAAGACTGTTGCTCGAGGATGAACATAAAACGGCTTTTAGGACTTATCATGGCCTACCTTTGGTCTCACCAATGCACTTGCAACTTTTTAATTACTAATGCATCAAGTTTTTGGTCCTTATCTCAGAAGAGTCATTCTAGTATCTCTTGATGACATACTTGTCTATAGTAAGTCATTAAAAGATCATGTGGATCATTTACAAGTGGTGTTACAACTCCTAAGGGATAATCAATTGTTTTCCAGCAAAGCTAAGTGTGCATTTGCTCAATCACAAGTTGGGCCACATCATATCTGGACAGGGTGTGTGAACTGATCCTAGCAAGATTACTGCCATGGTTCAGTGGCCAGTACCTAAAACTCTTAAGGAGCTGAGGGGATTCCTAGGTTTAACTGGGTACTATAGGAAGTTTGTCAAAAACTATAGCATACTCAGCAAGCCTTTGAATGCCTTATTGAAGAAGGGGGCTTTTGAATGGAATGATGAAGCTGCTAAGGCATTTACTCAAGATAGCTATGACTTCTGCTCATTTACTTATTTTACCAGATTTCAGTAAGCCTTTTGTGGTGGAAGTAGATGCATGAGGAACTGGAATTGGGGCTGTATTTATGCAAGGAGGGCAACCATTGGCTTATCTTAGCCAAACTTTGAGCAAAAGACATCAAGGGTTGTCCACATATGAAAAGGAGTTGATTGCTTTGTTGATGGCTGTGGACAAATGGAGGCACTATCTACATCCTCACCATTTCATCATCAAAACTGACCATTTTAGTCTTAAATTTTTGCGGAACAAAAGATTACAACTTCCCTTCAACATAAGAGATTAACTTAATTAATGGGCTTGAGCTTTGAGATCCATTATAAAAGAGGAGTTGAGAATTTTGTGGTTGATGCTTTGTCCAGAGTTCAGAACAACTCTACCACTTGTTGTGTTATCTCTCAAGTTCAGCCTAAATGGATGGAGGAGATATGCAAAAGTTATGAAGGTGATACTGAAGTTATGACTCTCTTGGCTCAAGTATCTATAGATCCGGCTGCAGTGGTGCATGTGTCCTTACATTAGGGCCTCCTCAGATTCAAAGGCAAGATTTGGGTGGGCAGCCAAGCTGGATTGAGGCATCAATTGGTATTCCATATCCACTCTTCTGGTCTTGGTGGACATTCTGGAGTATCAGCAACTTTACAAAGGATCAAAACTGTGTTTTATTGGCCAAATATGATTGATGACATCAAGAAGGTGGTGTTAGAATGTGAAGTGCGCCAGAGGTGCAAGGATGAGTAGGTTACCTATCCTTGACTCCTTTACCTTTGCTAGTGCCTGATAAACCATGGGAGCACATATCCATGAACTTCATTGAAGGACTTCCAAAATCAGAAGGAGCTCACTTCTTATCCCTTTCACATCCCTTCAATGTTGTACAAGTGGGTAGGCTGTTTATGGATAATGTGTACAAACTCCATGGATTGACACAAAGTATTGTGAGTGATAGAGATAAAGTGTTCTCGAGTATTTTCTGGAAAGAGTTGTTTAAGGGTCTGAAAACTTAATTGAAATTGAGTATTTTATTCATACACCACAACAGGTATTCCATCTATCTCAATTTGTTCAGCGCTATTTCTTTTTTGTCCGTCGCATAAAGATTGATACGTTTTTATTCTTAACAAATTATCATGTTTACTTTTCACTTTTGCCCTTGTTGAGATGTTTTTTAAGGAGTTGACATGATTTGCGTGGACCTTACAAAGTACTTTTGATTTTTTACACATTGAGATTATAAAAAATCCTCTTTATTTTGTTAACACCATATCTGGTAGAAAATGGGTCTGAGGGAATACTAGTTAGTTGCCCTAAATTTGTATCATTTTGGATTCACAACAAGGAGAGTTACGGAAAATACTTGGAAATTCTCATAGCTTGTCAAGGACATTGTCCTTAAGGATATTTCAACGGTAAAGATGTATGCCCCAGGATTCAACAAACTCTTCTAGTATAAGCTAAGAGTAGAAACAACAAAGTTTAAATAGAGAAGAAAACCCAACACAGCAGAGTATTAAGAGGAAGAGTTCTTGTTGTATGTTATCTACCTCCCAAAAGAAAAGACTTGAATACATATAGATAAAAAAACAATATCATAAGAATGGCTAAAGAGGTTCCAACTGTTATGAGCAGATTAATGGCAATAAAGAGGATAAATAGCTAATCATGAAGCAAAGGGTCTGTTACTATTGCAAGCCAACCATTAGAACTTATCAAAAGAATTAACCTATTAAAGACCCATTAAAGTGATATTAAGAAAATGAACGTAGACAAGAATTTGAACACTTCTTTATAAGATACCATATACATTTTTTCAACAAAAAATGAAAAGCTGAAAAAGGAGAACATTGATAGGTATAAATCGGTCTGATCACATTAGCATCCTGAAATAAACTCCTACAAATTGTGCATTGTTCATGACTTCTCATTACTAACATTAGCACTGACAAATAGTATTCACAAGTAACGAGATGCCATGAACATGATCGAATTGTAGCAATATGGTTTACATGTATCTCCACCCTTGATATTTCTGGTCACTCTTAAGTGGGTCAAAAACCTTAATGCAAATAAATCCTTATTCATGACATGTCATCAAAGCCACAACGTCAGATCTACGAAGGTTGCACATATGAAGAAGCATTGATGAGATGCCATGAATAAGATCTATTTGGAGTGGTTTTGAATTCCGATGGATGTTTTTAGTTGTGCTTAAGGATCTTTATAAAGGCCATTTGGACGCCCTAGGAAGAAAAGACATTTAATTTAGCATTGAGAGAATTGGGTATCTTATTTAAATTTAGGATTGGTTAAATAATGAAAGAATGGATTCAGTTTGTTGGCATAATGCATATGGAAATTAATACAACTCCATCCATTCATTTTCAAAATCTATTCCATGGATTGCAAAATAATTTACTACTCCCTCCGTCCCAGTTTATGTGACACTCTTTTCTTTTTAGTCAGTCCCAAAAAGAATGACACCTTTCTATATTTATTAACAATTTAACTTTGAACTTCTCATTTTACCCATAATGAGATGATTTATAGTCACATAAATATCCATGACTTATTTTAGACCACAAGTTTCAAGAGTCTTCTCTTCATTCTGAAACTTCCTGTCCAGTCAAACACAAACAACAACAACATACCCAGTATAATCCCACAAATGAGGTGTGGGGAGGGTATATTGTACACATACTTTACCCCTAAAGTTATAATACATGTACGAATAGACTAGTTTCTCATCGTATTCCTTGTGGGATTCGACCCCAACCTATGTTGGGTTACTATATTTGACAATAGTCGTGTTATACCATTAAAGGTATAATTTGGCCGAGATCAGTGGATGTATCTAGAGAAAGGGAAGAAACAGGGGAGACGTTGTCCGATTCGTCGTAAAGTAAGTTATGCTTGCTGGTATGGACCTTTTTCATTGATGATGGTATTGTCTATCATTGTAGATGGAGGGGGAGAAGGTGGATCGCATCGTCGTCATCGGAGATCCCATCTCAAGGTATGTGAAGGCTAAGCTCTTCTTTCTTTTGGCATGTTTGTGAAATGGCGACGCGTAATGAAACGTTCGCCAAAAAGAACTTTAATCTTGCCTATGGGAAATACGTTTGTTTTCTTGACTATCCCTCATCGGGAGCAGTCTCCACACCTTATAGTATTTCGTTCTGTTGTCAGCTCATGGCCCTTATTGGTTTCGCGAAAGCTAGAAATGTTATGTCTCGATTTGTTAGTCCTTACAAAAGAATGAAATCACTATGGACCTTTTATGGGTATCGTGAAAGTTATAGATGATGTACCGTGTCTCGTTGACTCTTATGGAAAAATAGAAATGAAGTAGTATGTTATCTTTTCAGTGACACTCGGAAGAATGGGACTTTACTCTTGATGGATTAGAAGCTCGGGCCTATGGCTCTTAAGATGAACATGCTCATGGTAAAAAAATTCCCGTGGCTTTAGGATAAAATGAGAAGTTATTGATGATAGTTCTAAACGCTAGTCAAGAAGGTAACAATCTTACGTTATTACGATAAGTCCATAAAAGTCTAGTATGTCTCTTCAAGTATGTAGTTACATATGGAATATTGATAGGACACAGACGTAGTAGTATGGATTACCACTGAGCTATGACCAGTTGGACAGATATTTACTTACGACCGGGATATAGCAAGTCGGGCAGACATATACTCACCACTGAGCGATGGCTGGCTGGTAAGATATATGTTTTACCACCGAGCGATAGTCAGTTTGGCAGATGAGCATTACCACTACAGTTGGTTTGATATTACCAAGTCCCTCTAATAGGTCGAGTACAAATGAGTCCTTCATTAAGGTCGGGAATGATATAATGTTGACCATGTTTGGACAAATATGTAGTTACTACTAGTCGGGCAGTTATGTATCATTATATACCACCAGTTGGGCAGACATGTACTCACCACTGGGCTATGACCGATTGGGCAGTTGAGTAGATAGATTTACGATGCCGATACTACGTTATAGGTAAGGTCATAGGGTAAGTGTGATCTTTGTGAATGGTCAAGGTTAAGACGTTAAGATTGTAGTCTGGCATCTCAGAGGTTCAGATTGACTCGTATCCTTCTCTCTCTTATGATTATGTAGTATCATGTTTTATATCCGTCTTACATATTTAGTACGTTATTTGTACTAGTATCCCTTTTTCTGGGGACACTGTGTTTCATGCCGCACAGGTTCAGGTAGGCAAGGAGAGGATCTGCCCCAGTAGTTCGTGTGCAGATATCAACTTTGGTTGCTGCTCCATTTTTTTTGGGAGTATTGCCGAGTCAGAAGTATGTTTATATTCTTTTGGTACTTTGGGTATGTTGAGGGCCCTGTCCCGACTTATGTATATATGTTGATACTCTCTTCAGAGGCTTTGTAGATGAGTCATGTGTTGTATCATTTGTTTGATGCGTCCTTGTAGGCCCGGATGCTGGTAAGAGATTATGATGGCCTTGTTGGCCTTAGTATGTATACATGTCTAGGTTGGATTTTTCTGTTTGTAGGAATTGGTGTCGTATCCTGTTACAGTTATTCTTCTGGGGCCTCGTCGGCCCAGACGGTTGTATGTTTTTGTAATGATATTGAAGTGGTTTGCTCGGGCATTCCAGGCGCCGGGTGCTCGCCACCACCACTCCAAGGTTGAGGTGTGACATAGGTATAAAATGGCTTGGTGACATAAGCATCTTGAAATAAACTCCTACAAATTGTTCATTGTTGATGACATTTCATTACTAACATTAGCGTTGACAAATAGTATTCACAAGTAACAAGATGCCATGAATACAATCAAATTGTAGCAATCTGGTTTACATATATCTCCGCCCTTGATATTTCTGATCACTCTTATGTGGGTTAAAAACCTTACTGCAAATAAGTCCTTATTCATGGTATATCATCAAAGCCACAACGTAAGATCTACAAAGGTTGCACGTCTTAAGAAGCATTTATGAGATGTCATGAATATGATCTATTTTGGACTGATTCTGAATTCTGATGGATGGTTTTAGTGTTGCTTAAGGATCTTTATATATGCGATTTGGAAGCCCTAGCAAGAAAATACATTTAATTTTTCATTGACGGTATTGGGTATCTTATTTAAATTTAGGATTGACTAAATAATGCAAGAATGGATTCAGTTTGTTGGCATAATTCATATGGAAAGTAATACAACTCCATCCATTCATTTTCAAAATCTACTCTATAGATTGCAAAATATCTACTACTAATTAAGATAATCAAGTTGTTTGACAAGAATGGGAACCGGGCCGGATCTAGAGTATCGGGTGTGGGTTCTAGGGAAGACGGAACCCGATAACATTTGCACAGACCCTGTATTTATATTGAGAAATCCATTAAATATATAAGAATTATTAGTTGGGAACCCAATAACGAAGTAGGATGTTGGTTATGTGGCAGAATTGGAACCTGCTTAAGCTTTGTTGCCCTCAATGATTCTTTCACTTACATTCAGAGCTATTCATGATCATATAACTATCTAGACTAGCATTATGAGAACAGGAAAAGATATCTCAAGACATCTAAAGCACAATTTCTTCTCCTGCAATAGTTCTTAGTTGGTATTTCTGGAACTCTGGAGGTTTTGACTAGGTAAAAATGAGGTTTAGATAAATAAAAAAGGGAGTTTTAAAAAAAATATACAGTTCGACACAACACTTTGTACATATGTACCCAGAATTTTAGTTTACACCTGCATAGCGAAATAATTTCTTGCAACTTTATACATTATTATATAGTATTTATACACAATATAAATAATTTATCTATCTTGTACAAAAGTGTATAATAGTATATATCATTATATAAATTGGTATAACATGTCGCTAGCTACAAAGACGAGCTTCTTCTGTGATTTTCAGTTGCATTTCGTTGTTCAGAACCAGGCCAAATCTCCACCAAATGACTTCAAATTTTGTAGATAATCTCCTTAAATTATTTCAAACAAGCCTAAACAACACCTACCCTGAATTTCTTATAAAAATCAGATGTGAAACTGAAACCCACTTCTTTTAGTTTGTTCATCAATGGTGCTTTATCTTTTTAATATAATTTTCAACACCCAAATCTTACAAAATCAGTACTCTAACTACGATTTAAGCTTCAAACACAACAACAATTTGAGTTTGTCAACCAAACAATAGGACTCACAATTTTTAGATTCAACTAAAAAGGTATGATAAATCAGCATCTTGCTTATAGAACAACATACAATCGTTTGGACAATAATGAATTCTATCATACGTTAATCCTAACTTGAAAATCAGTCTCTTTGCCTTATAGTAATTTTTAGGTATGTCAAATTCAGGACTAACTAGTTCCCCCACAAGCTTAATCATATAGTCCATAGCACCTTCAACAACACTCCGATCTGATTTAATATTAATGATTCTAACTGCAACAGACAACTTAGAATGAGGACTCCCAACCCAAAGTGGACGACTAGTCTCTTCTAATTCTTGATAGAAGCGCATTGCTTCTTCATTGGGAGGTTTCTCTATAATTTGTTCAGTTTCAAACCCAGAATGTATCCCAACAACATCATTGACCATATTGTTAACTCTATCATATTGGACATTCTTTCCTACGACCTACTACTTTCACCAATAACCAAATTATAATATATACCAATTAACCCCATCAACCTCTCTATGATCAGTTCAATCAGAATATCTCGCCTTAAACCCCTTACGACATAAATGAAGCTTAACAGTTTCCGTTTAAAATACTTCATACACTTTCAATTCAAACAGGACACCTAATTTCCCCTTCATTTTAGTAAGGATCAAGTGACATTGCAGGTATGATAAACCCTTTAACACCCTCAACAAATTTATCATTAACACCCACACGTTCACTATTATTCTATTATACATTCACATACGATGATCCATCTACAAAAATATCCACAATTTTTTGAGGTTAAAGAAATATTGTAATTATGTTTAACCTTGATTAAGAAGCCTAATTTGAATACTCAATAACAAATCTAACTTTAATAACTTACGAAAGCACAATCTCAACCAAAAACGAAATTGTAAAGTAAACTAGCCAAATAAAGTCTATATTTTTCCACAAATTCAACATCAACAACATTACAAAGGATATTTAACTAAGCTAACATGTTTACATTGATATTCCAATAGAAAATAAGTCAAAAAATCATCACTACAATTTTTTGTCAAATAAAGTCTCTATTGTTTTTACAAATTCAACTTTATACACATCAATATTAATACAAAACCCTAAATTAATGAAATAAAACTAATATAAATAGACTAATGCACTAACAATGGACCTAAAATTTAAAAATAAAACTAACATTGAAAGAATTAAAAAGCCCAAAAAAATATTGTCGGCAGTGGGGTTTCCGGCGTGGAGCGGGGTCGCCGGTGGGGTTGACGGTCGGGGCGGGGTACGTCGGCGCGGTGGTTTTTTGGTGGGAATCGCCGGTGGGAGCGCTGGACAGTGGGAATCGACGGTGGTAGGTAAGGTTTTTGAGTTTGGGGAGAAAAATAAAGGAATCCCGGTTTGGGTAAAATTTAATAGTAACAAAAATCGACGGACCGTCAGTTTTGTCCATCATTGACCCGTTTTGACCAAGAAAAAAATAAAATAAATAAAACTGATGGATTTCATCAATTTTATTAAAAAATAAATTTAAAATATTTTATTTTATTAATAATTAAATATGAATTAAAATTAAAAAATAAACAGACGGAATCCGTCGGTTTTTATATACTAATTTTTACTTAATTTTAATAAAACCGATAGATTACGTCGGTTTATTTTGGCGGAACTTTAGGCGTAAAATTCCGCCAAAATAAACCGACGTAGTCCGTCGGTTTTAAATAAAAAAATTAAAAATTATTAAAACTGACAGACTGGATAGGTTTTTCGTCGGTTTTCTTTCGGACGCAGTCCGTCAGTTTTTTCTCAGTCCATTTTTACCTGTTTTTAGTAGTGATACGTCCAACACCCACTCTCAGTCGGTATGTGCAAACTATAGGTGGCCAGTGGGCCGGGATCGGGTCAATTGGGTCGGGTCCGGCAGGATCGGGGCCGGCGGGATTCGCCGCCGTCCCGTCCCATTTCCGATCCCGTCGGAATCGGGTCGGGGCGGGATGGGATCGTATCTGGGCGGTTTTTTTTTGTACTTAATTTAAAAAATAACACATATATAAGAAACTCAATAACTAAACAAGACATTATAATAAAAACATCCAAAAGCTGTTTTTGTGCCTCTTATATTTTATTTAATAGACATATGATTTTTTTTGTAATACAAATACAATTGTCAAAATTGCAACTTTGTGGTGTTGTTCAAAAGTTGCAAATTACATAATAAAATTGCAATTAAAAAAATTTCATTTTGAAAAAAACATGTTCTAGTTTCTTGATAATTTCCTGTGGTTCTTCGGTTGGAATTGGTATTTGTTGGTCAAATTGCTCCACGTCTCTTCCATCACCTTCGGATAAGATTTCGTTGTAGTTTTTATCGTCTTCTTCGTTGATCACCGGTTGACCGCACCTTCTCCAATTTATGAATAATACTACAATCTCCAAGCTGTCTCCGGCTAATGAGTGTGTGTGCCCCCCTATTTGATATTTGTCGGTAGAAAAAGCGCTTTCAGACGCCGTTGATGACGCTTGAATGTTCAAAACATCTCGGGCCATCATTGAAAGTGTCGGAAAGGTCTTCTCATTCCCTCTCCAGTATTTCAGCAAGTCTTCACGTCCTTCTTCATTGAGAACTGCTTGGTATGGTACAAAACCCTGCAAAAAAAATAATATCAAACTCGCTAATTTGGTTAGTAGCGGTACGGCCGCACATTCTATTTCTGAGGCTTTCAATACTAGCCGCAGAAACAACATGTCTTTTGTGAGGTTGTATTGAAGAAGAAGAAGAAGAAGAAGAAGATGGTATGGAAGTCGGTAGGTTGCTAACACTTTCTTGTTGGTAAAACCTATATACTTTTTTTGCATTCGTCTTCTACGCTAGACAACACTTTTTATTTAGTTTGCTTAATAGGTGGTGGGTGATTTAGATTTTTGGGACTTGGAGGTGGTAGTACTGCTATACAATCGTAAATAGTTTCAATAAGTGATTTATACTGTCTATTTTAATAGTCGAATTTAATACAACACCAATAATATAAATAGTGGGAATAGGAATAAAATATTTTTTTATTTTGATAAACAATTTTTTAATAGTTGCCTTATAAGCTGGTTTATCCATATATTCATTAAGCAGTAAAAATATTAGAGCTATATAAAACAACATAGTTGAAATAGTAGGATAATATATACCGAAAAATTCTTTTGTTGCTTGAAAAAAATTCTCTAAAAATAGAATAAGTTCGGAAATTTTTATCTAATCGCTATCTACAACCATATCAGCTGGATTTTGATTATGAGAGTTAAAAAATAAAGTTATAGGTTTTCTATAGTCATAAGCAACAAGTAGTTGCTCGTATAAAGAATCCACCTAGTGGGTACTTCTTCTACAATTTTTCTATAAGGTAGTTGACAATCGTGATTAGTTTTTTATATTCTTTTCTTCGTTGTATTCTATTATTTTTAAAAATAAAGTTTATAGCAAATTGTATTTTACTAAGAATGTCTTCAAAAAGTGATACACCATCCTTTACAACTAAGTTATATATATGACACACACATTTTATATGAAAATGATCTGAAAAAGATGGAGTTAAACTATTTTTTAAAATTGTAATAACATAATTGTTAGAAGAAGTGTTATCTAATGTAATAGTCATAATTTTATCAGTTATTCCGTAATAATCGCACACTTGATAAATATTTTCTGCAATAAAAGTATTAGTGTGCCTATCATCTATATATCTATACGCTAAGATACGTTTTTACATAGATCATTTATAATTTATCCAATGACAGGTTACCGTTAAATAATCATGGCCGTTAGTACTACGACCTATATCAGAAGTGATAGTCACTTTGCCATTAAAATGATATAATGAATAACGTAAATATTGTTGATATTCATGTGCAAATTTAAATACATCTCTCTTAACAGTTGATCTAGGAAAACCGTTAAAAGTAGGATTATACATATCTCTAATGTAATGAATAAAACCGGGAGATGAAGGAAATGAAAAAGGCAAATCCTCCACAACAACTAATTTTGTTATTGCTTTTCTAGCTCTATGTTTATTGTAATTAGGGCCTACAATTCCCCCGTCATGGGGTTAATTTGACCCTGTACTTGGTCCGGGACAATATGTGAACCTTGTCCCGATGGAGCGGGCGTTTGCGCACCCGGTTTTGAAGCCTTGTATTGGGCATCCCTAGCTGGATGAGCCCTTGCTACGTGTCTCATTAAATCCCCCGTCCTACCGTGACCTTTTCCAGTTTTAAATTTTAAAACATCTTTGCAAATTTTACATCTAGCTATTTGATTCTCTACGTTCCTATCAAAAAATGTCCATGCATCTGATTTTAATGGTCGTTTTGCTGGACCTCGTCTCATACTAGGGGGAATATGAGACATTTCAGTTGAAGGTGCACTAGTGGGTGTGTTGTCATATATATTAGTGGGTGTATCATCTAGATCATCGTCTAAATTAAAGTCTTCTTGAGTTCCAGAAAATAGCTCCTCGTCTAAATCTAATGGTATTGTAGGAAAATGTTCTGTATCAACAAAATCATCCTGTGTAGGAATATGATTCTGTCTAGAAATAGGATGACTAGAAGAAGTACCCCTGCCCTTATTGCCCCAACTAGAAGAAGCCTGACCCCTACCCGTAAGCATACGTTTAAATCCTTTCATTATAAATTTATAATTATACTAATAAATAATTAAAGTAAATGAAATTAAGTGCGCTAAATAAAATAAACATACAATAATAATTTAATGAAGGAACGAATGTACCAAACGCCGACGTAACGTCGACGTGTAATCGAGAGGTTGAAAATTGAAACTTTGCTCGATGAAAAATCCTCAAGCTAGTTGCCAACTTCACTCCCAAATGAATAAATAAAATTCAATATTTAGTAGACAATGTAGACTTGTAGAGAGATAGATTGAGAAGTTAGAGAGATTGTAGGAAGATTTGTGAGAAAGATGAAGAGAAAATGAGGTATTTATAGTTGAAAAATTGGGTTAAAGTGTAAATATAATAACTTATGAGTTTAAAATAAATATTAAGGGGGTAGGGGGGTTGGGGGAGGGGGAGGCCAAAAATGGTCGTTGCACAACGGCCAAAATGTAATGCAATGGTATTTGTGCAAAGGGGGGGTTTCGGGCGTGATCGGGGGTGGGACCAGGATTGGATCGGGCCTGCCGGGATTGGGGCGGGCCGGGATGGGTCAGGACGAGACCATGTCCCGTCCCGGTTCGAATCCCGATACCGTAATTTTTTTTTTAAAAAAGTCGGGTTCGGGACGGGACCGGGCCTACCCGGCCCACTGGCCAGCCATAGTGCAAACACCAGATTCTATAGCTATATGTAGACTTATGGTTAGAACTTGGAGTAAAGCAAGTCGTTAGAAAATACAAAATTATTACTGGTACTTATAAGACAGATTCGTCATAGAAAACAAATGTGTCGGCATCCGCACTTTATGTTTTCATACAATGAATACAAAAGAGAAAATACAGTTGCCAACGGCTAGCTAAACATATTTATCTGCTTTGTGAGGTCAGAGGTGTAACATGATCAATAACTGATCTAGTTAAATTAAAGATACTCTAACAGTAATCTACTACATCAAGTTAAAATTTTCTGATATTATATATAGTTTTCAATCTTTTGAAATATATACTCTCTCGCCCAATTTATAAGTATTCACATACTTAGTAAGGTGTAACATGATTAATGTCAGTACCTAAGGTTAACTTTTAGGGATCATTTGGTTCGCAGAATAAATTATCCCGGGATTATAGTTGTTGGATTCCCATTTTAGGAGGTGGGATAAAATAATTTTCATAAATCTGTGATTAAATTTATACTGTGTTTGATTGACAATAAATTTACACTATCTAGTATCTATTAAACAGGGTATAAATTTAATCTCAAACTTATCTCAGATATCCCTCCTTATCCTAAGTACCAAATGATAGAATAATTATAATTAATGTTGTGTTTATTATAATTATTTAGTAATTAGTGTAATTGATAGTAGAATCATATGTATATGGTAGATAGATTAGATAGCATGAGATTAGTCTAATCATATCATAATTTTAGCATAAGTCTAGCCTACAATGAGGTTGTATTTGTGGTATATTAACCACACTTTTGAAAGATGATAATTGAGGAAAATATTCTTACATGGTATCAAGAGATTAGGGAAAAAGACCCTACCCTGAAAATTATACACCCCACCGTCGGCCCCCTCCCCTCTTCCCACCAACCGGCCGACCAACTATTTTTTTCCCCATTCTTCTTTTCTTTTTCCGGTCAACAATGTATGACTCTAAATCCACTTTTCATCCCGCTCTTTCCGTTTCCAACATTAAAACTCATATTTCCATCACTCTTGAGATGAAAAATGTCCATTACGCAACTTGGGCAGAACTCTTTAAAATTTGTTGTTGTTCCCACAGGGTTATTCATCATATAATCCCACTAGAAAAAGGCAAGAAAAAGGTGTTAAAAAACTGATGATGAAAAAGAACTATGGCTCACACTTGATGCGACAGTTCTTTCGTGGATTTATGCAACAATTTCTAGCGATTTATTGCACACAATAATGTAACCCAATTTCACGGCGATGGAGGCTTGGAATCGCTTAAGATAACAAGAATTCTCGAGCCGTCACTTTGGAGCAAGAATTCTCCACCACTGACATGGCGGACTTTCCGAATGCATCTGCTTATTGTCAACGCCTCAAAGTTTTATCGGATCAACTCAAGAACGTTGGTTCGCTGATTACAAACAATCGGTTGGTTTTAAAATTGGCTGTCGACCTTACCGACGCGTATAGTGGCATGGGAACACTCATCCGCCAAAGCAATCCTCTACCTCATTTTTTACCAAGTCCGTTATATGTTTATTCTTGAAGTGGCGGGTTTCGCAAAAAAGGTGCGACTGTCTCAAGTTTTGTCATGGTTTCTGCCATAACCAATGACGCTACTACACATTTTGAACCTATACCACAAAATCGGGGTAAAAAGGACGAAATGGTGGTAAAAATCAGGGTGGTAGTCGCGGTAATAGAAAAGGTGGAGGCCATCGGAATTCCAGCGGCGGCGGAAATAACGGCAGGGGCGACGGAAAAGGCGGTGAGCAGACAAATTTTGGCCAACAGTGGCAGCCCCGAGCCCAGTGGGGAGGTGGACCACTACAGTGGGCATGGAACTGGCCTTAGGCTGTTCCACCGTGCCCATTTCCTTATGGAAATTGGGCCAGGCCCAGTCCAAGGCAAACTGGTCAGCCCACTGCTGGCTAGCAGCATGCGTTTGGGCCTAGAAATAGTGGAGGTCCGGCGTCATTTGGGCCACTGTCGAACTAGTCGCAGGAGGCCCATTCGGCAGTGGCTAGCCCAACCGACATTGAGTACGCCATGCACACTCTTGGACTTAATCCGCCCGACGCAAATTGATATATGGACACTAGAGCGACGTCTCATATGACGTCCTCCCAAGGTAACCTCTCGTCCTATTTCAATTTGAGTATAAAATAATGGTATAATTATCGGAAATGACCATTATATTCCAATTCGTGGTTAAGGTTCTACCGAATTGTCTCCACCAAACCCACTTTTAACTTTAAAGAATGTCCTTCATGCTCCACAATTAATTAAAAACTTTGTTTTGATTAGAAAGTTTACTACTGATAATTGGGTGTCTGTTGATTTTGACCCTTTTGGATTTTCCGTGAATAATTTTCAGACGGGGATGCTTCTAATGATAGTCAAGGGGAACTCTGTCCAATCACCACACCTAATCATCAAGCCAAGTTACCGTTCACTTTTGCAGCTTTCGCACCATCATTATGGCATGAACGTTTGGGGTATCTGTGGGCTCCTGTTTTAGCCTCCCTCAAATAAAATAATTTTATTTCATGTACTCAAACACGTAATTCAAATATGTGTCATTCATGTCCACTTGGAAAACATGTTCAATTGTCATTTGTTTCGTCTAAACCTTGCACACTTATGCCTTTTGATATTATCCATTGTGATATTTGGACATCACCCGTTTTGAGCTCTACGGGTCAATGATATTTTTTGCTCTTGCTAGATGATTACTCTAATTTTTGTGGACGTTTTCATTGTCTAAAAAATTACAAGTTTTCTCTACCTTTCTCACTTTTAGAGCATTCATCTGAAATCAATTTGAACGAGATATTAAAAATATTCAATGTGATAATGGTAGGGAGTTTGATAATGGGTCTTTTTAGGATTTTGCAATGCTAATGGTTTAATCTTTCGTCTTTCATGTCCTCATACCTCCTCTCAAAATGGGAAGGCGAAAAGAAAAAATTGAACCATCTATAACATTATTAGAACATCCCTTGCCCATGTCGTACTACTATCATCTTTTTGGTATCATGCACTACAAATGTCTACATATATATTGAACATACCCCCCCCCCCCCACAAAAACTTATCCTATCAAGCTTCTCTAAAAATCCTATATCTAAGGGACCCATCTTACTCTCATCTACCGGTATTCGGGTGCTTATGCTATCCTCTTTTTTCATCCACCACAATCAACAAACTTCAACCCCAGTCTACTCCTTGCGTTTTTTGGGATATCCTTCTAATAATCATGGTTACAAATGTTACGACCTATCCTCCAATAAAATCATTGTGAGTCATCACTTAATTTTTGATGAAACAAAATTCTCTTTTACCAAAATGCATGATTCCAGACCTTCTACCTATGATTTTCTAGATGATAGCATACCCCCGTATTTTTCCCAACATTTTTTTCGACCTAAACCCACTGTTTCGGCCAGCCCAGAATTTTTGGGTGAATTGGGCCCAGAAATAGTGGAGCGGACCGGGCCTCCTTCCCTGAGCCCAATTTCGGCTGAAGATGCTGGACAACCACAAATCCCACTGCCTGGCAGTAGCTTAGGTCACGGCCCAACACCTGGCAGTGTGGGTCGCGACCCAGCTCACTGCCAATTGCCAACTGCCAGGCATTTCAGCCCCTCCTGATAGCCCATTTCCAAGTCTGGCCCAGCGGCCAGTCACCCGTAGTCAACACGACATTGTCAAACCTAACAACAAATGTAGCCTCACACTCGGATTTCAAAATCATCATTGCCTCGTAATCCCGTGTCTGCTCTTAATGACCCGAATTGGAAAATGGCTATGGATGATGAATTTAATGCTCTTACTAAAAATAAGATGTGGGAGTTGGTCCCCCGTCCTCCTAATGCTAATGTAATTCAGTCTATGTTGATTTTCACTTACAAAGAAAAAATTGATGGTACATTTGAGCGGCATAAAGCCCGTCTTGTAGGTGATGGAAAGACACAATAGGTTGGTGTGGATTGCGGTGAGACGTTCAGTCCGGTGGTTAAACTGACCACTATAAGAACAGTCCTTAGTTTGTCTCTTTCAAAGGCATGACCACTTCATCAGTTAGATGTCAAAAATTCCTTCCTCCATGGAGAATTAAATGAAAAAGTATACATGTACCAGCCTTTGGGATACAGAGACTCCACGTATCCAAATCATGTGTGCTTGGTAAAGAAATCATTATATGGGCTGAAACAGGCCCCCCGGGCCTGGTACAAGAGGTTTGCGGTTTTTGTTTCACATATTGGATTTCCTAACAATCGTTCTGATCATTCTCTGTTCATCTACCGTTAGGGTAATAATATTTCTTACCTTCAATTATATGTGGATGATATTATATTAATTGCCTCTTTCGATGCTCTTCGCAAGTCAATCATGTCACTGATTGGCTCAGAATTTGCTATGAAAGATCTAGGGCCATTGAACTAATTTTTAGGGATAGCGGTGACACGTCATGCAAGTGGTTTATTCTTATCCCAAAAAGCAGAGATTGTTGAACGGGCTAGTATGTCATCATGTAAGCCGTCAGCTACTCACGTTGATACTAAATCCAAGCTGAGCGCCTCATTCGGCAATCCATTTGACGACCCGATACTTTATCGCAGCCTTGCAGGGGCCCTGCAATATCTTACATTCACAAGGCCATACATATCTTATGCGGTGCAACAAATGTGCCTTTTCATGCATAACTTGATGGATGATCATATGCATGCTCTCAAACATATTGTGTGTTATATTCAGGGTACCCTAGAGTATGGCTTGCATTTATATCCATCATCGACATCCACCCTTGTCTCCTACACATATGCCAATTGGGGGGATCTACAGATACCAGATGCTCCACGTTTGGTTATGGTATATTTCTTGGTGATAACTTGGTATCTTGGTCCTCCAAACGACAAGCAATGTTGTCCAGATCTAGTGCCGAAGTAGAATACCGAGATGTTGCTAATGTAGTAACTGAATCTTGTTGGCTTCAGAACCTTCTTCTAGAACTCCAAAGTCCGGTTCCGAAGGCAACATTGGTGTACTGTGATAATGTTAGTGCTATTTACCTCTCGGGAAATCCGGTCAACATCAACGCACTAACACATATTGAGCTAGATATTCACTTTTTCGTGAAAAGGTCGATCGCGGACAAGTGCGTGTCTTACATGTCCCGTCACGCTATCAGATAGCAAATATTTTTACTAAAGGTCTTCCGCCGGTGTTATTTGAAGATTTTCGGGACAGTCTCAACATACGTCTACCTCCCGCTTCGACTGCGGCGGAATAATAGAATAATTATAATTAATGTTATATTTATTATAATTATTTAGTAATTACTATAATTGATAGTCGAATCATATATATATATAATAGGTAGATTAGATAGCATGAGATTAGCTTAATCATATTATCATCTTAGCATAAGTCTAGCCTAAAATGAGGTTGTATTTGCGGTATATTAACCACACTTCTCAAAGTTGAGAAAAATATTCTTTCCCCAAATGACCCCTTAGACGTAATGTATTCCTTCCCTAACCCCATAAGCGGCGCAGATGCTGGGTGCTTATTATTTATGAAAAACAACTTTGGTCAGACCTGCAGCAGGTATTGGTGCACAGAAAGCAAGACAGTTTTCAACGCAGCACTTAGAAATCAAATTGACTCGTACACAATTTATACTAAACTATTTCTCCTTATGGCTAATAAACAAAACCTTCCACATTAAGAGCTCGTCATTCATCCTAATTAGGGAATCCAAAGTCTTCATTTTTTGCATCAACCATTCTATATAAATAAATTTAGGGCTTACCAAATCAATCTAACACTCTATTCTTCATTAAGCAATTTCAAACTCCTACTGATGGCTGCTCAAGAAACAAACCCCGATATCATGGATTCTTCCCAGTCATCATCAGATGAGAATGATGCTCTAATAAACGATCTGCCAAGTGCTATGTTTTGGGATGTTATGCAGATAAAAAAATGGCAAGGCTTCTGGTTCGAGCCTGGCCTTATCAAATGTGCCATGAAATTTAACTCATCCTTCGACGCTAAACACGACGATGTTTTATTAGCATCATCTCCAAAGACAGGTACTACTTGGCTCAAAGCTCTCTGTCTTTGCATATTGCACCAAAACCACAACATCCCCGAAAACGAAGATTTGTTAACTAAAGACAATCCTCAATATCATGTTCAAACCATAGAGTCATCTATTTACTCCACTAAACCAACACCAGATCTGTATGGCACATCATCTCCAAGACTTTTCCACACTCATTTGCCTTTCAGTTTCCTTCCAGACTCTATCAAGAATACAAGCTGCAAGATTGTTTGCGTAGCGCGAAACCCGAAGGACACGTTGGTTTCTTTATGGAATTTTTTCAACTCCATTTTCAGGGCAAATCAAGAACCTTATCCGCTAGAAAAGGCAGTTGAGGAATTCTGCAGGGGGGTTCATCAATACGGGCCATATTTCGAAAACGTGTTGAGTTATTGGCTAGAAAGTCGAAAGAGGCCTGAGAAGATACTGTTCTTGAAATATGAAGAGATGATAAAGGATCCGAAAGGAGAGGTGAAGAAATTGGCTTTGTTTCTTGGAAAGCCAATTGAGAATGAAGAGGATTTGGAGAAAGTTGTGTGGAGGTGCAGTTTGGACAGACTGAGGAACTTGGAAGTGAATAAAAATGGTTCTGTAATTTATGGAGTTCCTAATGGTAGTTATTTTAGGAAAGGAATGGTCGGTGATTGGAAGAATTATTTGAATTCTGAAATGGAAGATCGAATTAACCAAACAACACTTATCAAGTTCCAAGGATCTGGACTAGAGTTCGACAATTGAAATCCTTGTTTGTTTGTTTACCTTCATTTCTTTTCAGAAACAGAAAGAAATAATGGTCCCTATTACTCTGTTTTATCTTCTTTATGAATACATTTGCTTGTTAAAGAGTAGGTGCCTGGTTAATGGGGTCATATGCTCTTGTGAGTTGTATTTTGATTTCCCAATTTTGTTACTCAGTATAATTATTTGCTTCTGTTGCTCTCTTTTATTTGATTTGTCTTTTTTTTAAAAAAAAAAATATTATTCAGACCTTTATTATGTGTATACTAGTTAATTCATGCGGTCATAAATGATGTCATTAAACTTACTGACTGATTTTTTAATATCCAGTTTGCTTGTGCTTCGCGGTCGTAAATGAACTAGTAAACCTGCATATGATTTTTTTAATATCCAAATATTAAAATAACAAAAGATAGATCCTTATAATACATTTACTAGTGTAAATTCCAATGAATATACAGTTGTCCAAGGGAGTAAATTGATATCTTTTTGGTTGAATTGTTATAAGAAAAAAACAAAATAAGGAATGGAAGCAAAATATCGTAAACCACTAGGGAAGTTAATGTGATACAACAATACCTAAGGGGAGATGTGTAAAATTATCTCTTTATATTACACTTCTCCTCTATTACATATACTAAAGGGCCTATTTATTTGTTGAAGAAATCAATAGAAATTTCCTTATTCAAAATCAAAGTTAATTATGTTTATATTTCTATTAGGTTATTTAATTATATTACCAATCCTTAATAAACATGGCATATACTTCGACTAGTGTCATGTTTATATGTTTGTTTCATTATTTAGTGCCTTAATTTGAAAAACAAAAAGCCCTTTGTTCTACGAAAAGGATCGAGTTTATTGATAATTCTAAGTATGATATACATACTTTAGAAATCATAACAAGAAAATAATTTAACTAGTGTCGACTAATATCAAGTTGTCGACTTATTTTCTTAATCTCTCTAAAGATTAACACATGTATCATATTCAAATCAAATGTTTTTGATAGGTTTAAGCATCATCCTTAATTTTCTCAACAAGATTGCGAACTACATCAATAGCAAGCGGCTTCTGATAATAATAATCAAGGCCAGCATCCATGAATGATTTCTTCTCTGCTTCTCCGAGGGAAGTGACTCCCGCAATCAAACTGCAGACATGCATGTCACGAAGTTCCTTAGTTGCCTGCATAATAGAAAATATTTTTTTATAATTTTTGTAGATAAATTAGGCCAAACTAAAGATGTTCAAACAAAGAATTACAATTTATAGAAGCATACCTGACGACCGTTCATCACTGGCATATCTAAGTCCATCAGAATCAGATCAAAGCATGCACCAGAGCGATGAGCTAAAACCGCTTCTTGGCCATTTTTTGCCTCATGAGTTTCCATGCCAAATTTTTTTAGAAGTGCTTTGTGGACCATTCGAACTATAGGGTCATCATCTACTATAAGTGCTTTCAGTTTTTTTCCAACGTTGAGGTTAGCATTCTTGTTGTTCAGTGAAGAAGACACATCATAGGATGATGACATTTTTCCTGATATTAACATTTAATATATCATAAAATATTAGTATAAAATTAATAACCGCAATTGAGCGCTTGAATAATTGAAGTAGATGTCATAAACATTTGCTTTTTGGTAATATGACACCCTAATTGCGTTAGTTAGAACGCATATGACTTCGCATTTCGTTCAACATCCCTTTCATTTTATATTCTTACTTTTCACAACACTAGTTGTGAGTGTAACGAATGGATGACTAACTCAACTTCAAAAGCTAGATCATGAGGAGAGGATTTTCGAAGTCCATATAAGGAATCCAAATTCTCATTCCATTTTCGATGTGAGACTCTTAACATTCCCCCGCACGTCCATATCCCGTTAACTGGAGCGTGGATGACATAATTTGGGGACCCAACATCGGTGAACATATAGTTAGAATGGGCCTGACTTTGATACCATATAAATACTAGATCTTGAGCCTAACTCAACCCCAAAAGCTAGCTTATGAGGGGAGGATTGTTCAAGTCCATATAAAGAATCCAAATTCTCATTCCATTTCCGATGTGGGACTCTTAACATGTAAAGATATGACATATGAGTCTAATTCAACCCCAAAAGCTAGCTCATGATGGGAGGATTGTCCAAGTCCATGTAAGGAATCCAAATTCTCATTTCATTTTCGATGTGATACTCTTAACAGTGAGGTTATCTTTAAGGGTCAGGAACGACGAATCTCTTTATGATAAACATATTTATTTTACAAGTTCGTTATTAGGGATAGTTCCTACGAATGATTGAAATTTATTTATTATTATATCCACTATTCAAATCTTTCCCGAATGACAAAAAGTAATTGTTTTGTTCACATAACAAGTTACCATATTATATATGCAAATGTCATGTTTTATGAACATATTTTTAGTACATCTAATTATAGCTCGAGTACAACAATTGCACTTCGAAGTGCTCACTCTAACACACCACATAGGAATCCAAAGCTACTATGCAACATGCGAGGATTTCTATCGTATGACATTTTAAGTAATACATAGTTACTCTTCTTAAAATTAGATTCAAATTCTTCTAAGTTGACCATAATCTTATGATTATTATTCAAAGAAATGGCTATAACATTTTATTCTCCAACTAACATGAAATATGAATGATGTGCCTCAGAGAAAAAAGAGAAAAAAGAGAAAAAAGAGAAAAAAGTACGAAAATCATACACAAAAATAAAATAAAATAAAAAAACTACTCAGGGGATGCTAGGACCTTTTTCCCCCAAAATGAAAACTTGAATGCTTTATCTTGATAGTACTCAAACAAGTGTCTGATATCTATATATATAGAGAAGTAAATAAGAGATAATACTTTCTCATTAGTCATATTTGACAAAGTACATTTAATGATAACTCCCAGTGAGGAATTATAACTACATTTCGAATCACAAAACTAGATTTTGCCATTAGGTTTTTTGGTACTATGTTAATGAATTATGTAAAGTAGCAAAGAAGAATTTACGAAGATGCAAATAGTGCTATCTGATACCGCAGATTTCCATTACTTTTGAGAAAGATGCATTTTGAAAGTGAAGCTTTTGAAATTATGCAAATCCTTTATTTAGTTATTTTCAAATCAGATCATACTTTTCTAAAAATAATTTTTTGGTCTGTCTTTTTTTAAAATAAATCTATATAGTAATTTGGTGTCGTTATTTCATATCAAATAGCAAGTGGAAAAGGTAAAAAATGATCCTAATATATCGAAAACGGTATAAATTTGCTCTTCCTCCACCTATTGGACCCAAATTGCAAGTTACGGTAAAAATATCTACTTTTAATAAAATTATAAAATGACATACGTAGGGTTTTAAGTAAATAGGTGGTACTGATTTATTGATCTACATAGATATTAAAATCACCCGATAAATAACCCAACTATTTATTCAAAATTATTGGGTTGAATTTTTAAGAATCCACTATGGTTAAAGGATGAAGAAGCGGAATTAAACCTAGATTTAGAATCGATTGAAGTTTTTTGCACGATTTTGAACCAGAAAACACAACTTAAAATGAAGAAGACATTATTTTTTTAATCCATTCAATTGCAAAACGTGAACCATCATACAAACTAGCACGAAAAAATGATTTCTAATTGTTTAATGGTTCAGATTATTTATTTAGAGCCATGTGGACCAATAAATCAGTATTACTTATCTAATTAAAACCCATGAGTGCCAATATGACGAGAGTCATTGTCTTTCATTTTCTAGTTATTTGTCTAGTTATAGTTATCTTTTGGATTTGATTCATTTTCTAATTCTTTGTCTAGTTTTAGTTATCTTCTTAATTTGATTCATTATGATGTGTGGGGACCAGCTTTGTATCTTGCGAGTAATAAAGTTCATTATTATGTTATACTTCTTGACGATTTTAGCAAATGTTCTTGGATATCTATGAAAGCTAAACATGAAGTGTTCCGCATTTTCTAATGTCTTAAATCTCAAGTTGAATTATTTTTTTGAGCATAATATAAAAGTTACAATTTGATTGGGGAGGTGAATATCAAAATATTCTTATTCTTTTTCTTAGATCGGTATTATACATCATATTTTTTGTCTTCATATTCACCGCAATCCACACCGACATGTTGAGTCTTCCCATCACCAATAAGATGGGCTTTGTGCCTCTCAAAAGTACCATCAGATTATTCTTTATGACTAAAAATCCACATAGACCGAATCACATTAACATCAGGGTACGAGGCACCAAATCTCACGTCCTATTATTAATAAAAGCATTAAATTCATCATCCATATCCATTTTCCAATTCGGGTTATTAAGGGCTGACATAGGACTACGGGGTAACGTTGACTTGGAAACATGTGTGTGAAGACTATTTTTTTGTTTGGCTTAAAAATCCCGTGTTGACTACGAGTGACAGGCCATTGGGACGGACTTGGATTTGGGCCAGACGAAAATGACGGACTGCCTGACAGTAGGCTGGTAGTGACTGGACTGTCGGGCAGTGGGTCATCAGATGATGGGCTGCTCAAGTCTGAAGGTAGGCCAAGACCCAGTGGACTGCCAGCCATTGGGCCTCTCGACAGTGGGCTGCCAACGAGAGGCTTAGCTGGGCTAGCAGCCGTTGGGCTCGATAATTGGGCCGAGACACTGAGAAAAATTGGGCCTGTTTGGGAGGCCAATTAATGGATCAAATACGGGGGTATGCTATCGTCAAGAAATTCATAGGTAGGAGGCCCAAAACAATGTAATTTGGCAAAAGGAAAATTTATTTTATCAAAAATTACGTGACGACTTACGATGATTTTATTAGAGGATAAGTCGTAATATTTTTAACCATGATGATTTGATGGATATCCCAAAAAAATACAGAGTAGACGGGGGTAATGTTTATTGATGGTAGTAGAAGGAAAGATAGGATAGCATAAGCACCTAGAAAGCCATAAATGAGAATATGATGGGTCTCTTAGGTATAAAATATTGAGTGGGGATTCGTAGGCTACTTGTTTGCTCAGAAGTATGTTCAAAAGATAGGTTGCCATTTGTAACGCATGATGTTAAAATGATGGTGGTAGAGAGGCATGAGTAAGTAGGGTTCTAACAATGTTGTTAATGGTTTCTGCTTTTCCATTTTGAGATGATGTATGTGGACACGAGAGACGAAACGATAAACCATTAGTTTTGCAAAATCCCAAAATGGGTCATTATCAAATTCTCTACCATTATCACACTAAATATTTTTAATGTCCCATTCAAATTGAGTGCGGATGTATGCTCTAAAGGATAGAAATGTGGAAAAAATTGTGACATTTTAGACAAAGGAAACGTCCACAAAAAATTAGACTAATCATCCAGCAAAAGAAGATAATATCTATGGCCCGAATAGCTCATAATGGGAGATGTCCAAATATCACTATGAATAATATCAAATGGCATAACAGTACAAGAATTAGAAGCAACAAAAGGCAACTTAACATATTTTCCAAGTGAACAAGAGCGACAAACATAAGAATTACGAGTTTCTGTACACTCAATAATTTATTTTGTTTAAGGGAAGCAAAAACAGGTGCTCCCGGATGATCTAAATGTTCATGCCATAAAGAATGAGCTAAAGAGTTAAAGTGGTTGGTAATTTGGCTTGATGTGTGGTTGTGGTGATTGGATAAAGCTCGCCTCGACTATCATATCTCATTAGATGCATCCCCGTCTGAAAATCCTTCACGAAAAACCCAAAAGGATCAAATTCAACAGAAACCCAATTGAGGAGCGTGAAAGACATTTTTAAAGTTAACGGTGGGTTCGGTGGAGACACGTTTGTAGTAGCATAACCTCGAATTGGAATTGAATGACTATTTCCGACAATTATACCACGATTATTGCTCAAATTAAAATAGGATGAGAGATTACCTTGGGAGAACGTCATATGAGAAGTTGCACCGGTGTCCATGTACCAATTTGAATCAAGCGGAGTAAGGCCAAGAGTATGCATCGCAGCCTCGATATCTGTCGGGGTCGCAACTGCCGAGTGGAGTGGCCCAAGAATCCCTGGCTACTGCCGGGCCTGCTTGGTCGCTGACAGTAACTTGGGCCTGGCCTAGTTACCGACTGGATAGGGGCAGGGCGGAACGACCCAAGGCCACTGCCAGGCCCATGGTGCCGGCACACTGCCCCATGGTGCCCTCGGCTAGCACTAGGCTGGTGGTTGCTGCTGGTCGCCGCCTCTGCCGCCACTAGCGCCGCCCTTTCCACCACCATAATTTTTGCCTCCATTACCGCTGTGTCATCCCCTTTGGCCACAGTTTGGCAAATTTTCAAATTGTGTAGAAGTCTCATCGGACTGAGCGACAACCATGGTGGAATTCGACACGGTGGCTGACTGTTTGGAAAAGTCTGCTTCTTCAAGAATGAGCAAAGAGCGGGCTTGGTAAAATGGTGGAAGAGGATTGCTTTGGCGGATGAGCGTACCCACTCCACTATATGCGTCGGTGAGGCCGACAACTAGTTGTAAATAAGCCGATTGTTAGTTACCGGTACGCCGACGTTCTTGAGTTGGTCCGACAACTCCTTGAGTTGTTGACAATATGTGGATGCATTGGAAAAATCCTCCATGTCGGTGGTGGAGAATTCCTGCTCAAGAGTAACGACCCGGAAATTTTTGGTGTCTTGGAATATGTCGCGTAAGCGATCCCAAGCCTCCATCACCGTAGAGTCAGGTTCAATAATTGTATGCAGTAAATCGCTAGAAATAGTGGCATAAATCTACTGAAGAACTGTCGCATCGAGGGTTAACCATAATTCTCTTTCGTCGTCAGTTTTCAGCAACTTCTCCTTGACTTTTTCCGGCGGAATGATGTGATGAATAACCCGGTGGGAGCGGCAGTGAATCTTGAAGAGCTCCGCCCACATTGTATAATGGACGTTTTACATCTCAAGAGTGATGGAAACATGGAATTTAATATTTGAAACTATGAGGGCTGGATGAAAAGAGAATTTCGAGTCAGACATGGCTGACGTGGAGAATGGTGGTGGTCGGTGGCAAAAAAAAAAAAAAAAAGGAGGCGAGGGAGGCGATGGTCACAAGGAAGTAGGGTTAGGGTTTCAGGAACTTTCCCTAGACTGCTAATACCATGTAAGAAATATTCTTCCTTGATTATTTCATTCCAAAATCATAGTACATATACTAAAATACAAATATAATCCTAGGCTACAATTACGGTAAGGAATAACTACAATATACATCTACCATATACAGAATATACATAATTATGACTAAATATAATTTTCCTATTCTATTAGGTATTCACTCGAACTTCCTTGGAAAAAATTATATTATATATATATGGTAATTTTTTTAATTTTTTATATTGATATATAGATTTTGAATTCTCTAAACACAAAACTAAAGGTTGGCTCAACTGTTTAGGAGGTATAAAATTCACCTTGAGGTTCTAAAATTTAAACTATAAACACTATATTTTTATTTTTTTGAACCCTATTGTAAAAATTATGAATCCGCTACTGTCCATACATACAAAGTGTAAGGTAAACCGAGGCTCAATTGATCTTGTCACGTACCTACAGAGACACAAGATTCACGATTTAATATATGTGTATGTATATATATATATATATATATATGTATGTATATATATATATGTATGTATGTATATATATATGTATGTATGTATTGTGTATGTATGTATGTATGTATTGTGTGAAAAATATAAAAATAAGCTTCATCCACCCCTACCTGCATGTAGACCAAGAAATAACGCTTTCTCATTAAAATGACGTTTTGAAAAATGATTTATTTATTTTAAAGAAATCACTATTGGAATTGAGTTTTGGTGTTTGGAGTCATCTTTATTTGAATTCCAAATCAAAGGAAGTTTTGACTTCTCAATTATTGGTTCATAAAATAAAAGACTGGGTAAAAACTTTTGTTGACTAGAAGAAGGTATTAGACACCCAGGTGTAACGATCCTCCACGTTGTTTTATGCGTTTTGACTTTTATCCTCAAAACACCCTTCTCACAGCTTCATTTTGACATGTATGACTTGCGGGGATGGGTGAAACGATTCCCAAGAAAATCGATTAAGTTTCAAATTAATTTGGTGAAAATAGGAATTCTTAAGTTAAGATAGTGAGAAAGTTTGACTAAAGTCAATATCGGGTGTAAGTATATTTTTTGAAGTTTTGTCGGTTATATTACATTCGGAATGCAATTTTTGACTTAGTGGAGTCGTCGGTTCGGGTCACAGGTGTTTGAGTGCGTTTTGGGTCATTAGTTGAGAAACTAATAATTTGAGGAATCGGATTTGACCTCGGTCAACATCGGGTCAAGATGATCTTTTTGGGTATTTCGAGAGCGCAAACAAACTCGGAATGTGTTTTATGACTGAAATGCATAGTTGATTTGTGTCTGGTAGGTTCCGGATTAGTTTCAAGTGTTAAATTGATGTTCGGGGAAAGTTTGGGATTTTGCTGGGTTTTGGTGTGGTCGCAATTGCGGTGGTTGGATTGCAATTGCGGTTACCGCATTTGAGGCTTGGTATCGCTTTTGCGGTAATGGACTGGGTCATATATGTCGCATTTGCTGTTTGATTTCCTCATTTGCAGCGATTTGCTGCATTTGCGGTGCTTTTCTGCAATTGCGATTCAAGTGCCGCAATTGCGATTCAAGTGTCGCAATTGCGGTGGTACCTGGGCAGGTATATTAAGTTTTCTTTTAGCTTTGAAAATTATTTCATATTTTCATATCTTGGGTTCTAGAGCTCGATTTGGGGTGATTCCAAGGGCAACTTCACGATTCAACTCGGATATAAGTTTTTAATTATTGTTTATCAATTCCCACTAATTTATTCCATTATATTAGTGATTAACTCATGATTTTGAGGGGGAGATGCGAGTTTTAGCCCTATAGTAGAAATAATGTATTTCTTTGATTTTAAGGTCGAATTGTGGTTAGTTTTAGCTCATTTTTTGGATTTAGACTATTTAGACTATGAGTAAATAAATTTTGAAAGAAAATTTTAGTTTCACCATTGTGGTCTCAGGTCACCTCTTTGGGTTCGTTTTTGGGTTTCAAATTAAAATATAGTAATATAGGTATCTAAAGACTCGTTTCCTTATGAATAACGTGTATTTGATAGATTGGGAGCGTTACGAAGCTTTACAGAAAGGAAATGCGAAATCTTGAGTGTTTGTGGCGCGTTTTCTCTGTATTTGATAGATGTGACGAGCATTGGTACGAGTACCTATGTCATGATATGAGAGTTGTATCGTATTCGAGTCATTTATGCCTATGGTCGGAATGGCAAAGCATGTGAGCATTAGCTATTATGTGCTATGTATATACTTGATTGCTGTAATCCCTTGACATATTACGTCCAGAATTGAGATGATGATTATCTTATGTGTCATATAATGCACTTTCATATGGTTGGCTCGGGTTGCACGCCTACAATAAATTGTATATGATTGGCTCGGGTTGCATGCCTACAATGAAATATATATGTTGGTTGGCTTGGGTTGCACGCCGCAATGGGTATGGACCTCACGAGTCCCCCATGGGTCACGAACTTTCAAAGATTAACGAGGAGTGTCATGTATATACA
The DNA here is from genome assembly GCA_029783415.1 of Anisodus acutangulus. Taxonomy (NCBI): domain Eukaryota; kingdom Viridiplantae; phylum Streptophyta; class Magnoliopsida; order Solanales; family Solanaceae; genus Anisodus; species Anisodus acutangulus. Next base: position 44,718,249 of record CM056497.1, on the reverse strand, counting down.
TGTTTGATGCATTTAATTGAGACATGTCATTTTATTGTCATCGCATCATTATTGTTCCCTTAATTGAATAACTATGTTGTTGCTCCTAATTGACTAATTGAGTTATTTGTCTTACATGATTGTTTACTCTTCTGATTGACTGTCGACTTGGCTTAAGTAAGAAATGAATACTCATAGTATGGATGAATCAGGGTTTCTCTGATAAGGTGAGATGATAATGGTATAATAGGTCTTTTCTTAAATATGTTGTCACTACTTTTTACATTGTTGGTCTATGAGATATGCTAGGTACACATTGTTTCATACTCATACTACACTTGTTGCACTCTTTTGTGGTGCAAATTCAATTCCGAGCATGAGTGCATCTCGTGGAGCCTTCTGAGTTCGAGCTTGGGGATTCGGAGTTGTGGTGAGTTGCTTGGCTTTTCTGCTGTCCACATCTCCCTCAATCTTTTATTTGTTATGTCACTTTACTATTCAGACAATGCTCTTACATTCAGACTGTGTATTGACACTTTCAGACTTGTATGTACCTTATAGTAACTCTTGTACTTGTGATAATGATCTTGAGTAGCATTGTTTTTTCTGTATTTTCTTATTATGAGACTTTGTAGGATATTCTTCGACTCTTTAGTTTTAGCTTAAAGTTATTGATTTTGGATTGTCTGTTTGAGTTCGACTTGACTAATGGTGGATGGTTAAATGCCATCACGGTCCCCATTTTGAGTCGTAACACCTGGAGTCCTGTGATTTAGCACAATGGCTTTATCAATTTATACCTGGTTTAACAACTCTTAAATATCACTCCCTACTTTTCAAAATATTTGCCATCACGGTCCCCATTTTGAGGATTGAACTCGAATATTTTTATTGACTTATATTTAGGAGTGTAATTGATGAATTTCCTAAAACTCCATATGTATTGGATTAGATAAATGACTTGGCACGTGGAATATTCATTCATATCCAAATGCACAACATATTCCAGTTTGGGGGCAAGAATATATCAATTTTCCTCCTCGAGCCATTTACACTAGTTCAAAATACATAGGCTATTTTTGGGTAATTTATCAACAAATAACACTCAAAATCCAACGCAAAAAATAATAATAAAAGAAAAGGTCAGTGAAAAATTATCTGAGGAAGCAAGGTGGATTATAAATTTATTTTAAAATCCGCTATATAAGAGTAAAAATAAATACTTAAAAGAGATCGAAATTATTGTTTTTACCCAAATCTAAAGGAATATGTTCCTTGATTTTTTTTGATAAATGATTTACAATATAGGATACAAGAATATTTACTTTAATACAAACTATGTAACTAATTAACCTAATTACAAAAGGATTATAATTCTACCTAAAATATGAGATATACAATTAATACAATTAATGAAAGAATATCTGGAAATATTCTATTACACCCCCGCAATCGAAGCGGGAGTTCTCGAACACTGAGACTGGCTCGAAAATAATCAAATAGTATGCGCGAAAGTCCTTTGGTGAAGATGTCACAATCTGATATCTGGAAGGAACGTGAAGGACACGAACTTGACCACGAGCCACTTTTTCGCGAACGAAATGAATGTCCATCTCAATGTGTTTAGTACACTGATGTTGGACGGGATTGCCGGAAAGATATATCGCACTAATATTATCACAGTAGACCAGTGTTGCCTTTTGAATCGGACAGTGAAGCTCTAGTAGAAGGTTACGGATCCAACAAGATTAAAACACGACGTTGGCAACACCTCTGTATTCTACTTCTACATTGGATCGGGATAGTGTAGGTTTCCTTTTGGAAGACCAAGATAATAGGTTATCTCCGAGAAAAATGAAATAACCAGAGCATCGCGTGTCAGGACATCCACCCCAGTCAGCATCAGAATAGGCAGTGAGACCAGTGAGCGAAGACCTCTGTAGATGTAATCCGAAGTGAAGTGTACCTTGGACGTATCGTAAAATATATTTGAGGGCATGCATGTGTGCTTCTGTCGGACTGTTCATGTAAAAAGCAGATTTATTGCACGGCATAAGATATGTCTGGTCTCGTGAATGTGAGGTACTGTAGCGCCCCAGCCAGGCTACGATAGTGATTCAGGTCCGAATATGAAGGGCTGAAATCAGTGCTGAGCTTGGAATTGATGTCTATAGGCGTGTGGGATGGTTTGCAAGATGTCATGCCTGCACGTTCAATGATCTCTTCGACGTACTTCTTCTGATATAGAAATAGACTGCCAGAATGTCGAGTGATAGAGATGCCCAAGAAATAACTCAGATGGACTAGATCTTTCATAACAAACTCAGAGGAAATGAGAGACATAATGGACCGACAGAGAGCATCAGATGATGAGGTGAGGATGATGTCATCAATATATAATAATAGGTAAGACGTGTTTGTACCCTTGTTGTAGATGAACAGGAAATGATCAGATTTGTTATGAGAAAAACCGATAAAGGAAACATAATCAGTGAACCGATTGTACCATGCTCGAGGAGCCTATTTCAGTCCATAAAGCAATTTCCGCAACAGACACACATAATCTGGATGAATATGATACCTGAAACCTATATGATGATGCATATATCATTTTATGAAGATCTCCATGTAAGAAGGCATTCTTGATATCAAGCTGATGAATGGGCCAAGACTTGGATATGGCAATATTGAGGACAGTCTGGATAGTTGCGGGATTTACGACCGGGCTGAACGTTTTATCACAATCCACTCCCACCTGTTGAGACTTGCCACTACCTACAAGACGAGCCTTGTACCTCTCAAAAGAACAATCAGATTTCTTTTTATGAATAAAAATCAACATAGAACGAATGATGTTAGTATCAGGTGGACGAGGTACTAGGTCACACGTCCTATTATCAATAAGAGCATTATATTCGTAAATCATTGCTGCATTCCAATTAGGGTCGAACAAGGCATCCTTCGGGTTACTGTAGCACCCCGTACTTTCGGGCGATGGTGTGAGCAACTAGACATATGCAAGTAGACCCGAGCCTTAGAGGATTTATGTCATATTCATTTACGCAAATGAAGAGGTTAGTATATAAAATAATGAAGCCCGAAATGATTTACTACTTAAAATTGTGACGATGATAGTGGGAAAATATTTTGAGTGAACAAAAAAAAGGGGTATGGACTAGTTTTATTACGAGCATGATAATGAGTATATGAAGTGAGTTTAGGATAATTAATATATATATGAATTGAGATCAAGAAATTAAGTATGTGTGTAATTAAATGAATTAATGAATAAGTAATGTGGAATCACCTTTTCAATGTGTCAAAATGTGAAATAACATGAAGTGACTATGCACTAGTAGGTGGCATTATGAGGAATAATAGTAGATGACTAAACGGTGAAAATGGTTTCTTGAATAAGTGTAAGTGATTTATGAATATGTGTAGGTGTATATGATGTACACATGTAAAAAGGGTAGAAACACATGCATGACTACTTATTGTATAGGGTTAAGTCCATTACTTTGACTTGTAACGTGAATAGTGGCAACAATATGACATATGAGTAAAAAGCATGTAGAAGCAACGGTCCACCCTCTCTTATTTTTAGGAGCTAAAGTATATTGCTTTCGAAAAAAATATGAATACCAAGTTCAACGATTTAAGCAAACACAAAGAGCGACGTTTGAGATCATGCCCACGTGATTTTTTTCGGATTATAGTAAATTAAAGATTACTTCATAGTGAAGTAACGTGATAGGAAGTTCGCAAGAGGGCAACCAATATTAATTTGTAAAGGAGGTTGATTTCATCATCATGGTAAAGAGTCGATTCAAAGGTATGTTAAGGAAAATCATTTCTTCTTTTGGCATGTTCTAAATTACGAAACGTAAACGTAATATTATTCCATAAATGATTCTACTCTTATTAGTTAAGGATGTTCATGTTATTCATTCCTATGTTCAAAGCATGTCTAAATATGTTCCTAACTCCTTATTGAGGTATATGTAAAAGATGTTAGTATTCATAATGTTAATCGGAGGTGAAGCGATATTTCATCACTCCGACAAACTCAGAGTATCTTAGTATCATTCAAACATTATATTCATGTATTACCGTTAACCTCAAAGGCGTTATATACGCTATTATATGGTATGCATTATATATATGTATGGGGTATGGGAAAAAGGGAAGGCGTTATATACGCACCACCACCTGCAGCTGGTATATATATATATGATGATTATGCCTACAAAAGCCGATATGATATGATGGGATGCCCACAGAGGCTTGATGGTGTTATATATGCATATGTATATGTATGACCAGCATTGTACGTGATATTTAGGTATATTATGGCCCTCAGAGGCATTATGCACATGTATGACACTTAGGCATATTATGGCCCTTTGAGGCATTTCTTACTGGTTGGTTGTTTCTTGTCTCAGGTTACTTTCATGTCTCTGTTATACTATTTTTCATGCATGATATACTCGGTACATCAGTCGTATTGACGTCCCTTTTATCGGAAGACGCTGTGTTTCATGCCTGTAGGCTCAAGTAGATGGGGTGACGGTCCGCATTAGTAGGTTGCTGGTTCAACTGATTTTGGAGCACTCTATTTGTTCTAGCATTGTAGTCTAGTATGGTGGGGCCCTGTACCGACCTTATGCTGTTACGTACTCTTTAGAGGATTTTAGACAGATGTCCTATGTGTAGTAGTCGTGTATGACCTTGTCGGCCTTAGTGTGTATAGATGCATAAATTGGGTTCTTCTGTTTATAAGATTTTACGTAGCTCATTTCCAGTTTATCATTTCTATGTGTCAGTAGGGTACTTGGTGACAGCCCTCATGGCCCATAATTAATTATGGTTAGATATTAAATATATGATTAGTGGTACTCGGCAAGTAAGGTCCGGGTGCCCGTCATGACCCTCCTGTTTGGGTCGTGACAAACTTGGTATCAGAGCAGGTCTATCCTAGGAAGTCTACAAGCCGTGTCTAGTAGAGTCTTGTTTATGGGTGTGTTGTGAACCACATTTATAGACATAAGGCTACAGGGCATTTAGGATGATGGTTACCATCCTTCTTGATCTAGAATCATGCTATAGAGCTGAGTTGTAAGAATTCTCTTTATTAATCTTATCGTGTTTATGATTACCACAATTCCTTTTTCCAATAGGGCTATGATTAGCAGGGAGATTGAGATTGGATTGAGTGTAAATACGACTTGTATGCTTTATATTGAGACAGATCCGTCAAAAGATATGAGTAAGTTGATTTCCCAGGTATCGATGAATCTAGTAGTACCAGAGGAGTTGAGGGAAGCTCCCGTACCATCAGTCCTACCACCAACTTTATATGATAAGGATATAAGAAGAGTGGTGCAGGTATTGAATCAATTGGTTGCCTTCTAGGCAAGACTTCATCCTAGAGTATCCGATAGAGATAGGCCCCCTGGGGAGTCAGGGAGATTATAACTTAGGGAGTTTATTAGTCAGGGATAGCCGATATTTAAAGGGTTCAAAGATACCAATATCTCAGGGTCAAAGTTGTAAAGGTCGAGTGAGACCGCCCCGACCATCTTGTAGTCAGTATGGTCGAGCGCATGCCTGATTATGACGCAAAGGTATAAGGGGTTTATTTAGTGTGGCAGCCCAGACCACAACGTTCCGAAGTATCCCAAGTTGGTGCGCAAAGGTAAGGATAAGATGATTTTGAGTTGTACATTTGAAAAGCAGAAGGCATCATTGGAAGGTTTAGTAGGTTATGAAAAACTACATGTTTTATAGTGACTCTTGCTGATTAGAATGAGGGAATATGTTATGTACGTGCGATCTAAATTGTAATGTCTTACCTAGAATAGATTGAGAATTGTCCAAGGATATCATTAACGAGAATGGATTGTCACAATCGAATCATGTGAAGAGTGACCATCAGTAAATTTAAGAAGATCACACCAAGTCATATATAAGGATCAAGTTATCCACGGTAGTGAAAGGGGACATAAGTCTCTCGTCAGTGCGTAAAGGGCCATACCACTTATTATTGAGAATTACATATATCAATGTTAGTAAGCTAAGGCTTGATATATGTATTGGATTTGTTAGGTCTTTGGCTTCATTGTGCAACATGTTACAATTCTAAATAACCTCTGAATAATAGTAGCTTGTTAGGGAAATTGAGGACGGAAACTATGGAACAATCAAAGAATGGTTGTAAGAAATATGAAAACAGTTAATAAGTATGAATGAAATGGTATGATCAAGTATTAAGACATAAATGCTTTTTGTTTAATGACGAGTAGAAGGAAGAATTATGACAAGAATGATAAAGGTGAATAAGATTATAGTTATGCAGGTTTCACAAAGGTATGATTACTCCAGAACAACGTAAGGACCAACGGTAGAAGAGGGACAGTAAGAACTCTTCGGCCAAAGGTGACGAACCTCTGATGTTCAGAAAGATAATATAAGAAATACTTTGAGATAAGAGACCCCCTAAGGCAACTTGAAATGGAAATGTAAAGGTAAGACGAATGAGCACTCGGTCGATAGGAAATCTAATAATGATAAGACAAGAAATCTTGACAAGTCATGGGATCATGTAACACCGTGAATTGGATCTAAACATACGAAGCATCAGTTCCATAACATATGCAGTCATACCTTTCAGAAAGTAGGTAAATGGAAGTAACAGTGAGTAAAGCTCGAGATTAGCGCCTAAACATGTGAAAAAGGGCCAATGACGCCTATGGATGCAAGGTAGACAATAAAAATATATGTCAAGACATAATGACATTATAATGAAGATAAAATGTCAGGTAAATACAGATGTCTATGAGCAGTTTTTTTGAACTGACCAAAGGTTCTACGAGATAGATAAAGTAATGGGTTTACAGCTTAACGAGATCAAGGCAATATTTTCCCAAAGAGCCATTGACAGAAAGTCTTATCCATGAGCCAAGTGAAGGAATTCAAATCTACGTATAATGACCAGATTTGGATATAGTAGGACAACGTCATGTAATGCAAATTCTTCAGATAGTAATGCTAATGATTGGAATCAGGAGCAATGTTTGAGATTACGTAGGTATACCAGAATATTTTATAATTAAGAAGAGTACGAAAAGTAATAAAATGAGTGAACAAGTGTCAAAAGAAGTAAAGAAAGGAAGTTGTTTATAATTACAAATAGTGAGAAAGTACGAAAAAAAAAAGATTCCTTTAAGACCATGAATGAGAGTTAACTACGATGATACATGTACTTCAAATTCGATGACATTGTCCATAAAGTGGTCATTATTGAGATACTACAAATATAAGAGTTTTCAGTACACCAGTTAGTAAACAAAGCTAAGTTGACAATAGGATCATTCACCCATAAGCGGCTTGACTAATGTGAGGACTAAGGAGAGAAGTTGACCGGAGGGAACGCATCAGTTAGCTAAGTGGGAGTCCAATTGGAGGATTTAAATAGTGATAGCCCTATGACTCAGAATACAGCAGGGTCATCCCTCATACAGGGAAAAAAAGGGGAACATCATGATGAAGAACCCATTTTTAGGGAAGATAGGGATCATGGGAGAGAGACCCTCAGGTGGAAGGTCCATTTGTGTATTCCCATTATAGTAGGATTACGAGACAAGATTATGACGGAGGTCCATTGCTCTCAATATTCCATTCACCCTGGATCTACTAAGATATATCATGATCTCAAAGGTATGTATTGGTTGAACGAAATGAAGAGGAACATTTCGGAGTTGCTAGTTCAGTGTCTTAATTGTCAGTAAGTAAAAGTAGAGCACCAAAAGCCCGACATCATGACTCAGAACGTTGAGGTCTCGATGTTGAAATGGGAAGTGATTAATATGGATTTCATTACGGGTTTATCTCACCCGTATCATAAGTTTGATTCTATTCGGGTGATTGTTGATAGATTGACAAAATTAGCTCAATTCCTGGCGGTCAAAACTACCTACACAGCCGAGGAATACACAAAGTTATACGTTAAGGAGATTTATGCCTATTTCTATTATATTTGATCGAGGTGCGCAGTTCACAACTAATTTTTGGAGATCATTTCAAAAAGGTTTGGGCACTCAAGTAAATCTTAGCACAACTTTCCACCCTCAAACAGACGGATAAGCCGAGTGTATGATTCAAATGCTCGAGGACATGCTACGAGCTTGTGTATTGGACTTTAAGGGAAGTTGAATGATCATTTACCCCTTATTGAATTTGCATACAATAACAGTTATCATGCTAGCATTAAAATGACTCTATATGAGGCTTTGTATGGATGAAAATGTAGATCTCCTATCGGATGGTTTGAAGTAGGCGAATCAGAATTATTTGGGCCTGACCTAGTTCACCAAGCCATAGCGAATGTGAATCTTATCCAAGAATGGTTGTTAACCGCTCAGAGTTGTTAAAATCGTATTTAGATGTGCGACAGTGGAACCTAGAGTTCTAAGTGAATGATTGGGTCTTCTTGAAGATCTCTCCTGTGAAGGGTGTAATGAGGTTTGGAAAAAAGAGACAGCTCAATCCAAGGTGCATTGGGCCATATCACATAATTCGATGAATCGATCAAGTGGCTTACGACTTGGACTTTCCTTTAGAGTTAGAGTTTGTTCATTAAGTTTTCCATATTTCTATGTTAAGAGCGTATATTGGGGACCCTTACCGGATTGTACCGATTGACGATGTGAAAATTACAGAGGACATATCATATGAAGAGGTTCTTGTTGCTATCTTAGATCGATAAGTCCACAAGTTGAGGACTAAATAAGTAGTCTCTGTAAAAGTCCTATGGCGGAACAAGAATGTAGAAGAAATAACATGGGAGGCGGAAGAGGAGATAAAGCACAAATATCCTTACCTATCTCAGACCAACGTCTAGGTTCCGAGAGAATCATAAGGTGAGTTTAATCTCAGATTATTATAATTAATGCTTAATAACCATGAGAGGTCTGATATAATGATGTATGTTATATTATATGGCCCCGTGAAGTGGTGGTTGTGTTTTCTGGCTACGTGATGGGGATTAGATATGTCACCCAACATTTGAGGACGAATGTTCCTATGGGGGAAAGGATGTAACACCCCATACTTTCGGGCGATGGTGTGAGCAACTATACATATGCAAGTAGACTCGAGCCTTGGAGGATTTATATCATATTCATGTACGCAAATAAAGAGCTTAGTATATAAAAGAATGAAGCCCGGAATGATTTACTACTTAAAATTGTGACGATAATAGTGGGAATAATATTTTGTGTGAACAAAAAAAAGGGTATGGACTAGTTTTATTACGAGCATGATAATGAGTATATGAAGTATGTTTAGGATAATTAGTATTTATATGAATTGAGATCAAGAAATTAAGTATGTGTGTAACTAAATAAATTAATGAATAAGTAATGTGGCATCACCTTTTCCATGTGTCAATACATGAAATAACACTAAGTGACTATGCACTAGTTGGTATAGGTGGTATTATGAGGAATAATAGTAGATGACTAAACGGTGGAAATAGTTTCTTGAATAAGTGTAAGTGATTTATGAATATGTGTAGGTGTATATGATGTACACATGTAAAAAGGGTAGAAACACATGCATGACTACTTATTGTATAGAGTTAAGTCCATTACTTTGACTTGTAATGTGAATAGCGACAACAATATGACATATGAGTAAGAAGCATGTAGAAGCAACGGTCCACCCTCTCTTATTTTGAGGAGCTAAAGTATATTGCTTTCGAAAAAACATGAATACCAAGTTCAACAATTTAAGCAAACACAAAGAGCGACATTAGAGATCATGCCCAAGTGATTTTCTACGGATTATAGTAAATTAAAGATTACTTCGTAGTGAAGTAACGTGATAGGAAGTTCGCAAGAGGGAAACCAATATTAATTTTTAAAGGAGGTTGATTTCATCATCATCAAAGAGTAGATTCAAATGTATGTTAAGGAAAATTATTTCTTCTTTTGGCATGTTCTAAGTTACGAAACGTAAACGTAATATTGTTCCATAAATAATTCTACTCTTAGTAGTTAAGGATGTTCATGTTATTCATTCCTATGTTCAAAGCATGTCTAAATATGTTCCTAACTCCTTATTGAGGTATATGGAAAAGATGTTAGTATTCATAATGTTAATCGGAGGTGAAGCGACATTTCGTCATTCCGACTAACTCAGAGTATCTTAGTATCATTCATGCATTATATTCATGTATTACCCTTGACCTCAAAGACGTAATATATGATACTATATGGTATGCATTATCTATATGTATGGGGTGTGGGAAAAAGAGAAGGCGTTATATAGACACCACCACCTGCAGCTGGTATATATATGATGATTATGCCCACAAAGACCGATATGATATGATGGAATGCCCACAGAAGCTTGATGGTGTTATATATGCATATGTATATGTATGACCAGTATTGTACATGACATTTAGGCATATTATGGCCCTCAGAGGCATTTTGCACATGTATGACACTTAGGCATATTATGGCCCTTAGAGGCATTTCCTACTGGTTGGTTGTTTCTTGTCTCAGGTTACTTTCATGTCTCTATTATGCTATTCTTCATGCCTAACATACTCAGTACATCAGTCGTACTGACATCCCTTTTATCGGGGGACGCTGTGTTTCATGCCTGTAGGCTCAAGTAGATGGGGTGACGGTCCGCATTAGTAGGTTCTTGGTTCAGCTAATATTAGAGCACTCTATTTGTTCCAGAGTTGCAGTCTAGTCGTGGTATGATATTTTGGATATGCATAGGGGTATGGTGGGGCCCTGTCATGACCTTATGATGGTACGTACTCTTTAAAGGCTTGTAGACATATGTCCTGTGTGTAGTAGTCGTGTATGGCCTTGTCGGCCTTAGTATGTATAGATGCATAGATTAGGTTCTTCTATTTGTAAGATTTTACGTAGCTCATTTTCAGTTTATCATTTCTATGTGTCAGCAGGGTACTTAGTTACGGCCCTCGTGGCCTATAACTAATTATGGTTAGATGTTAAATAAATGATTAGTGGTACTCAGCAAGTAAGGTCCGGGTGCCCGTGATGACCCTCCAGTTTGGGTCGTGACAGTTACGAGGGACAGGGGTAGGGACAACTAAAATAGAAAGATTAAACAACCATTTAGGTTTATGAATTCCGTGCATGACATGGGTTTCCATGGTCCGAGAATGTGTCTCAGGACGCGGGACATGAGGGGAGTTTGTCGCGGGACTGCCGGAAAGATGAGAAAGGGCAGATGTGACGGTATTGGCTGGTCGAACCTCGGTTTGCGGATAGGTGGATGTGGAATCACCCTGAGGCAGGCTATTTCTGGCCAAAGTTGGCAGAATCAGGTGGGCAGCTAGTCTCGAACTGCCCGAGGTGGTGGCGGGTGTTGGGGTCTGGGATGACGGACTATGTAAATGGTAAATTAGAAAATGGTTTAGGCCATCGTATATGAAGTCATAGGAATGTCGATGTGGCGAGTGTAGAGAGGCAAAGGGGAATTGAGACTCATCAAATAGGACATGACCTGAAATAATAATTTTACTGCTCGACAAGTCATAGCACGAGTAACCACGATGATTGGCAGGGTAACCCAGAAACACACACGGGGAAGACGGGGGTTGGAGTTTGTGAGTGGTTGAATGGATAGGGTAACAAAGACATCCAAAAATACGCAAGTGTTGGTAGGAGGGATTCCTACGAAATAGAACTTGGGTGGGCGACCATTGATCTGGAGACTTGTTTGGGATTATGTTTAGGAGATATATGTGGCCATGAAGAGTGCGTAGTGCCAGAATTGAGGCGTGAGCAAGTAGGGCACGAATGAGGTTGTTTATGGTTCGAATTTTTCGTTCGGCTTTACCATTTTGGGAGGATGTGTGAGGGCAGAAAAAATGAAAGGTAAGACCATTTTTGGAGCAAAACTGTTTGAACTTGTTATTATCGAATTCACTGCCATTGAAAACATTTAATACTCTTTTCAAATTGTATTTTTACGAATGCACTAAATGAAGAAAAAATGGGGTAGCCCTGGAATTTATTTTCAATTAGAAAAGTCCATAGAAAGTTGGAACAATCGTCCAAAAATAACACATAATATCTATGGCCACCCGTACTCAAAATAGGGGATGTCCTCAAATCACTATGTATGATATCGAAAGGCATTAAAGTACAATTTGTGGATGCAGAAAATGGTAATTTAACATGTTTCCCAAAAATGCAAGATTCACATATAGGAGTCCTAGAAATACAGTTGCAATTAATAAAATTATTTTTCCTAAGGGAGCGTAAAACAGAGTCTCCCGGATGTCCTAATCTAGAATGCCATAAGGAAGACGAAAGAGCAGCAAAGGTTGACGGAACTGAGGTTGCATTGTTAACGGCATTCGAAATAGGGTAGAGATATCCGATGCTATCACATCACATTATTCGTCTCCCTGTCGTAAAATCCTTTACAGTAAAACCAAAAGGATCAAAGTCAAGGGAAACCCAATTATCAGTTGTGAAACATCGCACAAAGATTAGATTCTTAATGAGTTTAGGGGAATGGAAGACATTTTTTAAAATTAGTGATGGATGTGGTGGGGATAGGGAGGAATGACCATAACCACATATGGGAATGCCTTGTCCACTACCAACAATAATATTCCGATTTAAATTACTCAAATTGGAATAAGACGAGAGATTACCTTGTGATGTCGTCATGTGAGATGTGACGCATGTGTCCATATACCAATTTTCTTCTGGAGTGTTGTGTGACATTGTGCTCATAGTTGCCTCAATGTCAGCCGGTGCATAAGTCAATGATGGGGGGACTGTGCTGTGTAGGCCTGTTGTAGATGTGGGCCAAGTATGCCAGGTTGGGCTTGTCAGTATTGAGGTGGAGTCTATGAATAATTTATAAACGGGCAAGGAGATGAGGCCCATGATGGTGGGGCCCATGCAGCCCACGGTGGGAAGGTAGCCTATGGCGGAGGCTACTGTCACTACCGCGGTCATTCCTAACTATTTCCGACCGGCAGGGACTGCCCCTTCATGCCGCAGTTATTGCCGGAATTTCTTCTGTCGTGGCCCTTGCCGGACTGCTTGCTCCGACGGTTGTTATGGGAGGAAGTGGACTATTGCGGGTCCTCTGGTTGACAGTTCTGGTTGTTATCGGAGGAAGTGGACTATTGTGTTCTCAAACTGCATCAAAAAATTGTGAAGAGTTCTAGACGCAATAAGTGCTTCCTTATGCGTAACTGGTTCCAAAGGTACTGTATCATCTCCAACTTCATCATCTGTATCATTTTCAAGGATAGTAGCCACAATTTCCTCCAAGCTATGGACTTCTGAACATGTATTATTTTCACCCGGGTAGTCCAATAGGCTATTGACATCCATCTTATTGCGATAGCCGAGATCATTAATCATGACCTCAAGTTCATGAATGTCGTTTTCACAAGTGGGTTCATCTAAATTCCTTGAGACTTCATCACATGAATGAATTTTGCAATGTCGAAAATAATTTGCTATTGTCTCTTGCTGAACATTAACTGTCCAAACTAAGACTGCATGATTGTTAGCATCCAAAACATTAATCTTACCTAGATCAGATTGTCCCAACTCGTAGCCTTCTAAAATCCCACGGTAAAATCTCCTATGATAGTGCATCTTGAAAGCTCTTATTATTCCAACATCACAAGGTTGAATTTTTGATGTCATGTTGGGTGGCAAGAAGAAGAACTCAACATTCTGTAACCCTTCAACATTTCTTAGATGTGCTGGACAATTATCTATCACAAATAAAATTCTTCTACCATTCATTTTTTTTTATCAAACTAACGGATATATTCATCAAAAAGCACACTTGTCATCCAAGATCTTTTGTTGGCACGGTAGTGACAATTCAAGCTATTGACATTCTTGAAGCAACGTGGCTTTGCATATTTTCCAATAATCCATAAAGAGATTTTTTCAGAGCCATCCTCCTTGCAACAAATAACAATTGTTAGCCTTTCTTTGTCTTGTTTTCTTCCTTCAAGTTGCTTTGTAGCAAGAGAATGATCAGTTTGTAACCTGTAAAACAAACCAGTTTCATCCATATTAAAAACATCTTTCATAGGGAACTTATCTATTTTTTCCTTTATAGCCTCCAATTTCTTCTCCATTTCTTGTATATCAACCGAACCACTCTCTCCGAAATGACGAAATGACTTGATACCGTGTCGTAGCTTGAATTTCTCAGGCCAACCTTGAGAAAATTGGTGCTTAGAATCTTGTTGAGGGTATACAAGTTTCATTGTATCTCTTGCCTTCTCCAAAATTAGCTCTCCGGTCATATTCACACGATCTTGGTATTGGAGAAACCACTCATAAACAACCTTCTCCATATCTGGAAATTTTGCTGGTTTGTGTCGCTTGATATCCCTTCCTCTTTCTAGATTTGCTGAAAGATACTCAGCTGATCGTTTGAGTGTGTTTGAGATAGTACCTTGACAAACTTTCAAATGAAACTTTTCTTCAAGCCACAACTGCAAATCCTTTTTAGTGTATGTCGAATGATCTCTCTTGTACTCACATAATTCTTTGCGTATTTGATCCATCATTGTTGATTTCGTGACACCTTTTAGATAAGGAGTCGTTGTTGGGTGCGGTTTCAAGAAATTTTCTATCTTGTTTATATAGTATTTTCTGTCACCATCATACATTGAATGTTTTTAGTAAAAATACAATGAATAATACTTAATTATTAAGAAACAATGAACATTATTTATTAGTTTTCATTAATATTATGTACAATGAATCTATGTAATTCAATTACGTAATATGATACATGAATGTTTCTAAGATACAATATTTTTTGATGTAATCAAAATTTAACTTCAATAAATTACAAAACTCTCTTTAAATTAATAAATATTAATTTATCGATTAATTAATATCTCTATAAAATAATAAAATATCATGATTCCAACAATATTAATTTATAGAGGTTTTACTGTATATGCTTATTTAGGTGT
Organism: Anisodus acutangulus; assembly: GCA_029783415.1. Lineage (NCBI taxonomy): Eukaryota > Viridiplantae > Streptophyta > Magnoliopsida > Solanales > Solanaceae > Anisodus > Anisodus acutangulus. The sequence goes on along the minus strand of CM056497.1, from coordinate 44,703,242 downwards.
AGGGAATTTGAGAACTGTATGAGGAAAAATTCGTATAAGACATTTGTACGAATTATGGTGTGATACATGGAGCATGATGATGAGTCAGACCCACATCAGATTACAACGTTGTTAGTATGGCACGCATGGTACCGGAATCGACACAAGTAAGGCCGGTACCGATAAGAAAGAAAGTTAAGAGTCATTTGCATCGTAACAGACGACTGTTACTAAAACTAGTCATACGATTTTCAACAGTCTTTTAATGGCATTTATTAAGAGATTGATTATCCAATTATTACAACATTCATTCCATTGTAACCCATCATATTCTAGCAATTACAAAATACTTATTGTTATTCTCTTGATTTCTGTGCTTCCGTACAAGTTACCGTCACTTTGCCCAGAAGTTGTCATAAGACTTAGGCTAAGCATTACTTTATCTTGTCTTGCTATTATTCATTTTCAGTACAATTCATCTAGAATTCCTATCTAACGTATCACTTGAGATCCACGTGTCCTTGACCACGTCTACAAATTCAATTGTACCATTTTACGGGTAAATAGTTTGGCGCTCACCGTGGAGATTGGACAATTGTGGTGTCACAAGTGACCCCTCTACTAATTTAATTTTTCCTTTAAGTCTTATTCTTTGTTCAGATCGGATAAATGACAGGAACAGGTAACATCAGAGACAACACAAATAATCTGGGGCCGAATGGTTTGACAATACGAACCACAACGCCCAGAGACCCAACGCATACGGATGGAGTCACTTTCAAAGACGGTCAATATGGTGATATTCCCACTGATGAAACACTTAAGGAAGTCATACATAATCTTCGGGCGCAGAAACCTATAATGAGAAAAGAGTTAGAGCATTTGAAGCGATTTCAAAAGGAGTTCATGACCAAAAATATGGGAAGTACTCCAACAGGAGGACCGGTTCCCCCACCAAATACATATGGAGAAATCGGTGATAGACAAGGCAGAACTGATGATTATCAAGGCAGATCTGCAAATGATGATTCAGAGAGTGAAGTCCCTGAAAACTCATTTCAGGAAAAGGTCCTGAAATTCATGAAGGACATGACAAGCAAAGTTGATACCAATGTAAAGAAGGAAGAAAAAACTACCCAGGAGTTCCGGTGCCCGGTCAGTCAAATACCGGGGGCGTCTCCCGTAGTTGAAGGTCCACATGCAAATAAGTCTATTCAATTGGCGTATAAGCCATAGGTTGCGCCCAAATTGATCCCTAAAAGATTTAAAATGCCTTTTGTGGCCAAGTATAATGGAACTAATAATCCACATGAGCATGTCATGGCCTATACTATGGTCGTGAAAGGAAATAATCTAAGAGAACACGAAATAGAATCGGTTATGATCAAGAAGCTCGCTGAAACACTCGCCAAAGGAGCTTTGACATAGTATTCATAACTCCCTGAGCATTCTATTAGTTCTTTTACCCAGCTCGCTGACATGTTCATAAAAGCTCATACGAGAGCTCAGAAAGTGAAAACACGCAAGGAGGATATCTTTCATATTGCACAAGGAGAAAAAAAACTACTTAGAGATTTCGTTACATCATTTCAGAAGGAATGGATGCTACTACCCGCAGTTCCGGATAAATGAGATGCAGAGGCCTTCATAAGGAGTTTGAATCCTTCAAGTTCAGATGCTTCACGAAAGCTCAAGGAACATCTCTTGGAATTCCAGGTTACAACTTAGGAAGATGTGCACAACCGGTATGAGTCCCAGATTCGCATTGAGGACGATATGCTTGGAACTAAAGTTGGGAGTATCTTTGAAAAGATAGAAAAAGAAAATTCTTTGAAAAACCGTTATCAACCTTATTCTCCAACCGAAAAGCAAGGTGGTAGAAAGGGTTTCTGCTCATTTGATAAATCGAATAACAAAAGAGGCTCCGTGTGAAACAGTGAATGATTGGTGAATTTTGAGAAATATAATTCATCTGAGGGTGCCGGATATCCAAAATTATCCGAGTATAATTTCAATATCGATGAAGAACAAATGGTGGCGGTGTTAAGAACTCATCTGACATCTCAACCACCGAAACCACTGCAGTCTGATCCGAGTAAAAGAAATCAGTCCATCTGGTGCGATTTTCATGGCACTCACGGGCATAAAATTGTGAATTGTAGACATCTACGAGAAGAGATGGCAGGAATGCTAAGCAGGGGCCACCTCCAGGAATATTTGAGCGAGAGAGCTCAGAATAATTATGAGCGGGGACCACCCACAGAAGGCAAGCCTAATCCGAATACTCCACCTTATTTCATAAACATGATATATGGTGGATCAATGATTGCGGCCACATCTTTCACGGTGGATAAAAAGAAAAAAAAATTGTGACCCGGGAAAAGAGGTTCCGGGAGATACCTGACGAACATACTATCAGGTTCTGCCAATGTAATATTTTCCCACAATAATGCACTTGTGATCGCGGTGCCTATCGACTGCTTCCAGATGAAAAGAGTTCTAATTAATCCCGGAAGCTCAACTAACATCATTACACTGAAGGTTATAGAACAAATGAATATGACGGACAAGATAGTTCCGGCTGCCAGAACCCTTTTAAGTTTCAACATGTCAACTGAGACCACAAAGGGGGAAGTGGATGTACCGGTGGACGCAATGGGGGTTATAAGATGACAAAATTCTATGTCCTTGATAGGGACATGAGGTACAAAGATCGTGGATACATGACATAAAGGCGGTCCCATCAACATTACATTAGTTGGTGAATTTCCTACACCAGAAGGGATTCAACAAATTTGAGGTGAACAGTCCGCTGACAGGAAGATGTACGCCATAGATGAAACAGAGGCGGAATCAGACCCCAATTAGCAATTATAGGAAGCGGAGCCGGTACCAGAAGAGGTTTACTAGGTTCCGCTGGTAGAATCAGTATCGACCTATTCGGAAGAGGAATTTTTAAATCTGTATCAAGTACCGAATGAATCAAATGCCACTAAGTCCACTATGGCGGAATTGGATCAGATCGCACTACATCTGGAAACTCCTGATAGGAAGGTATACATGGGCATCAGATTAACCCCGGGGCTCAGGGATCTAATTCTTAAGTATCTTATATCAAATATTGATTTCTTTACATGGTTTCATGAAGATATGGCAGACATTCATCCAGAATTCACAACTCATAAATTGGGCCTTGATCTCAGTTTCCCTCTGGTACGACAGAAAAAATGACCGATAGCCGAACTCTGCCACAGGTTTGTTAAAGAAGAGGTAGCTAGACTGCTCAATATAGGATCAATCGGGGAGGTAAAATACCCAGACTGGATAGAAAATGTAGTTGTAGTACCTAAAAATGGGAAATTTTTTAGAATGTGCATTGATTATAAGGATTTATATAAGGCATGTCCAAAAGACTCATTCTTGTTACCGAACAAAGATCAAATGATTGATGCTACGATCAGACATGAGATAATGAGTTTTCTCTATGCGTATTCCTGGTATAACCTAATAAGGATGCACCCGAAAGACCAAGAAAAAACATATTTCTAACTACTTTAGGTACTTATTGTTACAACGTTATGCCTTTTGGACTAAAAACTGCAGAGCCACATATCAAAAGTGAGTAAAAAAAATATTTGAAAAGCAAATAGATAAAACAAGGGAAGCATATATAAACGATATGCTTGTTAAGAGTCTTCGTGCAGAAGACCATTTCATTTGCAGGACAACTTTGAGGTATTGAGGAACTACAATATGAAGTTGAATCTTGAGAAGTATGCCTTCGGGGTTAGCTTCGATAAATTCTTGGGTTTTTTGGTTTCTCAAAGGGGGATCGAGATAAATCCTAACAAAATAAAGGCTATCAAAGACATATCAGACGTACTGGAAGATGTTAAATCAGTGTAGTGGTTGACCGATCGTATGGCGGCCTTAAGCAGATTTATATCTCTATCCTCAGAATAATTTTACAGGTTCTTCTCACTTGTATAAAAGAAGAATGATTTTGTATGGACGCCCGAGTGCCAGCAAGCCTTGAGGGACCTGAAGACTTACTTATCTAGTCCTCTGCTCATGTCAAAGCCTAAAGACGAAGAGCAATTACTTATGTACTTAGTAGTTTTGGAAGTAGCGGCAAGTGAGGTACTAGTTCGGGAAGAAAAAGTTACATAATTTCATGTATATTACATAAGTAGAGTAATGTTAGGAGTCGAGACACGATACCCATTACTTGAAATATTGGTTTTTGCCTTAGTAATTTCATCGCGAAAGCTTCGACCTTATTTTCAATTTCATCCAATTGTCGTAGTAACAAATTTTCCTCTAAAAATATATTGCATAGGCCAGAACAATTCGGGCACTAGGCTAAATATGTGGTAGAATTAAGTGAATTTGATATAGAATATAAAACTCATACTGCAATAAAGTCGTAGGTCCTTGCAGTCTTTGTAGCAGATCTCAGCCCGGGAGTAACCCAACAGGCGGAAAAAGAGGCAATCCTGGTCTCAGGGATTGCCCATGGGGTCTGGACACTTTTTACAAATGATGCCTCCAATGTCAAAGGGACTGTCTTGGGTGTTGTATTGCGAACTCCCACCAGTGAAGTTTAGAGGCAAGAAATACATAGTGTTCTATTGACTAACAGTGAAGCAGAGTAAGAGGCTTTGATTACAGGTTTAGAACTAGCCCGAGGGCTAAGTTCGCAAATCATCGAAGTCAAATGTGATTTATTGCTGGTAGTAAACCAATTCCACAGAGTGTTCGAGGCCAAATATGAGCGTATGTTGAGATACCTTGAAAAGGCTTTGAAGTTGTTGTCCTGTTTCCAAGAATGGATGGTGGTACATATAACCCGGGAGGGAAACATAGAGGCAGATGCACTCATAAATTTGGATTCCAGCACGGAGGCCGAGGGTTCTAAAACCAAGTCAGTTTTTCAGTTGTTGAACGCTGGATCCCATTGGATATGATGAAATAATTTCATCCAGCCTAACTTGGGACTGGAGAAATGAATTCTTGGATTATCTCATGAGCGGAGAGCTCCCGGAGGATCCAAAGGCATCCAGAGCTTTGAGGACCAAGGGTGTCCGGTACTGTGTCATAGACGGAAAGCTTTACCGTAGGTATTTTTATAGTCCTCTAGCCCAGTGCATAGTCCCCGATGAAGCATATTACATGATGAGTGAAGTCCATAAAGGCATCTGTGGAAATCATTTAAGATAAGAATCCATGATGAGGAAGCTCATGAGGGCCAGTTCCCATTGGCCTTAGATCGAGGAAGATATGAAGGCATTTGTGCAAAAATGTGATAAGTGTCAGCGACATACACAATTGTTACACTGATCGGGAGAAGAGCTGCATTCGATTGTGTCCCCATGGCCATTTATGAAGTCGGGGATAGACATTGTCGGACCCTTGACAGCAGCTCCAGGACAGGTATCTCAATTTATTTTTATGACTAACTATTTTTCTAAATAGGTTGAAGTTGCAGCCTACATAAAGATACGGGAGAAAGAGGTGAATGATTTCATTTGAAAACATATTATTTGTTATTTTGGCATCCCTAAGGAGATAGATTATGAGAATGGCCGAAATTTATCAGATCCAATGTCACAAATTTCCTTGATGAATTGATTATCAAACGGATCACCTCTACTCCCTATCATCCCAGTGTAAATGGACGAGCATAGTAAAAAAACAATATTATAATCCAGAATTTGAAGAAGAAATTGGAGGCTTCAAAAGGAAAGTGGTCGTCCAAACTACCAAAGATTTTATAAGCGTATCGAACCACGGCAAAAATGAGTACCGGAGAAACTCCTTTTTCCCTGGTCTATAGTGCAAAGGCCTTGATCCTGGTAGAAGTCGGAACCCCTATCTTGAGGTACCTTTGGGCTAAGGAGGAATCAAATACAGAATCAATGTCCTTACACCTGGATTTGCTTGAGGAGCATCAGAATTTAGCATACGTCCAGATGGTACCTCAAAAGCAAAAATTGGAGCGTTACTACAGCTGGCGCACAAATATCTGACACTTCAAAATCGGAGACTTGGTGCTCTGGAGAGTCAATCAAAGTACTCGAGAGCGTAATGCCAAAAAGCTAGGAGCAAACTGAAAAGGATCATACACTGTGACTGGTATTGCTAATAAATGAGCTTATCAGCTAGCAGACCAACAAGGAAATATACTTCCTAGCAATTGGAATGTAAGTCACTTGAAGAAGTACTATATGTAGTAGGTCAAAGCATGCGCTGCACTCTTGTTCCCTTCGATTAGTTTTTGTCCCAATTGGGTTTTTCAGGCAAGGTTTTTAATGAGGAAGCACCAAGATATAAGCATATTGTTGATCTTGCTACAGAAGAAGTCTATCCAGTATCCAAGTCTTCATAGTATGAAGTCTCTGATACTGGGGGGGCCATATACACCCGAAATGGAGTGAAGATTTTAAAATTTTAAACGCTTCTAAGGAGCACCGACATTGGGGACTTCCCAGATACTGGGGACTACCCGGATATTCAAACTATATGTAACCAAATTGACCACACTAGATGGCAGCCGGATTATTCTTGCAATTGTATTCACATTTGTAAGTCAAGGGCATCAATAAAAATCTCCTTTTATGATTAATAAATATTTTCCATTACGAGCATGTATGTTGTTATATTAACATATCAAAAATTCCGTGCCATAATGAACATGAGACGTCCTTTTCTACAACACCATTATAAATAAGGGCCCTCTCTTATTAAAACCTTAATAAAAAAGCTAAGGCTCCAGATATAAGAAATACCAGGGGTTTTAAGTTGTTCAAAACCAAGTTCAGTCTGGTTTAACATTGGAGGTCAAAAGAGGCCTCGGTTAAAGATGAAAAGAAAAACACATCTTTGGAATTTGATTAAGGTTATTGCAAGGTAATGAAGTCTTAACCTATAAGGAGAACCTCAAAGCTAGGTTTTGAGTCATAAAGTAAAGTAATGAAGTCTGAAACTAATGCTTACTTATGAAAATAAGTAAAGAGTGGAAACTTGATGTAGAATTACGAGAGGTAAATTCATTCATTCATATTCTTAATAGACTGAGACTAGTCCGGTACAAAAGATACTAAGCGGGCCCAAAATTGACCCGGTAATAAAGAACAAAATAGACTGAAATAAAACTCGTGCAAAAGGTTATGGCCTGCCCGCTCCATGATCCGCTGGGGGTGTTTCAGGTATTGCTAACAAGAATAAGAGTTCTAAAAATATTAATTTGGGGGGCGGGGTCATCATCATCTCTAGCCTCTCCATCAACCTCCATATCCGGATTCTCTCTGTCTCCAAGAAGAGCCTCTAAGGACAACTCGGCATCAATAAGATCAACTTCGATATCCAGTATTTCAGATGCAATATTGAAACCCGGTTTGTTTGCTTGCTTCCTCGAGAGCGTCCACTCAACTATTTAGGATAGTCAAGTCTCTTCGGAGCTTCCAGTTTTAGCACTTGGCTTAAAGTTTAGTGATGGTATGCTCGGAAGTATGAAGTTGTCTGTAGGCACCGACTAAGTCGGCAGTAAGCTGTCATGTTCATGCTTGAAGGGTCGTGTAAGAGGTGGTCAGGACTTGAAGAGAATTTTCTCAATCCTTCAGAGAGTCAACTGCATCCTGCAAACACAACCGAAGTGAGGCTTAGAGGGAGCCTGAGTCTCTAAGTTCTGCACGTAAGGCATCAACCTCTGCTCAGAGATGTTGGATTTATTCCTTCAGTTTATTCTTTTCACCAGAAGGGCCGCTTGCTTTAGCCAAATCCACAGTGGAGAGAGTAGAGGCGTGACCCTGAATGAAGGGATTGTGATCAGTAAATAAGAGCAAGATTGTGGAAAATGAAAGGAAAATAAGGGATATTCTACCTGTAGGAACAAGTTTGCAAGATAAGCGATAGAAGCCTCAAGGGTAGGATGTAGAGATTTTCGGGGGGAAGAAGCAGATGTCCCGGCCTCAGTTTCAAATATAGGGATTGAGTTGTGCTTAAAATGTCCCTCTGGGGGAACAGAATTTTCTGCCTCAGGAGCTTCCTGACGTGGACTATCCGAACTGGAGATCTCTTCATTCACCTTCTATTCTTCATAAATGTGGATGACACCCGCCTTATCTTTCGCCTGCAGCTCCTTCCAATACTTAGTGAGTTAGTGACGACTTCTCACTTAGGAACCAATTCCCACCGAGGGCTCGATAGCCTCGTCTTGAGCTTTTCATTTTTGGTTGCCAGAAGCAGAATCAATATTTGATAAGACAGCCGCGCGAGATGACACTTTTTGGGCTGAGGAGCTTCGAGTCTAGAATCCAGATAATAGAGGAAAAATATTGAAAAGGGAGTTCTGGAAAATTCAGGATAAATATGGATAGTTGAGAGTGTTGGGGTCAAAAGTTTACCATGGTATTTCCCCTTCCACCATTTTGAGGTGATACTCTTCCACATTCTGGTGGTGTTGAGGGAGGCATGGAGAAGACTTACTACCCACTCAACCATTCTTTAGATTAGTTGTGATTCGACAAGAACGGCTGAAAAAATTCCAAAACTTTGAATTAGAGAAGAATTATCCTTTATTTGGATAACCATGCAAATAAGACTGTAATGGCGAAAAAATAAAATACTCACGGGATGGATTCCACTATTCTGGGAAAGGATTTGAAGAAGGATGGTGAATTTGATCAGTCCTAATCATAATATAATGGGTCTGCCAACCACGGTCCTGATTATCCTCCGCATTAATTAGCCTACGAATTCCTTGGGGGTACAGAGCGATAATTCTGCCTCGCAAAACCCTAGGGTAATATAAGAGGAGGAGGTGGTCGATAGTAAACGGAGCATCGACAGTGTTGGCTAATATCTGAATGCAGAAGACAAGTCTCTAAATCTGTAGAGCCACTTGGCCTAAGCAAACCCTATACCGCTGGAAAAAATCCTCAATAATCTTTGGGATGGGAGTTTGAAACCAATGGTGAATAGATAGGTGTATGTCATAGTAAACCCTTCGACATGGTGATGCACACGATCGACAGAATCAACCATTCTGACAGCTATGTTGGGAGAAAAACCACAATTCTTTATAACAGTAGGAAGAAACTTAGCTGTTATTTTGGACTCAAAATTTTCAACATGTTCGTAGTTGGTTTGAACACGAAGATCTCCTAAAAAAATGAAGCCTGAAAGGAGGACTTCGACAACAATAGAGTGCAAATCCAATTTCTGGATTGTAGGAAAAATGGGTTCATTCCCATGGCGACGGCTGGGAAGGTTGTCATGACCTTCAGAAGAGTGGAAAGGAGAAGATTGAGTAGAACACATTGTTGGAAAAGTTTGAAAGAAAGAAGAAAAGTTCTTAAGGAAATCGGCGAAATATGTGGTTGCCTTATGTGAAAGATTTGACCTCCTATTTATGATAAAAAAATATATATATAGTATTTTTAGAGGTGAAAGGACGTGAACCATCATTACGGCAGTTCACGTCGATTAGAGAGATGGTATAGTGGCTGCCATTTCAAAAGTAGTAAATGGATGTGAGTTTTTAACAGGTTCTGTAATCATTATGGTTCAAATTTCCCACCAATGCATGAAGCATCGATTGATTATGTCAAATCCACTTCCCAGTTGCACAAGAGTCATGACCGAAAAGGGCGGGGAATATATGTATAAGGAAAAATTCGTATAAGACAGATGTACGAATTATGGTGTGACACATGAAGCATGATGCTGAGTCAGACCCACGTCAGATTACATCTCTACTGGTTTGGTAAGCATGGTACCGGGAGCGACATAAGCAAGGCCGGTACCGATAAAGAAGGCTAAGACCCTTTTCCATCGTAACATACGACTTTTACTAAAATCGGTCATACGATTTTCAACAGCCTTTTAATGGAATTTATTGAGAGATTGATTGTCCAATTATTACAACATTCATTCTCCTGTATTTATGAGGGCATATTTCGTGGGTTGTGTACCCGTGTAGCTCATGTAGAAATAGGATACTTCATTCCATTGTAACTCATCAGATTCTAGCAATTACGAATTACTTATTGTTATTCTCTTGATTTTTGTGCTTCCATACAAGTTACCGTCACTTTGCCCTGAAGCTGTCATAAGGCTCAGACTAAGCATTACTTTATCTTGTCTTGCTATTATTCATTTTAGTATAATTTATCTAGAATTTCTATCTAACGTGTCACTTGAGATCCACGTGTCTTTGATCACGTATACAAATTCAATTATACCGTTTTACAGGTGTTTAGAACGATTCATTAATAGGTGCGGGACACTAATCAAAGAATAATCCGCAATAAGGCTATATAGCACTACCACCCATACTCTACCCATTAATAAAATAGAGACACTCGAACAAGTTCAAATTGTAATTATAATTGTAGTTACTCTGTATGCAACTATAAATACCTAATTACTTTAATCAAAAATAAAGTTGAGCAGCCATTTTTTATTCTACAAGATATTTTGATTCTACTATCCTTCTCTTTCTCTTTCATTAAACGGGGGTCTTTCCACCATGGAAATTCCCTGGCCTCTCGCAATTGTCCTTCAAACATGGACTTCCGGTTATACTTATACAATGGTTGAATATATTGACAACTCTTAAATTTGTAAATGAATTTAATTTAGATATTCGAACTACTACATATTTTAATTAAGCATCTGAACACGTGATAAAGTGATCTTATGAGCATTGACTCATATTTTGAAAAAGTTTCTGCGTGTGTTTTTAAATTTTCGTTATATAGATAAGTTAATCACATATAATATGTCACATCCCTTAATTATATACATCAACATCAATTGGAATATGCCTGAGGTTTTATGGCTTATTGAAGCTAGTGCGTCTAATTAAAAGATATGACATATTTTGAGTGATTAATGATCTACGTAATGGGTGCTTGAGAACACACACAACAGTTTTTCTAAAATTTTGAGTCGCAAGTGTCTAATATGAACACTTTATCATGTGTTCAGTTGTTCAATGAAAATATCTTTGTAATTTAAATATTTAAATGAAATTTATTATCAAGTTTAAATGGGTTATCGAAATGTTCAGCCTTCTAAAATAGTGACCCAAAAACATTTACATATTCGTTTTATGGATGGGAGCGATGGAGTGGGCAGATGAGAATAATTTTCCTACACTTGTTTGACGATTAGGTAACCAGATACTTATCAATGATTTTTGAGAATATTCAGGTGAGAGAGTGAAGAAAATCCTTACAAATTTATGGGTTCAAGTTGACATAAAGCAAAATAGACGTGCAAGGAAATATATACACACCTAATTACTATTATAAATATAAAAAAAGAAATTCATATAATTGAATCTCTCCCTCTCTCTTTTTTGCAAAATAAAAAATGAACTATTTTTATAGTACTCGATTCACAGATCAACATGTCCGAAATAGAAAGAGAAGTAAGTCCAATTTATTTTTATTTTCAAATAAGAAAAGTGAGATTAACACACACACATAAAATTCATTTCTATGCCAATGATTTTTCTTTTGTCTTTTTATTGTAATTTTGTTTTTGTTCCTTGTTGAAGGTATATTCTCCTCCAGGGAATCCCTTGTTTTCAATGCAACATTTTGTCGAGTTACTTGTCATTGTATAGTGCTAAATTCCTTTATTATTTTCTATCTACTCAATTATAGAGGGATAGAGCGAATATTTTCCATTTAATAAATCAAAAGCGAAGTATATGAGGGTGTGTTTTTCATTAAACACAAACGGAAAAGTGCACTTTACACGCCAGAGACACATAATCCAAATGGCCTCCTTGGTCCACTTCTAAGCTAGTGGAATAATTTGCTGTTTGGTATTCACTCAAAACCAAACAAGCCCTTGTGGTTGAGCTGATCTTAGCTCATATCTTAACTGACCAATAGCTGCTCACCAACAGGCATTACATTTGGTCGGCTCTGAACTTCAATTCGGCTTGCTTAGACACTACACCGTTTCTCCTCCTCTTCGGCGAGCCACTTTCCGAAGCCGATGATACCAATGAGCTAGCCGGTTCAGGTGATCGTCCCTTAACAGTCACTCGAACTGGCTCCGGCTCATTTAAGTCGGCTCTATGCAAGAAATTTAATAGAGGCGCGCATCCTATAAGCCGCTTTATCATAAGCGAGCACGACTTCTTCAGCTGACTCGTAAGTCCCAAGCCAAACACGTGCACCAGTTTTAGCTGGATCTTATTTCCGCCGCAAATTTACCCCACGACCTTTTGTCTTACGCCCCTATAATGCCTTCCCTTAGGTTGCACAACGGCTGGAGCCATTGTAGTCTCTGCGGGTGGAGCCATTGAAGGAACATGTCTCATAGCTGGCTCAATATCCTCCCTCGGCTCGGCTTTCACTTCCTCGGATGTTAAATTTAACGGAGTTCATCCGATACTTAAGGCGTCTTGTAGAAACCCATAGATTACCATATCGTCAGAATCGTCAACTTTTAACAACAAGTCACCCTATGACTCCATCAAACATGCATGTACCCGGCGGGACAGGGGGCTAGGGCGGGGCCTGTACCCGGTGGGACAGGGGGCTAGGGCGGGACCGGTACCCGGCGGGCCTGGTGGGTTCTGCGGCTGTCCCGTCCTGGTTCCAGTCCTGTTGGAAAAGGGTACCGGTATTATCGAGGCGGGGCGGGACAGAGTCGTGATCGGGATCGGTTTTTTTTTTTTGTACTTAGTTTTAAAAAATAACATATATATAAACAACTCAATAATTGAATAAGATAGTGTAATAAAAACATCCCAAGACTGTTTTTGTGCCTCTTATATTATTTAACATAGTAAAATTTCAATTAAAATTTATATTTTTAAAAACACCTTTTTCTAGTTGCTTTATAATTTCTTGTGGTTCTTCGGTTGGAATTGGTATTTGTTGGTCAAATTGCTCCACGTCGCTTCCACCTCCGTCGGATAAGATGTCGTTGTAGTTTTCGTCTTCTACTTTGTTGATCTCCGGTTGACCGCACATTCTCCGCTCCGCTCGTATCCAATCTCTGAATAATACTGCAATCTCTAAGTTGTCTCCCACTAATGAGTGTCTATGCTCTCCTATTTGAAATCTACTGGCAGAAAAAGCTCTTTCAGGCGATGTTGATGACGCTTGAATGTTCAACACACCTCGGGCCATCTTTGAAAGTGTCGGAAAGGTATTCTCATTCTCCCTCCAGTATTTCAGCAAGTCTTCACATCCTTCTTGATTGAGAACTGCTTGGTACGGTACAATACCCTGCAAAACAAGAACATCAAACTCGCTAATTTGATTAGTACTGGTACCACCGCACATTCTACTTTTAAGGCTTTCAATACTAGTAGCAGAAACATCATGTCTTTTTTGAGGTTGTGTTGAAGAAGAAGAAGATGGTATGGAAGCCGGTTGGTTGCTAGCACTTTCTTGTTGGTAATGCGTATATACTTTTTTGCATTCTTCTTGTATGCTAGACAACACTTCTTCTTTACTTTGTTCAATAGGTGGTGGGTCATATGAATTTTTGGGACTTGGAGGTGGTAGTACTGCTATACAATAATAAATAGTTTCAATAAGTATTTTACATCCGTCTATTTTAATAGACAGATTTAATACAACACCAATAATATAAATATCAGGAATAGGAATAAGATATTTTTTTAATTTGATAAACATTTTTTAATAAGTTGTTTATAAGCTGTTTTTTCATATATTCATTAAGTAATAAAAATATTAGAGCTATATAAAATAACATAATTGAAATAGTAGGATAATATATATCAGAAATTTCTTTTGTTGCTTGATTTTTTTTTTCTAGAAATACAATAAGTTCGGATTTTTTTCACAATCGTTATCTACAACCATATCAGTTGGATTTCGATTATGGGTATTAAAAATAAAGTTATAAGTCTTCTATAGTCATAAGCAACAAGTAGTTGCTCATATAAAGAATTCCACCTAGTGGGTACTTCTTCGTGAATTTTCTATGAGGTAGTTGGCAATCGTGACAAGTTTTTTATATTTTTTTTTGTTGTATTCTATTACTTTTTTAAAAAAAGTTTATAGCAAATTGTATTTTACTAAGAATTTCTGCAAAAAGTGATAGACCATCCTTTACAACTAAGTTATATATATGGCATGCACATTTTATATGAAAATGATTTGAAAAAGATGGAGTTAAACCATCTTTTAAAATTCTAATAGCATAATTATTAAAATAAGTGTTATCTAATGTAATAGTCATAATTTTATCAGTTAGTCCGTAATAATCGCAAACTTGATAAATGTTTTCTGAAATAAAAGTATCAGTGTGCCTATCATCTATATATCTATACGCTAAAATACGTTTTTGCATAGACCATTTATAATCTATCCAATGACAGGTTACCGTTAAATAATCATGGCCGTTAGTACTACGGCCTATATCAGACGTGATAGATACTTTACCAGGAAAATGATATAAGAAATAACGTAAATACAGTTGATATTCATGTGTAAATTTAAATACATCTCTCTTAACAGTTGATCTAGGAAAACCGTTAAAATCATGATTATACATTTCTCTAATATAATGAATAAAACCAGGAGAGAAAGGAAATGAAAAAGGCAAACCCTCCACAACATCTAATTTTTCTATTGCTTCCCTATCTCTATGTTTATCGTATTTAGGGCCTACAATTACCCCCGTCGTAGGGTTAATTTGACCCTGTACTTGGTCCAGGTTAGTATGTGAACCTTCTCCCGACTCAGAGGGCATTGACGCATCCGATATTTTAGCTAGGTGTTGACTCCACCTAGTTGGGTGAAAGATTTTTATGTTTCTCAATAAACCTCTCGTACCACCTTGACCTTTTCCCATTTTAAATTTAAAAAGATTTTTACAAATTGACATCTAACCACTTGATGCTCTACGTCCCTATCAAAATATTTCCATGCATCTGATTTTAATTTTTATTGTGGTGGACCTCGTCTCATACTAGGAGGAATAGGAGGTGTTTCAGATGGAGGTGCACTAGTGGGTGTGTTATTCTAGATTAGTCGGTGTGTCATCTAGATCAAGTGGTGTGTCATCTAGATTATCTTCTAAATTAAAGTCTTGTTGAGTTCCAGAAAATAGCTCCTCATTTAAATCTAATGGTATTGCATGAAAACGTTCAGTATCAACAAAATCATCCTGTCTAGGAATATAATTACTAGAAGAAGTACCACTTCCCTTGTTACCCCTACTAGAGAAAGCCTTACCCTTACCCGTAAACATACTTTTAAGTCCTTCCATTTTAATTATGCTAAGAAATAGTTAACTTAAAGATAATGAAATTACGTGCGCTAATTAAAATAAAGAAATAATAATAATTTAATGAAGGAACGAATGTACCAATCACCAACGTAACGTCGACGTGTAATCGAGAGGTTGAAAATTGAAACTTTGCTCACTGGATGATCATCAAGCTAGTTGCCAACTTCACTACCAAATGAATAAATAAAATTGAATATTTAGTAGACAATGTAGGCTTGTTGAGAGATAGATTGAGAGATTAGAGAGATTGTAGGAAGATTTGTGAAAAAGATGAAGAAAAAATGAGGTATTTATAGTTAAGAAAATTGGGTTAAAGTGTAAAAATAATAACTTAGGGGTTAAAAATAAATATTAAGGGGGTAGGGGGGTTTGGAAGGGGAGGCCAAAAATGGCAGTTGCACAACGGCCAAAATATAAAATGATTGTTGGTGCAACAACTATTTTGTGCAAAGGGGAGGGGTTAGGCGAGATCGGGGCGAGGCGGGGCTGGCGGATTGGGGCGCGTCGGGTCCGGGCGGGACGAGCCCAAGTCCCGTCCCGGTACCGAAACTTTTGTTTTATAATAGCGGGGTCGGGGCAAGACCGGGGCGGGAGCGGGCAGACCCGGCCCGTTGGCCACCCCAACATGAGACTAGTAAAACTTAAAGTCCGACAATACACCGGAAAACTAGTCAAAGGTAACTCAGTAGAAATTAGTTGATACATTATGGGTTTTTGAAGGTTTTCTTAATAGAAGGTACAGAGTAAAGTATGGCTGGCCAGTGGGCCGGGATCGGGTCAGTCTGGTCGGGACCGGCAGGATGGGGGGAGGGGCGGGATAGGATCGGGTCGGGATCGGCGGGATCGGGACAGGCGGGATTCGCCGTCGTTCCATCCCATTTTTGATCCTGTCGGGGCGGGATCGGGATCGGGTCGGGGCAGTGTTTTTTTTTTTGTACTTAATTTAAAAAAGTAACATATATATAAAAAAACTCAATAATTAAACAAGATAATGTAATAAAAACATCTCAATTTTGTTTTTGTGCCTCTTATATTATTTAATAGACATATGATTTTTTTTTTATAATACAAATACAATTGTCAAAATTGCAACTTTGTGGTGTTGTTCAAATGTTGTAAATTACATAGTAAAATTGCAATTAAAATAATTATATTTTGAAAAAAAACATGTTCTAGTTTCTTGATAATTTCATGTGGTTCTTCAGTTGGAATTGGTATTTGTTGGTCAAATTGCTCCACGTCGCTTCCACCACCTTCGGATAAAATTTCATTGATTCTTCGTTGACCTCCGATTGACCGCACCTTCTCCGCTCTGCTCTTATCCAATATCTGAATAATACTACAATCTCCAAGCTGTCTCTGGCTAATGAGTGTTTGTGCTCTCCTATTTGATATATGCCGGTAGAAAAAGCGCTTTCAGACCCCGTTGATGACGCTTGAATGTTCAAAACATCTCGGGCCATCATTGGAAGTGTCAAAAGGTCTTCTCATTCCCCCTCCAGTATTTCAGGAATTCTTCACGTCCTTTTTCATTGAGAACTGCTTGCTACGGTACAGAACCCTGCAAAACAAAAATATCAAACTCGCTAATTTGGTTAGTAGCGGTACAACCACACATTCTATTTCTGAGGCTTTCAATACTAGCCGCAGAAACAGCATGTCTTTTGTGAGGTTGTGTTGAAGAAGAAAAATATGGTATGGAAGTCGGTAGGTTACTAGAACTTTCTTGTTGGTAAAACTTATATACTTTTTTGCATTCGTCTTCTACGCTAGACAACACTTCTTCTTTAGTTTGTTCAATAGGTGGTGGGTGATTTGGGTTTTTGGGACTTGGAGGTGGTAGTACTGCTATACAATCGTAAATAGTTTCAATAAGTGATTTAGTACCGTCTAATTTAATAGTCGGATTTAATACAACACCAATAATATAAATAGTGGAAATAGGAATAAAATAATTTTTTATTTTGATAAACATTTTTTTAATATCTGTCTTATAAGCTGGTTTATCCATATATTCATTAAGTAGTAAAAATATTAGATCTATATAAAACAACATAGTTGAAATAGTAGGTTAATATATACTGAAAAATTCTTTTGTTGCTTGAAAAAAATTCTCTAAAAATACAATAAGTTCAGAAATTTTTCCCCAATCGCTATATACAATCATATCAGCTGGATTTTGATTATCAGAGTTAAAAAATAAAGTTATAGGTTTTCTATAGTCATAAGCAACAAGTAGTTGCTCGTATAAAAAATTCCACCTAGTGGGTACCTCTTCTGAAATTTTTCTATAAGGTAGTTGGCAATCGTGATAAGTTTTTTTATATTCTTCTCTTCGTTGTATTCTATTATTTTTTAAAATAAAGTTTATAGCAAATTGTATTTTACTAAGAATGTCTTCAAAAAGTGATAGACCATCCTTTACAACAAAGTTATATATATGGCACGCACATTTTATATGAAAATGATCTGGAAAAGATGGAGTTAAACTATTTTTTAAAATTGTAATAGCATAATTATTAGAAGAAGCGTTATCTAATATAATAGTTATAATTTTATCAGCTATTCCGTAATAATCGCACACTTGATAAATATTTTCTACAATAAAAGTATCAGTGTGCCTATCATCTATATATCTATACACTAAGATACGTTTTTGCATAGACCATTTATAATCTATCCAATGACACATTACCATTAAATAATCATGGTCATTAGTACTACGGCCTATATCAGAAGTGATAGCCACTTTGCCATTAAAATGATATAATGAATAACGTAAATACTGTTGATATTTATGTGCAAATTTAAATACATCTCTCTTAACAGTTGATCTAGGAAAATCGTTAAAAGCAGGATTATACATATCTCTAATGTAATGAATAAAACCGGGAGATGAAGGTAATGAAAAAGGCAAACCCTCCACAACAACTAATTTTGCTATTTCTTCTCTATCTCTATGTTAATTGTAATTAGGGCCTACAATTCCCCCCGTCGTGGGGTTAATTTGACCCTGTACTTGATCCAGGATAATATGTGAACCTTGTCCCGATGGAGCGGACATTTGCGCACACGGTTTTGAAGCCTCGTATTGGGCATACCTAGCTGGATAAGCCCTTGCTACGTGTCTCATTAAACCCCCCATCCCACCATGACCTTTTCCAGTTTTAAATTTTAAAACATCTTTACAAATTTTACATCAAGCTACTTGATTCTCTACGTCCCTATAAAAAAATGTCCATGCATCTGATTTTAATGGTCTTTTTGCTGGACCTCCTCTCATACTAGGGTGAATATGAGGCATTTCAGTTGAAGGTGCACTAGTGGGTGTGTTGTCATCTACATTAGTGGGTGTATCATCTAGATCATCGTCTAAATTAAAGTCTTTTTGAGTTTCAGAAAATAGCTCATCGTCTAAATCTAATGGTATTGTAGGAAAATGTTCAGTATCAACAAAATCATCCTGTGTAGGAATAGTATTATGTCTAGAAATAGGATGACTTCAAAATCCTATTAACAACCTCAGTTTGGCCATCCGTTTGTGGGTGACAAGTTGAGTTAAATTGAAGACGAGTTCCAAGCTTTCTCCAAAGTGTGCACAAAAAGTGACTCATAAGGTATATACAAGGCTAGCCTTTTCTCTTAAGCGTCTTGGTGTTGGATCCGCTCTTTTGTTAACATGAACATGAATTAGATTCTATTCGAATTATTTATTCTTAAGAGAATCCCCCACCCGAACCATCCCACGACTTCTCTTGATCACCTCATTCGGGTGATAATGTGGCTAAAGTCTCTCCGATGGTAGCGTATATTACGCTTGAAGTCTCTCGAGCCTCCTGTTGTACCAATGTCTCTATTTTAGGGTTTAAGGAATGAGGTAATGATGTATGTGGAGACATTGCTCGCCCCTGAACCTTGTCGATACATAAAAAACCTATTCCTGATTATATATTTTATTGATTCCATATCAGGTTCCGCTAGCAGAATAGTCGGAAGCGGTTTAGCAGCAGCAGCAAAACAATGGTTTCCACTCTTGGTCGATTACAACACTAAGACCTTGAGGGCATTGTATATCCAAGTCTTGTCAGAAACACAAAAGAGCTCCTTCTTGCTAACAATCTTCGCTTTGAAAACGGGAGAAGTGCCCGACATACTTTAAGAAAGAAGGATATAACATTGAAAAATGAGGAGCCTGTGAACTAGAAGAAAACGCGACACTGATGAGAATCACTTAGGCCTTCATTCATGATACTCTGCTAGGATCTGCAGCGCTTCAGTAGGCCCTAGGCATTGATGTGAGGCTCAAGATTTCACCAATGCAACATACTATCCATAAACATTGTACTCTTTCTTGGCCATTGGATCAGCAAGGGTGTGATTCAGATGGATCAAGAGAAGACCAGGTCTGTTGTGGACTGGGAAGTGCCGAAGAAGGAGAGAGCAGGAAGTAGAAGATTCCACCTCTGGAAAGCGCCTACACCTAATGGCTTAAGCCGCTGTTCCCATTTCCTCGCTGACCCATCATGCAAAAGGTACGCCGTTAGAGTGAGTGCACTTTACATAAAGTAAAGGTTCTAAGCTCCGCTCCTTAGACTGGTTGTTCGCATCGGATCTCAGGTTCTCTATTGCACTCCTTAAATAGGGTTCTTTTCACTTTTCCCTCACGGTACTTGTACGCTATCGGTCATTGAGGAATACTTAGTCTTAGAGGGTGGTCCCCATTTCTCACGTAAAAGCGATCAGAATTCGAACACGGTGCATTTTACTGGGAAGGATCGAACCATGAGAACGAATCTACAGGGTTATCACATTCTTTGGCCAGATCTTCCAATCTTTTTGCCCTTGTTGCCCCTACTAGAAGAAGCCTGACCCCTACCAGTAAGCATACATTTAAATCCTTCCATTATAAATTTATAATTATACTAATAAATAATTAAAGTAAATGAAATTAAGAGTGCTAAATAAAATAAACAGACAATAATAATTTAATGAAGGAACGAATGTACCAAACGCAGACGTAATGTCGACGTGTAATCGAGAAGTTGAAAATTGAAACATTGCTCGAGAGATTGTAGGAAGATTTGTGAGAAAGATGAAGAGAAAATGAGCTATTTATAGTTGGGAAATAGGGTTAAAGTGTAAATATAATAACTTATGGGTTAAAAATAAATGTTAAGGGGGTAGGGGGTTAGGGGATGGTGGAGGGGGAGGCAAAAAATGGTTGTTGCACAACGACCAAAATGTAAAATGGCCATTGGTGCAACAGCTATTTGTGCAAAGGGAAGGTTTCGGGCGGGACCGGGGCAGGACCGGGACCGGGTCGGGCCTGGCGGAATTGGAGCGGGACGGGACGAGACCATGTCCCGTCCTGGTTCGAGTCCCGATACCGCAAATTATTTTATTTTTTTTACAAAAGTCGGGGTCGGGGCGGGACGGGACCGGGCCGACCCGGCCCACTGGCCAGCCATAGAGTAAACAGAGAATTTTTTTTGAATTCTTGAAGAGAAGGGTAGATTGTAGTATATATAGTGAAACAGTGGAGCAAGAAGATGTTCGTTCCCCAATTCAAACTCGGATCAGTTGGCAAGTGGATTCCGTGCCTGGATACGAAACTCTAAACTAGAAATTCGATCTTGAAAGAGTGAAATCTAAGGCTGGCCAGTGGGCCGGGACGACCCGACCCCGGCCCGACCCCGTCCCGACCCCGCCCAGGTCCCGCCCCGACCCCGCTCTAAAAAAAAAAAAAAAATTTAACGGGGGCGGGACTCGAACTCGGGACGGGACGATGTCTCGCCCGCTGCACTCCGAGCCCGCTTCAGCCCGCCGACCCGAGCCCGCCTCGAGACCGCCCCGAGCCCGACCCCGACCCCGACCCTTAAACCCCTTGCAAAAATGGCCGTTGCACCAACGGCCATTTTAGATTACGGCTGCTGGCCAACGGCCATTTTAGGCCCCCTCCCCAACCCCTACCCCTTAATATTTATTTTTAACCCATAAGTTATTATATTTACACTTAAACCCAATTTTTCAACTATAAATAACTCATTTTCTCTTCATCTTTCTCACAAATCTTCCTACAATCTCTCTAATTTCTCAATATATCTCTCTACATTATTTGCTAAATATTCAATTTTATTAATTCATTTGGGAATTGGGAGTGAAGTTGGCAACTAGCTTGAGGATCTTCCATCGAGCAAAGTTTCAATTTTCAACCTTCGATTACATCGCCGACGTTACGGCGCTTGGGTACATTCTGCTCCTTCATTAAATTATTATTGTCTGTTTATTTTATTTAGCGACTTAATTTTATTGTCTTTAATTATTTATTATCATAATTAAAATGGAAGGATTAAAAGGTATGTTTAAGGGTAAGGGTAAGGGTGCTTCTTCTAGTAGAGGCAACCAGGGCAAGTGTACTTCTTCTAGTCATCTTATTCCTTCACATGATGATTTTTTTGATACTCAACATTTTCCTACAATACCATTAGATTTAGATGAGGAGTTATTTTACGGAACTCAAGAAGACTTTAATTTAGACGATGATCTAGACGATACACCCACTAATATTGATGACAACACGCCCACTAGTGCACCTTCAATGAAATACCTCCTATTCCCCTAGTATGAGACGAGGTCCAAAGAAAAGCGACCATTAAAATCAGATGCATGGACATTTTTGATAGGGACGTAGAGAATCAAGTAGCCATATGTAAAATTTGTAAAAATGTTTTAAAATTTAAAAGCTGGAAAAGGTCACGGTGGGACGGGGTTTAATTAGACACGTAGTAAGTGCTCATCCAGCTAGGTATGCCCAATACCAGGCTTCAAAACCGGGTGCAACGCCCGCTCCATCGGGACAAGGTTCACATACCGACATCGTCCGGACCAAATCTGGTCAAATTAACCCTATGACGGGGAATTGTAGGCTCTAAATACAACAAACATAGAGATAGGGAAGCAATATCAAAATTAGTTCTTTGTGGAGGGTTTGCCTTTTTCATTTCCTTCATCTCCCGGCTTTATTCATTACATTAGAGATATATATAATCCTGCTTTTAACAGTTTTCCTAGGTCAACTGTTAAGAGAGATGGATTTAAATTCGCGCATGAAGATCAACAATATTTTTTCATTATATCATTTTAATGGCAAAGTATCTATCACGTCGATATAGGTCGTAGTACTAACGACCATGATTATTTAGCGTAACTTGTCATTGGATAGATTATAAATGGTCTATGCAAAAACGTATTTTAGCGTATAGATATATAGATGATAGGCACACCGGTACTTTTATTGCAGAAAATATTTATCAAGTGTGCGATTATTACTAATTACCGATAAAATTATGACTATTACATTAGATAACGCTTCTAATAACAATTACGCAATTACAATGTTAAAAATAGTTTAGCTCCATCTTTTCCGGACCATTTTCATATAAAATGCGTGCCATATATATAACTTAATTGTAAAGGATGGTCTATCACTTTTTGAAGACATTCTTAGTAAAATACAATTTGCTATAAACTTTATTTTTAAAAGTAATAAAGTACAACGTAGAAAAGAATATAAAAATTTGTCACGATTGTGGACTACCTTATAGAAGAATTCCACAAGAAGTATCGACTAGGTGGAATTCTTTATACGAGCAACTACTTGTTGCTTATGACTATAAATTACCTATAACTTTATTTTTAACTCTCATAATAAAAACCCAAATTGATATGATTTTAGATAGTGATTGGGTAAAAATTTCGAACTTATTGTATTTTTAGAGAAATTTTTTCAAGCAACAAAAGAATTTTCCGGTATATATTATCCTACTATTTCAACTATGTTATTTTATATAACTCTAATATTTTTATTACTTAGTGAATATATGGAAAAACAGTTTATAAGGCACTATTAAAAAATGTTTGTCAAAATAAAAATATTTTATTCCTATTCCTTCTATTTATATTATTGGTTCTCAGTATTAAATCCTACTATTAAAATAGGCGGTACTAAATCACTAATTGAAACTATTTACGATTGTATAGAAGTACTACCACCTCCAAGTCCCAAAAATCTAAATCACCCACCACCTATTGAACAAACTAAAGAAGAAGTGTTGAATAGCGTAGAACACCAATGCAAAAATATATATAGATTTTATCAACAAGAAAATGCTAGTAACGCATCTGGCTACCATACCATCTTCTTCATCTTCAACACAACCTCACAAAGACATCTTTGTTTCTGCGGCTAGTATTGAAAGCCTCAGAAATAGAATGTGCGGCCGCACCTCTACTAACCAAATTAGCGAGTTGGATATTTTTGTTTTGCGAGGGGTTGCATGTAGTATCAAGAAGTTATCAATGAAGATGGACAAGAAGACTTGCTTTGAAATCTTTGGAGGGAATGAGAAGACCTTTCCGACACTTTCATTGATGGCTCGAGATGTTTTGAACATTCAAGCGTCATCAAGCTGCGTCGAAAACGCTTTTTCGCAGTGGATATCAAATAGGAGACCACAGACACTCATTGGCCGGAGACACTTGAAATTGCGGTATTATTCAGAGATTGGATACGGCGGAGGCGAGAAAGGTGCGGTCAACAGGAGATCAACGAAGAAGATGATGAAAACTACAACGAAATCTTAACCGAAGGTAGTGGAAGCGGCGTGGATCAATTTGACCAACAAATACTTATTCCAACCGAAGAACCACATGAAATCATCAAGCAATTAGAATGCATTTTTTTGAAAATGTAATTTTTAATTGCAATTTTATTATGTAATTTGCAACTTTTGGACAACACCATAAAGTTGCAATTTAGATTTTAGACAATTGTATTTGTATTACAAAAAATCATATGTCTATTAAATAATATAAGAGGCACAAAAACCTTGGGATGTTTTTATTACACTATCTTGTTTTGTTTATTGAGTTTTTATACATATGTTATTTAAAAAAAAAGGAAAACCCGACCCCGCTCGCCTCGACCCGAGCCCGCCGCTTCGATATCGACGGGATCGGGATCGACGGATCGAGCAGTCCCGCCTGCACCGACCCCGCTAGGCCCGCTAGTCCCGATCCCGACCCCCCGGCTCGTCCCGCCCCGACCCCGACCCCGCCAGACCCGGCCCGCCAGACCCGAGCCCGGCCCACTGGCCACCCCTAGTGAAATCTAGCCTTTTGTCTTTATCCTTTATGGGTCTGGGCTAATTCTTGAAAGCAGCAACTCCTACACCTACCGAAACTTTAACAGAACATGCACATGAAGTTGGCCCATGAATTTTTCAATATCTTGAGTTAATTAATGAATAGTATTGATTATTTCAGGCTTCTTTGAAGTTTCTCACTAGGCAAGTGGGAAAAAATTTCCGATGGAAGAGGCACAACCAACAAAAGGTGTGTAAAGTTTCGTTATCTGACACTTAGATAACGGTCCCATTTGACTATTTTAAAGCTAAAGTAAAACTAGCAAAAGAGAGAAAGTACAATGAATTCAATTAAGCGAACATAAAAATGTAATAGAACTATACGTTTGCTGCAAAAAATAAAAATTCAATAATCTGTTAATTTGGCAGATTCATTTTGATATCTTACAGACGTAGTATTTCTCTTACTGTATTGATGCTAGATTCATTGAAATGACGATTTGATTGGAAGATTGTGACTTTTTAAAATTCCTTTATTCTTCTATGATTGTTGCGATTTGGCCTATTATCCAAGTGTCTAAAAATAATGGATTTTTTTGGGTTAATGCGTGCCGACGTGTTCAAAATTTCCTTTTGAATTTCTTCCATCTTAGGAGGGCTCGAAGCATCTTATTATCTTCCTTTGTAACTAGAGAGGGGATGGACCACACATCTTTTGTTGGTTGTACCTATTTCATGATAAAGAAAATCGGCAAGTGGACTAATTGTTTAAGCCCCTTTTCCAAGTTTTTCTTTCACGTGCGGTCGTGCCCAAAAACAGGAAATGACTTTTATTCATTGACGGAAGCCATTTAGACATTTACCATTACTTTATTACTCCAAATATTTGCCCGTTTCTTAAATTTGTTGATCATGTTAATTTCTTTTTGTTTTTTCCTCCCTATGTTAAATTTCCTGGTCCAATATTTGCACTATTATTTCAGAATAATAAGAAAAGAGAAAATTTAACCAAGTAAAAGATTTAAATTTCAGAATAATAAATATTAAGTTTTATTCAACTTAATATTAAATTATCATGAAAGCAACAATATGTATGGTCACTTGATACGTGAAATCGGTAAGAAGCACCCTCCATATCCTCTCTTCACATATTCATTAATAATGTATAAAACATAACAAGTCCAATAATCATGTTCTTCTTTGGAACATCCGTCTGCTTTCAATCATTTGTTTCCCTCTTTTTCCTTTGTGGGCCACTTTTCAAAATAAAATTTATTGAAAGAGAAAAATAAGAAAATGATTGGTAAGACATTCATCTTTACCTCACTAAGTGTAACATAGATGAACTAATCACCATCTTTAAATTGCCCATGATTAGTAATACACAACAAAAGTTTCAGCCCCGGGCGTCTCAATGATATTTGTGGCCTAAGGCCAAACTCTAATACCTGGCCTAAAATAAATAAATTATATATTTATATTTGTGTGAAATCTATTTTTTCAGCCTTTTGAGATGCAAAATTATATAATTTTCTTATAGTCCATTTTTATGCCAATAAAATTGGATTTTTTAAAAAATTACTCACAAAAATGAAAAACGAAAGAAATTAATATAAAAATAGGGTTCCATAAGTCAGTATCAATATCTTATGGTAAAAAGAAAAAAATTGTCATTCCTTTTTCATGGCCAACAACTTGATTTTTTCTTAAATACTCTACATAAAAAACTAACACATAATAAATACTCCTTAATCATATTATGCTAAAAGTAGGAAACTCCTATCTTTAAAGTTAGATTACCATTTTGCCCCTACAGTAAATTAAAATTTAATAAAATAATTAATAATATTTAATTAAACAGATGTTGGATTAGAAGTTCAGCAGGCAACAGCACTAAAATACCCATTAAAAATTAAGTGACCATTTTACCTTCTTCAAAAAATAAACTTACCTTTCATTAAATGACAATTGTATGCCACTCACGTTTATTAATATCTTACCAATAATAATTCGGGTTCATGCAACATTGAGTGTCGCTTATAAATCTTTTTTGTATGAACATATTTTAAATAATTTGAATGAACCCCAATTGCTCGTCGTACAGTATCAGTGTAACACCATTCATACTTTTAAAATTCTACCAAATGTGTTTGAAAGAGTTTAGTGAGTGCTCACCCACATTTCCCTGAATAGAAAGAAAAATCATGAGAACTGAAGAAAAGTATGTAAGAAAAGTAAACTTGAACACTTACAAACTTGAGAAAATTACCTCTAATCCTAAATCCTCACAAGCGTCTAACCATTTACTGTAAATACCTAATTTTCGTTCATATGTTTAATGCCTGTTCTAACTAAATATTTTCCTTGGATAAAGAAGAATTGGATCTGAATTTTACTTTTCGCATAATATTTTACTTTAGTCTCTTCGCGTTCTAGGAGATGATAAATTACAAAGAAAATAATTTCTACTAATTTTATAACTCCATTAAGTGGTTTTAGAAATTTTAGAATCCTTTGATAATATTTTTCTATTATAATAGATATATTTTGTAATATTTCAAAACGTACTTTCATTTTCTATTGTAAAAATTGGATCTTAGCCTAACTCAACCCCAAAAGCTAGCTTGTAGGTTGAGTATTGTTCAAGTCCATATAAGGAGTCCATGTTTCCATTCCATATCTGATGTGGGACTCTTAACACTCCCCCGCATGCCCAGATCTTGTTAACTGGAGCATGGATAATATAATTTGGGGGTCCAACATCGGTGAACGAAGAAATGGAATGGGTCTGGCTCTGACACCATGTAAAGAATAGATCTTGGGCCTAACTCAACCCCGAAAGCTAGCTTGTAAGGTGAGGATTGTCTAAATTCATATAAGGAGTCTATGTTCCCATTCCATTTCCGATGTGGGACTCTTAACACTCCCCCGCACGCCCAGACCCCGTTAACTGGAGCGTGGATGACATAATTTGGGGACCCAACATCGGTGAACATAGACTTGGAATGGGTCTGACTCTGATACCATATAAAGAATGGATCTTGGGTCTAATTCAACCCCAAAAGCTAGCTTGTAAGGTGAGAATTGTCCAAGTTCATATATGGAGTCTATGTTCCCATCCATATCCGATGTGGGACTCTTAACACTTATAGGGTGAGGATTGTCCAAGTCCATACAAGGAGTCTATGTTTCCATTCCATATCCGATGTGTGACTCTTAACACTCCCCGCACGCCCAGACCTCGTTAATTGAAGCGTGGATAATATAATTTGGGGGCCCAACATCGGTGAACGAAGAATTGGAATGGGTCTGGCTCTGATACAATGTAAAGAATAGATCTTGGGCCTAACTCAACCCCAAAAGCTAACTTCTAGGGTGAGGATTGTCCAAGTCCATATAAGGAGTCCGTGTTCCCATTCCATATCATATGTGAGACTCTTAACATCTATGATTCTATAAGCATTATTTGATCTTAATGATTTTCGCCAATAATCACCTCATATTTCATTTTAAATTTTTCACTTTTACTTGTCCATTTTAGCATATCAAGAGAAAGATAAACTTTTTTTCTTGTTTTACTCTTAATATTAGTTACCCATTTCAAATCACTTTCTAAATCTATTAATGAGACTATACTGTAAAATAAAAGTGAAGTAAAAGTGAACGTAGGGAGTATTTAATTTCATTGGTTAAATCGAAATAGACCATCTGATTATTTTGAAACAGTAGATTTATTTTGTTTCAACCTTGCAAAGAGTATTTTTCTCTTTTGGTTTCTCCATTCATTTTGATCAAAGATTTTATGCATGCAAATTATTAGCACATATAGATATTTCAACTATTTAAAGTTGAGTACCTCACCAGAATGGGTTTTTAGCTGGTGAAGAAATATCATTAGTGTTTATTCTTGATCCGTATTCCGTAGTAATAGACATTGATCAGGCACCTGTTTTCTTATGTTTTTCACTTTTTATATGTCGTTTCTTGGAAAGTCATAATTTGGTGAAGAGTCATCAAAAGAAAGTACACTAATATAATTGCACTAATAGAAATATTGTAGCATTAGAGCCAATTAGAGATCACTTACGTTTCTTATACCGCAGTAGACAACAATTTAATTGATTGATGATAACCACTTGTGAGTTGCTAGAATTCAAAAGTAGGGTAGCAAATACACCTAAAAAGAAAAAAGCTTTATTCATTAATTTTCTATATATTTCAACGTTTGAAAATTGTCATTGATCCAAATTTTATTAATTATGAGTCATATGTTTTTTTTTTGTTTGGACCGACTTTTCTTTTCTTTGTTCTCCCCCTCGTGCACGGTACCGCAATTTTAGAGTCAGTTTCTTCGAGTCCGAAATTTAAACGATCCACAAAGTAAGAAAGTGAATTAAAATAACTCATAAAAAAATGATAAAATTATCTTTTGCGCAGAAATTTCTTACGCAAAGGAGTTATTTTAATCCTAGGTAGCTCACATTTTTTAAAAGTCCATAGTAACTCTTTGTAATTTCCATTCCTGGATCTCGAGCTATTCAATCTTAAAATGCTAAATAACTAGAAACAAAAATGCAACATCTTTCGTCGTCCTTTTTACACCAATACATTTGGTTCAGGTCAAGATACATCTTGATGTGTCCGGGATGTATAGTGGTCACTTTTAATCCAATTACCCAATAAATTATTATGTTTTACAATCAATTATGCATCTACTCATTTCTTGATTTGACATGACACTATAACAATTATTGCAATAACTCATCCGTTATTCTATTTAACATGAATTTTGGATGAGGTAAAAACTCATTCATTTTCAAATTTTAAGTCATCAAAATTTCAAGTTTTTGAAAAAATCATCCAACTCCAAAGTTCATAGAAAATTGTGTCTCCTCCTTCAACTGTTAAGGTTTCTTTATTTTGGGAAGGATAGATTCTTCATGATAATAATGTTGTTCGTTAGAGTATTCCACCAAAATACCATGTTAAGTTTTCAATTAACTTGGATTACTCAACATTACTCAATGCCATATACAAAAGAATAGTAAGCGTGAGTTTGTATTATCTATAATAGGCAGATATCTAATATCCATTGCACCGAAAGGTTTAGTGCTTTATGGCGAGTGGAATATCACTGATGATAAGTCTTTGAGTGAATATTTGAGGCCTCCGAAAGAATATATGGTCTTAATCACCCTGAATGTTCTTGAAATGTATGTTGAAACGATACCTACCAGTCGTAGTGAAGTCTTGGCTAGGACTAGTCAGGAAGTCCTAGAAATGACAACTACGCCTCGTCCTCATATCCCTCAAGTCCAGCCTACTCATGGTAATACTTATTCAGACATGAGTTCTTATGGAGATATTTGAGTGGACAAATATCGCTGGAAACTATAAGCCATCAATTTAATCAAAATTACGAGAAAATTTGGTAAATATCCATTTTTTCATTATTATTGTGTAGTAGCACATGTTTATTATACGTATGGTAATAGTTATGTTTTTGTATCTTTTTAGGGTTATACACATGATATGAGTAATATTGGGCAATCCTCTCAGTTTGGTGCAGTTGATTATTATCAGTAGGTATATTTTTTAATAATTAAATAATATAAGTATTTTGATGTTTAGTATTTATAAAACTTGAAATGCCTTTGTAATGAAAATTATTCACAAAATGCGTCAGTGGTACCAAATGTTGATTCCAGTTCAGTTGATCTTTCTTCAAACCCAGACAATATTGATTATTATTGGTATGTTCATCATCTTGATATTAAATAATTCATATATGTTATGATATTGGTATTTAAAATATGTGATCTATTTTTGTGTAGGAAAATGCCTTTACTAGATGGTGATGATTATCCAAATCATATAGAAACATCATCGAGTGATAGCGATGATATACCGAATGCAGAGGTATCTGATGATGATAACTTAAATATATCAGTGATGTTGATATTCATCCTCATAGATAGAAACAATAGTTAGTAGAAATGATACAAAGTTGGCCACACCAACAAGAACCACGGGCAGCATGAACCGATGGCAGAAAGCCCAATCTAGTGGCATTCTGACGTGCTTCCATATCTTGATAATCTTCAAGGTAGTACTGATGCATTTGTCTTAACTAGAGAACATGATCATATTCGCCAAGCAATGTGGAAAGAACTAGACGATCTTGTAAACTGTACAGTTCACCTTGCAAAATGCGTAATTTTCTCATTCAAAAAGGCAATGCAAAGGGCCATCAAAATTTATAGCATCAAAAAAATGAGGGAATTCAGAGTTGATGATTCAACCCGAAAGTTGTGGAGATTGATTTGCAGACGTGAGTATCAAGGTTGTCAATGGATGCTTCGGGGTATTGAGACTCATGATAGTATGTGGACTATCACAAAATGCCGCTCATGTCACACTTGTGATATGGATGACAATTGAGCAGATCATTTTAATTTAGATTCAAATATGATAGCTCATTGCTGAAATTGTTGAAACCCCAAGGTACCCTATTCGACCAAGTTCATTATAATATTACATCAATTAAATTATCATTGCTAAATATTATTTGTTTAAACTTGTTCAGATTTTCCATCAAAAAATGTATTAGAACAGTTGTGAGAGTATATCGTAAAACGATAAGCAGGAGAAAGGTATATCTCGGGCGTAGGCGCGCTTTTGAGATGATTTATGGTACCTAAAAAGGTTATTTCCAGCCGTTGTCGAGGTATATGGTAGCTCTACAACACTTCAATTCTGGTACTGTTGTAGAGTGGAAGCTCAACACCCAACCTGGTGTGGCCGGTAATATTTTTAGTTTTGTATTTTAGACATTCAAACCATGCATTGATGGTTTTGCTCATTGTCGGCCAGTAATATCCACAGATGGCACACATGTGTACGGGATATACTTGCAGTGGGAATGTATGTCAATGGGTCGATATTCCCTCTTTCTTTCGCCATAGCTGCTAATGACAACAATGAGACATGGGAATATTTTTGACATATTTGAGGTGATACGTTATTGAGGATCGTATGGAATATGCGTGCTATCTGATCAAAATTACGGCATATTGAACAATATATTTCATTTGGAGAGGTGGCAGCCTCCATTTGCTTACCATCGTTATTGTTTAAGACATATGAATGTAAATTTTCAAACGACCTTTAGAAATAACAAACTAATCAAATAGATGTGGGCGACTGTAACAGAGCATCAAAAAAAGTTTTGTTTTGCGGATGGAGATGATCAAGGAAGCGAAGTCGGAATTATATGATTGGTTGAAGGCAATTGGTGTTGACAAATGGATGGTACATATGGATGAAGATATAAGATGGGGGATGCTAACAACAAACAGTTTAGAGTCATTCAATGGTTTGCTTAAATCTGCACGGGGGCTGCCTGTTACTACGATGGTGAGAATGACTTACAAGCAAGTTGTTGAGCGGTTTGTGGATAGAACAAAATAGGCCAAATCCATATTAGCAGATGGTGGGAAATGGATGCCAAATCCTGCGAAAATGTTCGAGCATCATAGAAAAAATTATGAGCAACACAAGATGAAAGAGTATAACCATGCTGAATATGTGTTTGAAATCAAGAAAGGTTCTTACCAAGGTCGGGGAGGCAACATTCGTACTGTTTATGAGATTATGAAAACGTGCAATTGTGATAAGTGGCAATTATTCCACATGTTGTGTTCTCATGCCATCAAATATTTTGAGACAATTAGAAAAATAATATCAATTTATGTGTCATCAGAGTACAACGTGAAAAGTTATCTTAAAATGCATGTCAGTCGTTTCTACTCATTTGGTGATCAGGCTTATTGGTCAAAATAGTCATTTTCTATTATTGCTAATAAGGAGTATATCCATAAATTGTGTGTTAACGTACGAACTCAGATTCCCAATAAAATGGATGTTTCAGATAGGACATACTCTCGAAAGTGCTCGATGTGTAAGGAGTTTGGCCATGATAAGTGTTTGTGTCACCTATGGACTGTGGTGGTACAAGTATCTCTGGTGGTGGAAGAACCTCTCATGGTGGAAGAACCTCTCGTGGTTGAAGAACCTCATGATTTTATCAATATATTTTAATTCTTCTTGATATATTCGAATTGTCATGAATTATGAATCTTAAGTATTTTTCTTCTTGTACTGAATGATGTATTATTATTTTAGTGAAGCACCTTGAATTAACCATTTTATCATCAAGAAAATTCTATTGAAAATTTCATAACATACAAAAATTAGAAAAGTAATTTAATCTTCATCGCTTTCTGGAACCACCTCGTCGTCGTCATTATTTTCATCATCCTCTTTACTCGCATTCTCTTCTTCATCTTCTTCCCCTTCATTTCGTTCTCCGTCATCCTCGGTGTAGTCTAGATCCCAACTATCATAATTAGGAGCACTTTCTTGGTTGACACAACAATATGGTACTCCACAATCTAATGTTTGTGATAAATATTTTAGAAGACCTATTCATTGTTGAATTATTGGATAAACTGGATGAGAAGAGTCTCAATGAAGATTTTTATTTTCTAATAGTTTTCAATGATCTTCATCCAGTCCTCAAAAATTAAGATCGTCCAAAGCATGATACATGTCTAGTGCTTTCTGCATTTCTAAATTTTTTCATCAAATATTGAATAACTAGTGACTCATCCTTGAATTTGGAGGTCTGAAATGTAGCAAACAAAGCTTGTGGCACAATTAAATTATGCCACTGACATAATACCTCATAATCACACCTTTTCGAATATACGTGAATTCATTGAAGCTTTTCTCCCCAAATTATAGCTCCTTCGAGTTTTGAGGAGTGTGTGTCACCCTCAATTCTGTGTCCAACGACCTTTAAATCAACATTGATACAAATTGATTAATTTTCAAAGAGACGAAGAACACCATACCATTTTTCATCAGATAAATCCATGTAGCCTCTTAATACCTCTTTTTCAAAATATAATTCAATTGTGTTTGTGTTTGTTTCTATCATGCAATGAGGCCTTTTGAGCTACCCTCGTCTTTTTGTCTATTTCTGAACCTACTATTAAATATAATATTTCTAAGCATTTTTAAAATGAGAGTTTTTAACTGAATGACTTATATAAAAGTTCCGTTATATAAGTGTGTCATATTTTGCGCATGTAAAAGTTGCGTAATATAAGTGTGTCATATAAAGTGGTCAAAAGCGAGCTAGTGTTGTCACATCAAGGATGTCATTCGGAAACACATATTTTGCGCATGTAAAAGTTGCGAAATATAAGTGTGTCATATAAAGTGGTCAAAAGTGAGCATAATGTTGTCAAATCAAGGATATCATTCAAAAACATCATATTTTGCACATGTAAAAATTGTGCAATATAAGTATGTCATATAAAACAGTCAAAAGCGAGTATAGTATTGTCAAATCAAGGATGTCATTTAGAAATATCATACATATAAAAGTTGCGCAATGTAAATGTGTCATATAAAGCGGTCAAAGGCGATCATAGTATTGTCAAATCAAGGAGTAGTATATAACATGAATGACGAACAACTAGCATTCACATTAAAATGAGTTATTATGTCAGTTTGAAACCAATTTTTTTATATTAGTTCTATTACATGTTTTATCCTAGCAGACATATTCGAAGCAATGGATAGGACATGAGAACTAGATGATGATTTTAAATACTCAAATAATCTGAACCACAGATACATCAATAATACAATAATACAATGACATCTGAGTGGAATTGGCGTGTTTGGGAGGCTGAAATGCTAGAACAAAACTTGAGGGCACTCGAACTCAAACGTCTAAAAGATCGTGCTACGTCATTTCCTCGTAGTACACCACAAGAGTTCAATTGTGCTCTTAACCGTTTTCGTGAAAAGAACAAACAGATGAAAATATGTTGCCTCAGGGTAGAATATGGTCAACATGGTTACGTCAGATTAAGATCCAAGTGAGATTCAGACTGGGAGATGTCTGATGAAGATGATTTTCCATGATCGTATTAATATTTTTTTTAAAATAAAGTAGGTAGGTAGGGTCATAATGGCGATCCCAATGGTACTTGGGGTTTGCAACTATATAAGTAGCTTTTCATTTGTTATTAAACTACAACATATTCAATGTCGAGTAGTAGAAATATAGATTGGTCGGTATTCCTTCCAAAAGATCCGAATAGCAGTGGTGATGATATCTCAAATCATAGCCACTATTCTGGAGATTCGAGTTATCTTGATAACAATGAATTCAAGATAGACGATTAGAAACCCCACCTTCTTATAGAGCGTAATGATGATTTTTGCAATGTGAAATATTCAGATCCACGAGAATATTATTGTGGGTTACGTCGAGAATGGGCATATCGGCATGTCGAATTAGAACATCTTATTTGTGACTTGGAAAATCTCAACGCTCAAATCCCAACAAGGTTCTTAATGACCATGCCTCGAACTGATCAACATTCTTGCGAGGTTGCCGTACGGAGGATTAGAAAAGAAAACAACAGAATTCTAGCAAGACGTTGTAGATTTTACATGCTAAAATTGGCCGAAGAACAAGCACCATCAATGGGTAGAGAACTAACATCTACAAAAAGAAGATATGTCTTAAGAGACCCTAAATATTGTTCTGAGTACGATATTGAGGACTTCTATTCTAATGATGATTAAGGGTTATTTTGGTTCACTTGCTTAGTTTTTGGGTCATTTAAGTTTCGGACTCATGATTTTATTTGCATTTTTAATTTATGATGAAGTCATCAATTTGAATAAAATTAGTATGTTCAATTTTTCTTTGATTGTTATAGTCTATTATTAATTTATGTAAATGGCTTATAGTTTATAATACATAAAAAGTTCAAGAATTCACAATTTGTAATGAAAACACAAATAAATTAGTACATAAAGGTGATGATTACATAATACATTTAAAAAATATAGAAAATACATAATACATGAAAACGTGCAACTAATAAAAACAAAATACATAGAAATAATAAACTTAACCGAAAATACATAAAAATAATAAACTTAACCGAAAATACATATAAACAAAATACATAGAAATAATAAATTTAATAAACAAAATACACAAAAATAATAAACAACAACAAGATAGCACAAATCATCTTCCAAAATTTCACTTTATCTTTTAAAGCATTTTTCTAGTGTTGAGTATCTCTAAGGTTATCCTTGAAAAACTTTGTTTTTCTTCGGATTGTTTTAGCAAGACCTCCAAAAGGTCAATTTTTTCTCGAGCTTCCATAAATTTAAACTGCAAGTCAAACTTCACGGTATCTCTAGTGGTACGTGAAGTCGCGGTATCTCTATCAACAGGAGGCTTGTTAAACTTCGCTGCCACCGTTTTATCCACTTGAATTTCATCATCCCATCAAAAATATTTGCAACCATTCATATCCTATAAACATTACTAGAAAATCAGTTTTTGAAAGTAAAATATGTAGATAATGTGAAAAAACTCTAAACCCTAAAAACTTGTAAAAACACTTACATCGGGCACTTTACAACGCCAAAAACAAAGATCCGGATTATCTTGGGTCCTTGATGTTCTGAGCTTACAATAATAACCGCAACTACAAACATCGGGTTCTATAGCAAAGTTTGACATTTCGGAGCTTTGATACATGATTTTCGGGGGGGGGCTAAAGTATGGTAAAAGAGTGAAAATGAAGAAGGTGAAGAGTGACTTGAAAATGGTTAAGTTCGCTAGGGTTTATAATAACCCCCTATTACACAGTAAATTATTACTGCGCAATAGAACTTAACCGCGCCGTTACGGTTAAGTCCTATTGCATAGTAATTTACTGCGCATAAAGTATTTTGTAGCAATTTGTTTTTGGGTATTTTGGTTCACTCGTTCACTTTTTAGATTATTTAAGTTCCGGACTCCAGTTTCTTCGGCTAATTGACGAATTTCATTGGTAACCTAGCTGATCTCAATAAGACCCTGCTTGAGGTCTGAATGTGAATGGTTCATACCATAACCATATACATTCAGTTTTGGAAAAAGGTCCAAATTTGCTCTTGTGCTTTGCAAAAATGTCTAAATTTGTCCTCTATTAGAAATTTGGTTCATCCATGTCCTCCCTGATGCAATCTTAGGCTCGAAAGTACCCTTTTAACGAACCAATATTATATAACAGAAAGGTTCAAATTTATCCTTGCATTTTTTGAAAGATCTAACTTTATTTTTGTAATTTTGAAATGGATTTACTTTACCCTTATAATTTTCAAACTAATCTTTGGAAGAAATATATATGATTTTTTTTGTTCAAACAAAAGAAAACTTTAATGGATGAAGCAAACTCGCAGGCTGCTAAAGAAGTGACACCATGCAATGCTGGGCCTTTAGATATCTACAAGTTTCTTCTAATAAAAGGCTTTATGAGTCTAGTCTGCGGACTAAGTGATTAGCTTCAATTGATTTCATGATCATGTTTAATGTAAAATTCAACTGATTTAGAAAGACATATTTGAAGATGTTGTTGTTCAATATGAACATGCTTCTTTTCTTCTATATTCCTTATTCAACTTTTCTACTTTTCAACAAGTGATATCTTGTGGAACTTCTTCAAAATGCAAGTTCTTGAATTATCAGCTAGAGTGCACTAATTAATAAACGTGCCACTAAGAAATTGCAAATTTATACATTAATAACTTGATGCAATATTACACTACAGTAGTATATGGAAAATAGCTGATACACCACTTTTAAAAAAATTATGCATGAAAACTTGTAGACTAGGATATCACGATATCTCAACCTAGCCATTTGTCTTTATCAAGAAATAAGAGTATAAAATTTCTAATGTGATAGTTTTTGCTTCAATTCGCAACATTAATTTGGACTTATACATGTTAATTTAATCTTCCAAATGATTAAGTTGAACTTTCAAAATGTTCTGCTGAAATTTATTACTTTAAAACACTTCAATCATCTAAATTGAAAGATGGAATAATTTCCCTTAGGAATTCCTTTCATTATTCACAATATATATAGATGTACAAAGGTTGATTCCTAATATGGTACGAATTCTAACTTACCTTACAAAGATTGATTCCTAATACAATTAGAATCCTAAGTTACCTTAAATATACATCTATCATAATTACAAAATATACGGAGAATATTCGCTAATACTCCCCCTCAGACGGAGCGGGAGGAGGCCGAACACTAAGGCTGGATCGGAAGTCGGTGAAGAGCTGTCGCGGTAGTCCCTTTGTGAAGATGTCTGCATACTGATAAGAGGAAGACACGTGTAATATTTTGACCTGACCACGGGCAACCTTCTCTTGCACAAAGTGGATATCCATCTCAATATGCTTAGTCCGCTGATGTTGGACCGGATTATGAGACATATAGATGGCAGATATGTTGTCATGATAGACTATAGACGCCTTGCGGAGTGGACACTGGAGCTCCAAAAGAAGATTTCGGAGCCAACAGATCTCAGCAACTACATTAGCAACACCGCGATATTCTGCTTCAACACTTGAACGGGATAGTGTGGCCTGCCTCTTGGCGGACCATGAGATAAGATTATCCCTAAGAAATACACAGTACCCTGAGGTGGAGCGACGTCTGTCTGGGCATCCTGCCCAATCTGCATCCGTGTAGGCAAGTAACTTGGTTGGGGAAGAAGGGGTATAGGTGTAATCCAAAGTCTAGTGTGCCCTTAACGTCTCTGATAATACGTTTGAGGGCGGCAAAATGGGACTCTCGGGGGTCGTGCATGAACAGACACACCTGCTGAACGGCATATGCAATATCAGGCCTAATGAATGTAAGATACTGAAGAGCACCTGCTAGACTCCGATATAAAGTGGGATCAGAAACTGGCTCACCGTCATTGGCACTAAGCTTGGATTTTGAGTCCACCGGAGTTGGCATAATTTTACAATTTGCCATCTTAACCCTGTACACTATCTCTTCTGCATACTTACGCTGACACAGGAACATAGTGGCTGCAGATCTGGTTATCGATATAGCCAAAAAATAACTTAGCTTGCCCAAGTCAGTCATAGCAAATTCAGTTTTGAGTAGAGCAATGATTTCATTCTTCAAACTGTCAGATGAGGCAGTAAGAACAATGTCATCGACATATAATAGCAAATATGCAGTTCTGCTACCTCGGTGAAAAGTGAAGAGAGAGTTATCACACCTGCTACATACAAAACCAATCTGCAGAAGATACCTGGCAAAACGATCATACCAAGCGCGGGGTGCCTGTTTCAATCCATACAATGACTTCCTGAGATGATACACAAACTGCGGAGCTGTCGGATGAACAAAGCCAGGAGGCTGATGCATGTACACAGTCTCTTTCAAATCCCCATGAAGGAATGCATTCTTGACATCAAGCTGATGAATCGGCCAATGCATGCCCATAGCAATACCGAGAACAGTCCGAATAGTGGCCGATTTAACAACCAGACTGAATGTCTCACCACAATCAATACCCTCCTACTAATTAGTGCCATTGGCGACTAGTATTGCCTTATACCTCTCTAAGTCACCATTGTCTCTGAACTTGTGACGAAATAGCCACATACACCGGATAACATTCACACCTTCGGGTCTAGGTACAAAATCCCAAGTGTTCTACTTGGTTAAAGCGTTAAATTCCTCGCACATGGCCGCATTCCAATTTGGGTCCAGTTTTGCTAGTTTTGGATTTTTTGGAATGGGTGATAAGGTTTGTGTGGAGAGATTAAAGTGAACCTTGGGTTTGAAGATCCCGTGTTGTGCACGAGTCTCCATGTAATGAGATGGCAATGGCGGTGGGTCGGGGCTGGGAGGTTCTTTGGTCCGGTTACGGACTGGGCGGCGTGATTCAGCTGGGCTGGTTTACGGGCGGTGTCTTTGGAATGGTTCTTTGGAGTGATGGGCAGCAGTATCGCTGGTGGTGCAGGTGACTCGACTGGGGGCTGTAGGGGTGAGCAGGGAGCTGTTGGGGTAGTCTTAGGACGATGGCGAGGCTGCCGAACAGTGAAATTTCTTGTTGGTATAGATTTTGGATGACTGGGGACAGACTTGATTCATCGAGAAAGATGTAATCGGTGGTCTGAAATTTCCGGAGATTTGAAAAAGGAAAGGTTGTCTCGTCAAAGGTGACGTGACGGGAGACGATGATTTTGCGAGTAGCAATGTCATATCACAAGTAGCCCCGATGATTAGGAGATAGACCAAGGAAGACACATGGCAGAGTGTGAGGGGCAAGTTTGTGAGGTGCAGTGGAGGCCATGTTGGGGTAGCATAAGCATCCAAAAATATGTAGGTGATCATATGATGGTAGCCTACGATATAAGATTTCGGTAGGGGTCTTGTTTTGGAGTGTGCTAGTTGGTAAAATATTAAGAAGGGATTCTACCATTTTGACAGCATAGACCCAAAAAGACGGTGGTAGGCAGGCATGAAACAGAAGTGTGCAAACCATGTTATTGATGGTACATATAATTCTTTCAGCCTTTC
Organism: Anisodus acutangulus; assembly: GCA_029783415.1. NCBI lineage: Eukaryota > Viridiplantae > Streptophyta > Magnoliopsida > Solanales > Solanaceae > Anisodus > Anisodus acutangulus. Next base: position 44,663,336 of record CM056497.1, on the reverse strand, counting down.
CATTTTGGGGAGAAGTATAGGGACAAGAAAAATGGAAAACCATGCCTTGTTTAGAATAGAAATTGTGAAATGTCGAGTTATTAAATTCACGTCCATTATCACATTGGAATGATTTGACAGATATTTCAAATTGTGTTTTAATGAATTTTTGAAACTCGAGGAATTTTGTAAAAACTTCAGATTTGAATTTCAGTGGGTAAATCCAGACAAAATGTGAAAAATCATCCAAGAATACTAGATATAATTTATGACCCAAAGAGCTAACAATCGGAGATGTCCACAAATCAGCATGAACAATATCAAATGGAGAAAAAGTAATATTATTTGATGACATAAATCGAAGACTAGTATGATTCCCTAGTGGACAAGAAAAATAGTGTTGGGCAATTTTCTCATTATTACATTGAATACGCTTAGAAGTCCTAAGAAAAGTAAAAACTGGATCTCCGGGGTGTCCGAGTCTGTCTCCCACACTATTGCAGCGTGTAAGAATTTTCCCCGTATTGAGTTCCTTCACAGAAAAACCAAAAGGGTCAAATTCGACAGACACAAAATTATAGCTGGTGAATTTTCTAACAGAGATTAAGTTTTTAATGATGTTAGGTGTGTATAGGGCGTGGTTTAGGGAGAAAGGTGGGTGTGGATGTTTGGTGTGTGTGTGTTACCGTAACCTTCAATTGGAATGCGATGACCATTGCCGACAGTAATAAATTGAGGACACTTTAACCGACGTAGTTGAGATAGGTTACCTGACGGCCGGGTGAGGTGAGATGTGGCTCCGGTGTCCATGTACCAATTGTCGTCGGGCTGTTGAAGGTTCACAATGGTGTAGGCCTGGCCCAAATCAGTCGGGGCCAGGCCGCATTTGGTTCTTCTTCTTCTTTGGATCGCAACCAGGTGGTCTTCTTTGCCATCTTTGGTGGGCTCGCTCGATGGTCGGGCAGGGCCCAAGAGGCCAGTCGACCAAGGTTACTGGAACTGGGCCCCTACAGTCGGGTACGGGCATGCAGGCGAGGCCCAGTTCTGCTGGTTGGGCCACTGTTGCTGCTGGTTGGACCACTGCTGCTGCAGTTGCTGCTATCCAGGCCACTGGTTGCGTTGGCCTTTTCCGCGGCCCTTGCCTTTATTATTGCGACCTCTGCCGCCACGACCTCCGCCACTGTCCTGCTGCTGCTGTTAGACATGTTGTGATGGCTGGTTGCTGCTGGCCGCAGGTGTTACCATCCCGTCAATGGCTAACGCCTTTTGATTATGTTCCTCTTGTTTAGCACGTCTAGTTTCTTCCAACAATAGTTGTGAACGTGCCTTGTTGAAACTTGGGAGAGGGTCGGCTTGTTGAATCATTATTGCGAGTGTGTCATATTCACCTTTTGGTAAACCCGCAACAAGTTGATGCACCATCTTGGTTTCTGAAATAAAAGTCCCGGCGTTGGATAGTTGATCGGTTGTGAGTTTCAGTTGCTTACAATATTCAGACATGTTGTTAAAATTCTCGAGGCGGGTATTATTGAATTGCTCTTCCAAATATACGGCCCGAGTATTTTTATTGTCCTGAAAGATTTCTTCTAGCCGGACCCAAAGTTCACGTGCCACATGATAGTGCACAACAGGTCTTTGGAGATGGTGCCGTAGATCCATTGTTTGATGATGGCGTCGAGACGACGCCAGATTGAGTCTGTAACATCGGTGGGACGAGGAACAAATTCGTCAACATGATCGAGCACGTTGTATGCACATGCATGAATGTAGAATAGTTTCATCCACATGGAATATCGACAGTCTTCTTGGTCAAGAATTATAGGGATAAAATTCTTGATGTTGTTAACAACGAATGTCGGATGAAAAGAAGATACTGAACGTTGAGAGGGGTTGTCAAGTGTGCCAGTGGATGAACCGGAATTTATGAGGGAAGACATGGTTGCCGCCTGCCGAGGGAAGGGAATTTTCTGGTTTGGCCGAGAAAGGGAGGAAGAAACCATAATTTTTTTTTCTGTGAAATCAGAAAAAAAAATGCAGATTTCGGCCGAGAATGAGGAAGAGAAGGGATTTAGGTTTTAGGCTCTTGATACCATGAAAGATGAAATAATTTTCCTTAGGGATTCCTTTCATTATTCACAATATATATAGATGTACAAAGGTTGATTCCTAATATGGTACGAATCCTAACTTACCTTACAAAGGTTAATTCCTAATACAATTAGAATCCTAAGTTACCTTAAATATACATCTATCATAATTACAAAATATACAGAGAATATTCGGAGAATATTCGCTAATATAAATGTTTAATTGTTACTTTTGTTTCCATACTTGGATTGGGCTCGGTTCGGCCCATTCTTAACTGTGACGCAATTATACAGGCAAAATATCTTGAATTAACCAAGCTTTTTATAATATCGAGGCGAATTCAACTAAGCTTCATTAAAGTATAATCGAGCTTATATATTATAATAATGAGGAAAATTCAATCGAGCTTCATTAAAGTATAAATGTGTCACGATCCAAATCGGAGGGCCGCAACGGGCACCCGGACCCTACCCACCGGGCACCACATCTACAATCCACCCTTACTTATATTTAAACACGACTGAGCCGTGATAGATATTATGAAGTTTCAACCCAACAACCCCAACTTACATATTTATATACCAAGGCCGGCAAGGCCCTACATGACAACTAACTACATGACACCTATCTACAAGCCTCTAAAGAGTAAAACATACCACGACAAGACCGCAACTCTGAAACGAATAGAGTGCTCGAAATACCAGCTAAACCAGCAACCTACTGATGTGAACCGCCACTCTCTCAGTATGAACCTGCGGGCATAAAACGCAGCGTCCCCCGACAAAAGGGACGTCAATACGACTGATGTACTGAGTATGTCAGGCATAAGAAATAACATAACAGAGATATATCATAGTCTGAAACAGAAACAACTGAATATCAATAAATGTCTCTGAGGACCCTAATACATATGCCTAAATGTTATATACAATGCAGTTTCCACATACATCAGCCTCATCGGGCATCTTCCTTACCATAAGAGCCTCTGTGGCATCATACCATATAATGATTAATAAATGTATGCGTGATGCAAATGCGGTATACGGATGTCCACACAGGAATCCTCCCACAACCGCCTCCGTGGGCATCAGGTTATATCGCCACACAAGGGCATCACATCATATTGGCCTCTTCAGGTTCTTTCTGTGATAGTATGTACCAGCTGCAGGTGGTGTGCGTATATGACGCCTTTTTCCCTCTTCCCCAATTCCCATACATATATATTTATAATATTTACCATATAGTAATGTGCATAGCACAAGTGGTCCAGGGTAACATATGAATGCAATGCAAATGAAATGCATGGATAATAATAAAACATCCGGAGTGACACAATATCCCTTACACCTTTGGTTAATATTGGAAACATCAACATCTTTTCCGGTGTGTCTTACTAAGGTCTTAGAAACATACTTGGACTTTCTTTCAACATAGGAGTCGATGACTTTATCATCCTTAACTACAAAGAGTAGAGTAATTTATGTAGCAACACAATAGTTATGTTTCGCACAGAGAATTATGCCAAGAGAAAGAAAGAGCCTTGCATACCTTGTTGCCGAAATTATCTAAGTTTCGCGGTTCCTTGTAAGCTCTATGAACGATTATCTACATCACACGGATGATTTAAATCATAATCGAATCAATATAGTAGAAACAGATTCTTTGAGACATTCTAGCGAACACCTTGTATGCGTAGAACATATATTCCTTATATATCGAAACCTATGCATGTAGCGAAACACCCAACCCTCTTAATCCTTCTTTTGATTGCTACAATATCCAAAACAGTACAATGATTTCACATGCAACCTCCAATTTTGTACAAACAGTCCCAACAGTACCCAACCAACTAATTTTTCCGACAATTACTTTAGAAACTAGTGGCAAGAATCATGCTCTATAACTGTATAAACTTAGAAACAAGAAGAATTACCTCTTCTAGGTGTAATGACGGCGTCGTCGGACAACCCTTTACCCAAACCAGGTTTCGACGAGCAGAAACATGAGCCCAAAATCAACTTGGGTTAGAGCTTCTCCGAAACTCAAGGTTTTGCTTGACTTCTGAGTGTTCAAGCTTGTTTCAATGATTCGATTTTTCTGGAACTAAGGTCCAAAAGGCCATGGATTTCCTACACCAAAACCGAGAGCAACAATATACACATGTATATTGTGTGTATATTGTGTACATTTAACAGTTTGCTTATCCTAAACCAATTTCATATCCAGAGCTTCTCAATCTTTCACTGTATCATGAATTCATCCATGGACCATTTTTATGTCTTCTATCTCGTTCACAAATTCGCCAGTTGACATTGAGAGTTTGTCATTTGATCCAATAGCGTTCCGTTAGATAGGAACAGATTTGATAAATACTAATAACTCTCGGATAGAGTATTAGAACGGAAAGATCCGTAGCTCCATCAGTGAACTTTGCGCAGGGAACATTGCGCAACAATCCTCATATTCTGATAGCATGTAGGGACAACAATCACTATGTTTTTTGTGGTGGTCGCGGTTCCTACTGAGGTCGCAGAGGTCGTTATGGTGGCAACATTTTTTCCAGAAACTCCAATTACTCTGACTCGTTGAACCTCATTCATGGGATGCCATGGAATTTTAACAACAATGGCAAGCGCCGATGTCAAATCTGTAATGGCACCAATCATCTCGTCTCCATATATTTCAAACGTTACAAATCACAAAATAAATTTCTCCGCTCATCTCACATTAAGTTGCAACATCACTTATACAAAATTAGTATCTGAACTTAAGCGCCACACATCATATTGCACCTGATTTGGCTAGTTTATCATCATACTGAGGAATATAGAGGTCTGGACCAACACTAATTAGGTAATAGCCAATGCTTGTCAATTCATAACAATGATAATGCTTCTCTCTTGACTCCTTCCCATTCTCGTCTTTATCTAAATAATATTCTTCATGTCACTTCCATAACAAAATGTCTTTTTTCCCATCCAAAAGTTTACTCATGATAATAACGTCTTTTTTTTAATTTCATCCTAATCATTTTTATGTTAAAGATCGGAACTCCAAGACTCAGTTTCTTTTAGTTCCGAGTAGTGATGGTCTGTACAATATTCCTGTCAGGTCTCTACCTTCCTCCTCTCCTTCATCCCTTTCGGCAGCAAAGCTCTCTTCCACTCGTTGGCACCTCTGGATTGGACATTCTCGTCAACTAAGTACGCAGACAAGTATTATCTAGTTATAAGTAATATAGTTAAATTTATGTAGTTTTTTTAATTAAAACATGTAGTTCTTGTAAACTTGGCAAGTCACATAGATTATCACTTCATCTTCACACCAGTAAAGTACTACTTTATTACAAATTATTTTTATCGATGTTTGTGGCCTTTTTCCGTTTTTATCTTCTTAAGGATACGGAATCCTTTTAGTTTTTGTGGATAATTTTTCTGGTTACACTTGGTGCTATCCAATGTGTCACAAATACGATGTTCTAACAATTTTTCCTAAATTTATGCTCTTGTCGAATGACAATTTCACACTAAACATAAATCTATTTCTTAGACCCTTATCATCGTTTTGCTCACAATTAGGAGATATTCATCGAATCTCTTATACACATACTCATGAACAATAGGGAAAAGTTGAGCAAAAACATCGTCAAATTGTAAAAATCGGGTTCAATTTAATGGCTCATATTGTTCCACCTCATCCAAGTTCAGGCACTTCGCTTTCGAAACTATTGTATACTTAATCAATCGACTCCCTATGCCCTCTAATCATGACAAGTCACTCGTGTAGTGGCTTTCAACTCCTCCCCTGATTATCATATCCTTATGGTCTTCAATTTCCTCTCCTTTCCCTAGCTCCGCCCTTATAATCGACACAAGATGAATTTCTCAAGACACCCATGTGCCTTCCTCAGCTACAGTCCCTTACACCATGGCTACATCTTTATTGATCATTTCATAGGAAAAGTTCTCTTAAACTCATCTTGAAACTTGTCAATTTGGGATTGCTTGAGTTCCTGCCAACTTCCTAACCACAGTTAAGTGACACTATTCCTTGTAGAAAATCTTGCCTTTTTGTCAATTAGTTTCTATGGTATGTGCTCCAGATGAAAGGCTTTCCTTGATCTCTCATTCGAACGACTCCTCAAGGCAATCGCATAGATAAAAGAATTTGGGATTCCTATTGAATTGATAGGGAAGGGGCAGACATGCCATGATGGTTATATATTCCTAGAGTTTTATGAGCTTATTTGACGTTTTTATGTAAAGTTGGAGATTTTATATATGGATGGTGCTAATTTGTGTCATTTTGTGCGTAGGTGAAGACAATCCTGATGTATGTAGCAATACGAAAGAATCATGGAAGAAACAAGTGAAAACGATACGGAAAATGGGATGCGTGACCGCGCAACTGGCAAGCCCGTCGTGCAGCCATCACCCAGACAAGGCAGTGAATAGACTTGTGGCTGACAATGTTGTGCGTGTTAAATATACACAATATACATATGTATATTTGGGCTCTCGGATGGCTCTCGGTTTTGTCCCATTTGTACCGTGTAATTAGGTAAATATTTAGTATCTTAGTTTAGGTAATGTTGTAATGTAATTAGTATTGTACACTTACCATAATAATTGTATTACCATAAATGTATAGTTAGTATCCAAGTAGAATAAGATTTTAGGAATAGAATAGAAATATGATTCTCCTATTATGGAAATATGTAACTTGTATAAATAGTCTTTCAATCAATGAAAATAATCAAGGGATTATTTCTTTCATGGTATCAGAAGTCTAGGTCTTCCAAATCCTCTCTCTAAATCTCCTCCAATTTTTGTCGACTCCCTTGCAATTCCGAGACCTTTTGCTCTCAGTTTTTGTGCCGACGAGAACCCCCTTCTTCCCAAATTTTTCTCCCAAATCTCTCAATCACTTATTTTTCTATCAATATGTCTACATCCCATAACACGTTTCATCCTGCCCTTACAGTTTCTAACATCAAGAATAACATCCCTCTTGTTCTTGAAATAGAAAACGTTCAATATGCGACGTGGGCCGAACTATTCAAAATTAACGCACGATCGCATCAAGTCATCCATCACATAATCCCCGCGGCTCCTGAGGATACGGAGGTGCCAAAATGCGAGGATGATCCTAAGTTGTGGACGACTCTTGATGCCACAGTCCTCTAGTGGATATATTTCACAATTTCTACAGACCTTTTGCAAACAATTATTGAGCCTGATGCTACGGCACAGGCGACTTGGGATAGACTACGTGATATATTCCAAGATAATCAAAATTCTAGAGCCGTTACTCTTGAGTAGGAGTTCTCCCACGTCAATATGAAAGACTTTCCTAACGTTTCGGCTTATTGCAAAAGATTAAAGGAATTGGCGGACCAATTTCGCAACGTTGGCGCGTCAGTTTTGAATGATCGTTTGGTCCTCCAAATGGTTTTCGGCCTCTCCGAGGCCTATAATGGTATTGAAACGCTTCTTCGGCAAAGCAATCCGCTTCTGTAATTTTATTAGACTCGTTCTATGCTTACACTCGAAGAAGCAGGCATGGCAAAACGAGCGGCTACCGGTGCTAGTCCCGTATTCATGATGACCGAGTCCACATTTTATCCTACCGGTTCCACAAACTCGGGCTAAAATCGCAACAACGGTGGCGGCAAAAAAGGTGGAAATAAGAAAAATGGCAAGAACTGCGGTGGCAACAACGGCGGCAACCGACAGAATAGTGGTGGCGGTGGCAGCCCTCGCGGTGGTCAGTAGCATCAACAGCAGTTTTGGGCCCCACAATAAGCCCCTATGTAGTGGTAGTGGGCCCCACAGCCACCCACTACCATAATTTGGGCCAGTTCAATTTCACCCCACTAGCAATGGGCGGCCCAGCAGCAGTCCAGGCCCAATTCTACGTGGACCACATACGGCCAGTCATCTGGGCCGAGGCAGCAAGCCCCCTTGGGCCTCGACCCCTGCAGGCCCATCACGCAGCGGCACCCACATCTACGGACATCGAAGCCGCAATGCACACACTTGGTTTAAATACTCCGGACCCAAATTGGTATATGGACACCGGTGCCACTACCCACATGACATCCGATTCAGGTACACTCTCGTCTTATTCCAATTTGAGCAACCCTCGCAGCATAATTGTTGGTAAGGGTAATTCTATTCCAATTCGTGGTTATGGTCATAAAACTTTATCTCCCCCTCATCCACCTCTTATCTTAAAAACACCCTACACGCCCCCAAATTGATTAAAAACTTAGTCTATGTCCGTAAATTCACTACTGACAATTTCATTTCTATTGAATTTGATCCATTTGGTTTCTCTGTGAATGATTTCAATACGGGGAGTCCTCTCATGAGGTGTGATAGTAGGGGAGACGTTGTGGGTCATTGGTATTATGTTCTATTTTTGGATGATTATTCTAAGTTTCTATGGACATTTCCAATAGCGAAAAAATCTAAAGTTTTTTCGTATTCTTAAAATTTAGAGCATTCATTAGAACCTAATTCGAACGACAAATCAAAAATATTCAGTGATAATGGAAAAGAATATGATAATGGGGTGTTTCGAGAATTTTGTGCTAATAATGGGATCAATATTCATTTTTCTTGTCCTCATACGTCTTCACAAAATGGGAAAGCCGAACGCAAAATTTGTTCCATAAATAACATTGTCCGAACTTTATTAATTCATGCTTCTGTACCCCCGTCTTTTTGGCATCATGCTCTCCAAATGGCTACCTATCTCCTTAATATAATTTCATCCAAAGGTTTGACATATTATTCCCCCCTTCAAATTTTATATAATAAAATTCCTTCATATTCACATCTTCGGGTTTTTGGGTGTTTGTGTTATCCGTTATTCCCGTCCACCACAATTAACAAACTTCAGGCCCGGTCCACTCTCTGTGTATTTTTGGGTTTTTCGTCTAATCATCGTGGCTACAAATGCTTTGATTTATCCTCTAATAAAATCATAATTAATCGTCATGTCATTTTTTATGAATCCCAATTTCCATTTGCTAAAGGTAATACTCTCGTTCCTAGTTCGTATAATTTTTTGGATGATCGTATATCCCCATGTATTATTCAACATTTTTCGGACGTATACCGCACCCAAAATTCTCCAGCGGGCCCACTGGTCTGTCACCCACTGCCAGTCCTAGTATCGCATCGGGCGATTCCGATTGGGCTACCCAGCCCACTCGAATCGTCCAGCCTCGCCCAATTTACCGAGTTTGGCCAGCAGGCACACTACCTGCTGGCCAGTCCGTCCCGAGCCCAGCAAATTCCCAAAATTCGCCCAATTCTTTCTCGAGTCATAGACCGGTCACTCGTAGTCAACGGGGTATTTTTAAACCAAAAAAACATTTTAAATTACATTCTATGTCCCTAAATCCCCCTTACCCCGTAATCATGTGTCTGCCTTAAATGACCCGAATTGGAAAATTGCTATGACTAATTAATATAATGCTCTTATTGATAATAAGACGTGGGAGTTAGTGCCCCGTCCATCTAGTATTAATATTATCAGGTCTATGTGAATTTTTGCTCATAAGGAGATTTCAGATGGGTCATTTGCTCGACATAAAGAGCGGCTTGTGGGTGATGGTAAGACTCAGCAGGTTGGTGTAGATTATGGTGAGACGTTTAGTCCGGTGGTCAAGCCGGCTACCAATCGCATTGTGCTTAGCTTGGCTCTTTCGAAGGCATGGACTATTCATTAGTTAGATGTAAAGAATGCTTTCCTACATGGGATCTCAAGGAAACAGTTTATATGCATCAGCCTTTGGAATTTAGGGATCCCAAATTGTTACACCTCGTAAGATTAAGGAAATAGGATTTAAATACCGGGAATTAGTATACAAGAGGATACGAGGCTTATGAAATTCTCGAAAATTAAAAGAAGTGGGTTTGAGATTTTTTTTAATTGAAGAACTTGGGGGGCCAAAGTGTAATAAGAAAATTAGATTTTTTTTATAACCTCCACTCACCTCTTCATCTTCATTCTAACTTAACCACAAATTCTCCTCTCTTCTCTCCTCCAAGCCAGCCGGAAAACCCCCCACTTATAACCAAATTTAAGGTTTTTATCTCCTCTTCTTAGACTACATTTTCACCAAAAATTAGAAGCCAAAAACAGTGGCAAAACAGCCACTGCTGGCCGAGAATATGCCCAGGAATTTTGAGATTTTTGGGATGAAATTTTGGAAGAAAAATATGTAGGGATGATGGCTTAACATTGTAGAACACTTGCATGTCAATTGGAGTGGAAGAAGTGAACAAAAAAAAGGAAAGAAATACGAAAACAGTGGGGATTTTCGGACCCGGGCAGTGAGCAAATCGTGCGGACTGTTTTGGACGAAATTGAGGTATAAAATTCTTCTTTCTATAATCTAATTGGAATGCATGTTGTTAGAATTAAGGATATGAATTTGTATTAAGGAAAATTTGGAATTTAAACAATGTATGTGATAATTTTAGGCTAGTTGCCAATTTGAGACAGATTTTGGTGATTGTTGGATTCGTTGGTTATTGTTGTTATTATTATCACTAATTGCATGATGAAATTGAAAAGAAATATTGATATTAAAGTTTAAAATTAGTTATATGGAAGTATTGAAATGTGTAATTGGATTTTAGGAGTTAAGAGAAGAGTTATGGAATTATGACATGTTGTGGCCAAGAACTTGCATGAAATCGTTGGACATGTTGAGATAGATATGGACTGTTTTAGGGACTGTTTTGTGGTGTTATAATGCTGAAAATTTAGTTACCATTATGCATGTTTAAGTGTGGTAATTGCTAATGTAAGTCCTAAAGGAATAAGGGTGTAGAAAGTTGTAGAAAGGCTTCACATTCTACCCTCGTTGTTGTTGGAACATGGACTGTTTTTGTGGGCTGTTTTAATGTGTATTAAGAGGCTAAATTTACATGAGAAGTGGGTGTGTAAATCCCCTTTGTTGCTGTTTTGGTTGTGTCCTTAATTGGTGCTTGGCTATTGATGTTATTAGCCTCGTTTGGAAGTTGTGGAAACATGTATAAACAAGGGAAGTGTTGCCCGAATTTTTATAGAATAGGAAGTCCTTATTCGATATAAAGTATGCCAGTGATCATAGAATTGACGAACGTATTACCATTATTATAGGTTGAAGTTCTAAAACGAGACGTACTCTAATATTGAGTTGATTAGTTCTTCTAAGAGGTATGTGAACTATTCATTCTTTCTTTGGCATGATTTTTATTTAATGAAGGTACGGCGGACGTACATGATTCTTATACAGTTTAATTCCTAAAGATGTTAGTTATGAGAAGTGCCTATGATTTTTCAGTAAAGAGTTTATTATGACATTTTTATAATGATTTTATTGGGAGTCAAATGAAAATTTTTATTGCATATGGTTACTCATGAAATCTACTCGTGCTAAGTGTTATTACTTCACTTCACCGAGTCCCAATATGGGCCGGGTTATGTTCGTGCACAGCCTTGCATTGTTCACCGAGTCCCTCACTAGAGGGCCGGGTTACGTAGGATGGATCCATAGATGAGATATGACTTTACCGAGTCCCAGTATGGGCCGGGTTATGATATGACTGCACCGAGTCCCAATATGGGTCGGGTTATGATATGACTTCACCGAGTCCCAATATGGGTCGGGTTATGATATGATTCCACCGAGTCCCGCATTAGTGGGCCGGGTTACGTTACAGGTATATATATGTATATGGACAGGCATTCATGTTTTCTTGACTTGACTCTCATTTTTTTTATAAGGCACAACTGAATTTTATTGTTTATAGCACAGTTGGATTTGGATCCTGATTTTTATACTGACCTCTTGTTATCCATTGGCTACTTATGATCTCATTTGCAGTATTTCATGTTTACATACTCAGTACATTATTTCGTACTGACCCCCTCTCGTCGGGGGGCTGCGTTCATGCCCGCAGGTACAGGTGCTTAGTTTGGTGACCCCCGGTTTAGGTTCCTGCACAGCTGTTTGGAAAGATCATTTGATCCAGAGCTTTACCATTTTGGTACAGAACCCCATCATTTTGATTTATGTATATTTAGGGGCACGACGGGGCCCTGTCCCGTCATATGTCGTTGTCCTTCTTATAGAGGTCTGTAGACAGTTATGGGTTGTACTTATATAAGGGTTATAACTCTATTTTGGTCGGTCATGCTATTGTACTCTGTGTTGGGGTGTCCCCGTGTATATTTGATATTATCTAGTGGCAACTTTGTCGGCTTGCCTGTTGTATTGTGTTGGCTAGTTGTGACTCTTCAGGAGGCAGGTACATTCTGGGGTAAAGGCATCCTTGTCGGCTTGCCTACCCTGGCATATGTTGTTATTACAGCGTTATGCTGCCGGATTTCAGACTCATTAGGTGTTAGTTGGATTATGTGTGACAGGTCAGGATAATGACGTCATTAGGGCGGTTAGTCGCGGCCCGTCTGGTTGGGTCGTGACACAAATATCCTCATCATGTCTGTTTATTGAAGAAGTCCTTATATGGGCTTAAGCAGTCTCCCTGGGCCTTGCTCATCTACCATCGTGGTTCGTCCTTGGCCTATATTCTGTTATATGTGGATGATATTATTTTGACTGCCTCTTCCGATGCCTTACGCTAGTCTATCATGATCATGCTCAGCTCTGAGTTTGCTATGAAAGACTTGGGGCCCTTGAGTTACTTCTTGGGGATTGCTGTCACTCGTCATTCCGATGGGTTTTTCTTATCTCAAAAGAAGTATGTAGTTGAGATCATTGAGAGGGCTGGGATGTCATCCTGTAAGCCCACTTCCACTCCAGTTGATACTAAGCCCAAGCTTAGTGTCACGGTCGGTGTACCAGATATTACGTATGTTGTACGAGACCAGTTATTACGTATTTCAGTCTTGCATGGGCCCTTTTGTATCTTACATTTACGAGACCAGATACTACGTATGTTGTCTAGCAGGTGTGTTTGTTCATGCACGATCCCAGAATTGAGCACATGAATGCACTCAAATGCATCATTCGGTATATTCAGGGTACACTTGACTATGGGTTGCATTTATATCTTTCCTCGACGTCCAAACTTATTCGTATACGGATGCTGATTGGGGTGGTTGTCTAGACACCAAACGGTCTACGTCTGGATATTGTATGTTTCTTGGGAATAACCTGGTCTCATGGTCTGCCAAACGCCAGTCGACATTGTCCCGATCCAGTGCCGAGGTTGAATATCGAGAGGTAGCTAATGTGGTCTCAGAATTATGTTGGTTATATAATTTGCTTTTGGAGCTTCATTGTCCCATTCAGAAAGCAACCATGGTTTATTGCAATAATATTAGTGCCATCTACCTTTCTGGTAATCCGGTTCAGCACCAACGCACTAAGCATATCGAGATGGACATTTACTTTGTCCGCGAAAAGGTTGCTCGTGGTCAGGTATGCGTTTGTCATGTCCCATCAATATATCAAATTGCAGACATCTTTACAAAGGGTCTTCCCTCGGTCCTTTTTGAAGATTTTAAGGACAGTCTCAGCGTTCGAAGACCGCCCGCTATGACTGCGAGGGTGTTTTAAATATACACAATATACATGTGTATATTTGGGATCTCGGCTAGCTCTCGGTTTTGTCCCATTTGTACCGTGTAATTAGGTAAATATTTAGTATCCTAGTTTAGGTAATGTTGTAATGTAATTAGTATTGGTAACTTAGCATAATAATTGTATTAACATAAATGTATAGTTAGTATCCAAGTAGAATAAGGTTTTAGGAATAGAATAGGAATAGGATTCTACTATTATGGAAATATGTAACTTGTATAAATAGTCTTTCAATCAATGAAAATAATCAAGGGATTGTTTCTTTCAGTGCGGTCATTGCATGTTTGAAATTTTAGCTGCACGACCGCACAACGAGACAACAAGAAACTTTTAGTTGAGATTATTTCTGGAATTTTATGGATGGATCCCAGAAGCTATATAAAGTTTTAACTCATCCCAAGTAGGGCATCTTGGAAGTTTGAGCTACTTTTGGACGAGAAGAACGCAAGGAACAAAGATTGATTTAAGAATTCACCGAATTCCAATTCAAAACGAAAGTTGGGATTGAGAGTTTGGTTATAATGTCTTCAAGCTTTCTATATCTCTTTGTGAAATTATCCTCTTCAATGGAGTATACTCTCTATAGGGAATATATATGAAACAATATGTAATCATTAACTATGTTTAAATACTCTTGATCGGTTGTTAAGATTTTGTCATTACTTTAATTTGAATTGTGGGCTTTTGTCACGCCCCAAACTTGGGGAGGCGCAATTGATACCTGGTGTCTTACTGGACCGAACATACCAATCTAAAACCACATAGCTTGGATATACCCAACACTGGAGACCGACAAGGCCACAATATACACATTCTGAAGAATAAGGGGGATATGAAAACATAGCTAGGTGGACAGCCCAAATATATATATATATATATATATATATATATAAAGGTCGTCAAAGCCACAATATGTAACGACATATCAACAACGAGGCTGACAAGGCTGATGTGCCGTGAAATTATGACACATTTGATACTAATTTCTTAAGCTTTTGTAACTCTTTAAGTGCGTTTTATATCATTTCTTATATATTTGTTTTGTTTTGTAGGATAAGTCGTTCGATGATAAAAACGAGTAAAAACGAATTAAGGACATAGGAAAACACAATCGATGAATCACAGGTCATGACTGCTAGTTGCACACATGACGCAAGAGGTGATCGCAAGAAGAGAAAAAGAGAGAATGAGAAGCAGCACATGCGAGCATGACTTGTGATTCGTAGGTCATGTCTACGAACCACAGATGAATCGTAAACATTGACCGAAAAATGGAACTGAAGATGTTCAACCTGTAAAGGTTTGGCATAACTTGTGTTTCACAGGTTAGACCTGCGATACATGTTGCGATTCACACCTTATGCACGTCGGGGTATTTTTGTCCAAACTATCTGCACATCTTTTTGGATGCTATAAATATTCTCCTAGGGTTTTGTATTGATTATTTTACATTCAGTTTTTGTCCCCTTGTATCGAAGATAATATTTAATGGTTGTTTAAGTTTTTAAGAGGGAATCTTTTACCTTTTTGATTTTTTCTTCAACGTCATTGTAAGCTTTCATTAATGTTATTATATTTAAAGCGTTTACATTTATAAATATGAGTGGCTAAGCTTATTAGCTGGGGCTATGGGACCAAAATGTGTTAGTTAGTGATTGGGTCTTGATATGTAAACTTTATTTGTATGTGATTAATGTTTTCTAGCTACCTTTCAACCTTCAATGTCTTTTAATGGTTAAATGTGCCTAAATATCTTCACTTTGCTTGGAAAAAAATAAAGATTATGAAAAGGGTAGAAACCTCATCTAATGACTTGAGCTAGGAATAGAAGAGTCAACTTTAAATTAAAAATGGTTAAACATATTTTCACATTCTAAGGCTTGGAAAAGCTCAGTAATGAAATTCGCCGATTTGGTTGGAAAACTTTCGGTGAACTTAACAGAAACCATTGTTTAGAATGTTTCAACATATAAGTGAGTTAAAACATAGAACCAATTGCATTACTTTTCATTTGGGACCAAAAACCTAGTTGTTTACCTATCATTACAAATCAATACGTGAAGTTCTTTAATTAAATGTTACAGTAAAAAACAATCAAACAATTATTCCCCCTCTTACTTGGAAATTTAGACTAATTGTGAAATTTGATCCCAACCTCATTGGGTTCTATATTTGATCAACGACCACTTTATACCTATTTTAGAGATGTAATTTGGGTGTATCGAAGGTCATACATAATGTACTAGATATAGTACATAAGTCTACAAGCCTCTAAGAGTGTAAAATTTGTCATACGGTCGGGACAAGGGCCCGATGATGCAAGTCCGAGAAGCACTCATGGCATTGAAGGATTTATACTTGACATCAAAAGCTTAGAGTGTTTCAACAGAGTATGAAAATCAAGAATCAATACAAGAAAAGCTTAACATTATGTTTTAGGTCCCTTTTGATCATATTATAATGTACATGTAATTAAGGGCATTTATGTATTTTATTATCTTAGTTAACCCTAGTAGTATAAATAGAATAGGATGTAGATTATTTGCTTAGATTAGGTTGATGAATATTGCTACTTCTTGAGAGTTGGTGGGCTTATCCCTTGGTCTCTACATTGGATCTCTCTTGATAATCTCTTGGTGAGATTATTCATGTATGGGTTCAATTCTCTTCCTCCCTGGATTAGTACATGTAATTGTATGATTAATTTAGAGATTCTCAATTTGTTAATTGTGGGTCTTTAGATTCCTTCAATTATGTGTTTTAACCTTTCTTTCTTCGATCTATCCTTACGTTATCTTGCTATCTTTAATTTATTGTCTTCCGCGTATCTTATTTTACATCACCCGACATACCTAAAGAAAGCATTCACTCTTCTTTTCTATCTTGCATCTATAGTAGAGTTTTTGAAAAAGGGTAGTACGCTGTCTGGTAAGAGTTAATGTCTAGTCACTACCTGTAAGGCAACGTTATACCTAACGAACTAGCGTAGTTGTGGGACTCTCGCTGGTATTGACCTCCTGGACTAGTACCGATGGTGGCTCCTCGGATGAGTCTTTGTTTAGTTAGGGTTATACCTCTGCCTAGACAAAGAGGACTTTAAGACAGCCTCGTAAGAGACATTGGATGTAACCAGCATTCAAAGGTGGAGGAGTAAAAAGCAACTTTCGATTCAAATTAGACTCGTTTAACCTCTGTATTAATCTTGTTCCTTATTTACCTGGGTGCATTGCGTTTTCAAAAGCTTTCTATCGAACTGACTCTTATTTCAATTCGTGCTAGACCGATCGATATACCAATAATCAAGTCTTCAATCAACTCAATAAAGAAGAATCTTTCTAAATCACTTCGTGTCAGCGGGGCCTTCAAGCATCCGAAATACACCGGGATTGAAAATGACATAGCGTTCCTGATAGAAAATGATGACTCCTAATATAAAATTATTGACTCTAGAGATATAGTAATATGGAGAAGACAAAATGGTTTCAAACACCGACAGAGCCGGACCCTTCTTTCAAAGAGAAGAGGACGGGTTATTCACATTTCATATAATGGTCAGAGGCAAATTGAAAGTTAAGTAGTTTATTTCGGCAGCAATTGTTGAAAGCCTGTTTGTAGCATCTATAGCCATACGTGCTAGTACTAAATTTCTTGGATTTGAATTTGATGAAGTGAAGACACTTATCGAGCCTCCATTTATAGAGTGGTAGAGTAATATCGCCATGCAGTACGAATTGCATGGCAGGCACAATTCTTTACAAAGGATAGTCTCTGTAAGAAGGACCAAAGCGCACTGAAAGAACCTACCGATTCTTGCCAGTCATAACAACCAGAACGGGTTAGCCTTCGTTTGCCCCATTGGTGAAGTCATTGATTTGGGGGAAAAGGAGTCGTCTACCAGTTGGGAATCTAGACATCAAGTAAGTAGTTTGATGAGGATAACTAAGTTGACATGCCGGAGTTGGCTGCTGGCCAACCGTGTGATAGAATACTTTCTTGCCAGAAAAAGACTTTTCGCTGGAAACTCCTAGCTCAACTAGCGCTTCGCACCTTGCTTGACTACTAAAGAAAAAGCCAATAAATCGGAATGAGTACCATCGAGTGGATTATTAGACTGCCTTCCTTACTTGACTGTCTTTTCACACTCGTCCTTACTGATATCCAAATGAGGGCAGAGCTTCAACAAAAGTTGGAGTTCTAAGTGACAACGGATGACTTCCATTACTAAATGGAAGAACTTTTCAAACTAGTTGATAGTTGTTCCGTGGTTGCACCCCACAATGGGTTCTAATTTACTAAATCACATCTTTCTGTTTTCACGGAGCTTAAAGAAGAAAGCCCCTATCAGAGAAAGCCATTGCGCGCTAGCCTAGCTAGCTAACATTTTTTTTCCCTGATGGATTTCTTTCTCAGTTAATAAATGTATGGAATCTTGGGATAAGTCTGTTTATAATATATCAAAACCTTTGAATTGGTAGCTCCGGAAGAGGTGAAGCTCACCGACCAACCACTGAACTAGGGCAACCGCCTACTTTGGAGGCCTATCAGACTCTCTACCTAGACATACAGCGCCCGCGGCAAAAAGGACGTCAGAATTACTGTGTATGCAAGGCATGAATAACATGTGAAAAATATCAACAGTGAAAGAGTAAAGAAACAACGTGATAACTTGGATGATACATGAGGCGTTTAACATAGGATCTGAAGAACCATAATAGCTCTCGTATACATGTATATAATACATCATCCGACCAATAATATCTCGATGGTGTTTATATCATATGTACATCACCTACTAATATTAAGTATAGATCAGTGGTGTTTATATAACTCCGCTCAATCAGTGGTGTTCATATTATACATACATCACCTACTGATAATACATATAGCTTAGTGGTATTTATATTGTATATACATAAGAATAGTACTTTAGACTCAATTCTCGTTAGCTTACAACTTTACGTACTCAGAAGGACGTAAGGTCGTTAATCTTCTGAATGATGTTATGGACATTAATTTCAAGACATCTTCCTTCAGAATGAAACAAGACTCTCAACATGACTCGGATTATCAATCAATCAGCCAACATCATAATAATCATATGAATCTTGGAATTATTACGAATCTAATACGACCAACAATACGACACTTCTTTAATCTTATCTTTAGAGGATTGTCGTTACGGTGGATTCACGCGGAAATGAGTTAAAAGGACCCGTCATTATATAACCTTGATGTCGAACCTGTATTAACGATATCGGAACCAGATTTCTCAACACCTTAATATACAAGAAATGATGATAATACTAGCGTTAAGTTATGGGAAACAGAACAACAACTTATCGAGCGGCAAGCTCATTATACGATTAATTAAATGGCATCCCTTTCCATCATCATCCCTCTCAAACTTGAAACAACAACATGAATACATAGAAACCATAAAACTCATATTTCCAACACCTTAACATACTAAGAACAATCCCAAAAATATAGCACAACAACACCCAACGACTAGTTTGCAGCTTTTGACTTTCGTTTCGTAACGTCTTAAACGATCGAGCACATCGAAAGCTTAAATAAGCTCATATACATGGAAAAGAGATAAAATCTTACCTTAAACACGAGATCCAGTTCTTCAACACCTTGCTTCAACTTGAAGAAATCTCCAACTCGACAACAATAAGTAAGAACTAAGCTTATACGAGCACCACAATCTTTCCGTGGAGAATTACGTTAAAATATCGTAGATCTTAGCTTGGATAATTGGGTACCCTATAGAGAGCAGTTGGGAGTATTTAGGATCAATTTTGATGAGAAATGACATAAAAATGGGTTGCATCGCTTAAATAAAGATCTAAAGTTTCCACCGCCTCCCACATACGGAGCAACATGCGGCCGCATGTGGCCACTTGCGGGCTGCATGTCCACCATAAGTCCACCGTATGTGGGCCAAAATTTCAGCCCAACTCTTTGAACCTCAGGCCTTAATTATACGATGGACATATGGTTGGTACCTTAAATGTACGGATATGTCACCTCCACATGTGGGAAATTTTTCCAAAACGTGATCCCTTCCGTCTGTTTAACCTTTAAACCTTACGACACCTCCTTAACACTTGTTTTAAACCATCGCTATCCTTAAACGAGGCCTTATCCTCTCCGAGTTCATATCGATTGCTTACGACGTATCTTAATATAAAAGTACAGGATGTAACAAATTTGTTCAGTATAACTTTATATTCAAAATTAAAAAGGACCATTTAATGAATTATTTCATATACTTGATCGAATCTCAACTTTTATTTCTTTGAAGTAATCGAAAGATCTTGATGATTTAGACGTTGAAGATTTCCTATACAAAATAGTTGAAACATTTTCTTTTCCTAAAAGACTCTTGATATCAAGGCAAACATTTGTAGCATTAATACTGTCATATTCGAGAAGACGAGATGATTCAAAAGAACAACTCTGCTTAATTAAGATATGATAAGTAATGATTGAATTCGTAAGAATAAATTATATCATAGAACATATTCGTCGATTGTTAGTCTCCCTTATCTCTCTTATTGATAATAAACGTGCATTGTTTATTTCCAAGCCATTATTTTAATGCTTTTACTTAGATGAATTCGCATCGCAACATTCGTGGGTATAAACCACATCATCTTAAAGATTTGTTTTTCTGAATAATATTGAGCGAGTTTTATATGAGAAATTATTTCCGTCAATCCATGTGAAGAAAATAATCTATCTATACTATATCTAACTAGTGAAGTGCTTAATTTAAAGTTATATTTTGCACTCATCAAATTTTGGTGCCGTTGTCGGGGATTGACAACAGATAGTGATCAAATAGAATTGTGTATTAATTCAAACTTTTATGTATTTATTATACGCTAACCAATCAAGGATTCTCTAACTATAGATAACAGGTACTACTCTCTAACTCTGGTGTATGACACGATCCTCATCACGCCCTCTGACGAACTGACTGTCACCGGGACCATTGGTCGGTCATGGTCATCAGAAGTTAAGTTGGAAACGGGGCTAGGGCTGTCGCCCAAAATTCTTTTTTATGGCAAACTGGTGTGTAGCGTGTTCTAGGTTTTTTTGCTTTGTGAAAATTATTAGTGAATATTATTTAAATATTCACCATATCTCATGTACTTATTAGTGATGTATAAGTATGGTAAAGAATGGATCTTGGGCCTAACTCAACCCCAAAAGCTAGCTTGTAGGGTGAGGATTGTCCAAGTCCATATAAGGAGTTCATGTTACCATTCCATTTCCGATGTGAGACTTTTAACATTCCCATGCATGCCCAGACCTCGTTAACTGGAGCGTGGACAATATAATTTGGGGGCCCAACATCGATGAACAAAGAATTGGAATGGGTCAGGCTCTGATACCATGTAAAGAATGGATCTTGGGCCTAACTCAACCCTAAAAGCTAGCTTGTAGGGTGAGGATTGTCCAAGTCCATATAAGGAGTCCATGTTCCCATTCCATTTCCGATGTGGGACTCGCTGCGGCCTAATTTCCAGAAGCAGGCTAGCTCACCCCAGACTAGCTGATGGGTCGCGGCCATTCGACCCACCTTCTTGCAGCCCCACAGTGGCCCAGCAGTCTAGCACCCATCCAATGGCCCACTACAGTCATGCCCAATTTCCTGGGGTCTACTTCTCTACTCCGGGCATTCCCCAATCTAATTTAGGCCATGCTTTTGGCAAATTAACTCCTCAGAAGCCCGATAATGCATGATATATGGATACATGCGCCACGTCTCACCTCACTAACAATTCTGGTAATCTTTCTCAAATGCGAAATTTAAATACTCCACAATCTATTATGGTTGGAAATGGTCATCTCATTCCAATTCAAGATTTTGGCCACACTCTAACCCCACCACCGCATCCCCACTTCTCCCTAAATAACGTCCTTCTTGCCCCACATATTATCAAGAACCTAATCTCCGTTAGAAAAATTTTCACATATAATTTTGTATCAATAAATTTTGACCCGTTTAGGTTTCCTATAACAGACATCCATACCATGAAACTCCTTATAAGATGCAATAGTGAGGGAGACCTTTATCCTTTCGTAACCGCGTCCGCTGCCAATGTCAACCCCCCCCCCCCCCCCACATACACACATTTCTAACTGCCCAAGTCTCTCCTCTCACCGCTTTAGCAACAATCTCTCCGTCAACTTGGCACAATAGACTTGGACACCCAGGAGCTCCTGTTTTTAATTTTCTTCGGAACAATAATTCAATTCGTTATTCTAGTGGGAAACCTGCCCAACAATATTTTTCTCG
Source organism: Anisodus acutangulus (assembly GCA_029783415.1). Classification (NCBI taxonomy): domain Eukaryota; kingdom Viridiplantae; phylum Streptophyta; class Magnoliopsida; order Solanales; family Solanaceae; genus Anisodus; species Anisodus acutangulus. Next base: position 44,641,344 of record CM056497.1, on the reverse strand, counting down.
CCCTTTAGGAAAATACGTTCGCCTCCATTTTCAGTATTCTTTAAGTGTTATGTTTTCCCCGTTTGATATTGTTTATGCAGATTTATGGACATCTCCTGTTATTAGTTTCCTAGGTCATAAATTTTATCTTGTGTTATTAGATGACTTTTCTCACTTTATTTGAATTTACCCTCTAAAATTCAAGTCTGAAGTTTTTACCAAATTTCTTGAGTTTCGTAACTTTATCAAAATACAATTTGAAAAATCCATTAAATCATTCCATTGTGACAACAGTCGTGAGTTTAATAATTCCGCATTTCATAATTTTTGCATCAAGAATGGCATGGTCTTCCATTTCTCGTGTCCCCGTACCTCACCCCAAAATGGAAAAGCTGAACGACTCATCCGTACTATCAACAACATGGTTCGTACCATTCTTTTTCATGACTCTCTCCCCCATCATTCTGGGTCTATGCAGTCAAAATTGTAGCATATATCCTTAATATTTTACCTACCAGTACTCTTCACAACAAAACCCCCATTGAAATCCTCTACCGTCGGATCCCGTCCTATGTGTACATTAGAATTTTCGGTTTCCTGTGCTACCCAAATCTTGCTTCCACTGCTCCTGATAAATTATCACCTTGTACCGCTCCTTGTGTATTCGTAGGTTTTTCGCCAAATCATAGGGGCTATCTGTGCTATGACTTGTCTACTCGTAAAATCCACATCACTTTCGACGAGACGATCTTCCCATTTTCGAATATCCGAAAATTTCAAAACACGGATTACACATTTCTCAATGAGTCAGACCTCTCCCCCCATCGTCAACTCTCTTCTTCGACGTGACAGTACTGTTCTGTCACGGTCAGTTACTGTTGCTCTAGCTCTTCCAGTTTCCACCACCGTCAACCCTGCACTGTCTCAACTACCATCACCAGCTATGGCCTCACCCACTTTCTGGTCAGATTTTTCGATGTTCGATCTAGTACAAACACCCACCATCCACCGTCATGGTCTCTACACTCAATCAGACCCACTCACCTCTGACCACAGAACCCATGATTTGACACAGACCATCGTCCCTACACCAATCTGTAACCATTCACCAATAACTCCACCCGAAAAGCCCAATCATACACCAACATCGACCCACCGTCATACCATGACACTGACATCGCACCCTGCCACCCTACCGACCTGGACCTAGTTACCACCGTCAACAGCAAACAATAACCCAACACCAACAAAGTCCTCCCAAGAATCAGGATTCCCAGCTACTGCCCGTACCCGCGACTACACATGTACCAAACACCTTGGCCCAAACTGCACCTATATCCACCCACCGTATGGAGACCCGTGCCGAACACATGATTTTAAAACCCAAAGATCCCTTTAACCTATCCACACAAACCATATCCCCGATTCCCAAAAACCCAAAATTAACCAAAGTAGACCCTAATTGGAATGCGGCCATGCGTGAGGAATTTAATGCTTTAACAAACCAGCACACATAGAATTTAGTTCCTAGACCGAATGGAGTGTTTGTGATCTGATGCATATGGCTATTTCCTCACAAATTCAGAGACAGTGGTAACCTGGAGAGGTATAAGGCTAGACTTGTGGCTAATGGCACTAATCAGCATGAGGGTATTGATTGTGGTGAGACGTTCAGTCCGATTGTTAAACCGAACACCATTCACATAGTTTTGAGCATTGCTATGGGTAAGCATTGGCCGATACATCAGCTTGATGTAAAGAACACCTTTTTACATGGGAACTTGAAAGAAATTGTTTACATGCCAGCCGCCAGGGTTTGTGCATCCGCAGGCCCCTCATTATGTATGTCGTCTTTGCAAGTCACTCTATGGTTTGAAACATGCCCCCAGAGCCTGGTATGAATCCTTTCCCAAGTACATTATGCAGATTGGGTTTGTATGCAGCAAGTGTGATAATTCTCTCTTTATTTTTCATCGAGGTAGTAACATTGCTTATTTATTGCTTAATGTGGATGACATTGTTCTCGCTGCCTCATCTGATGTGTTGAAAAATGAGATTATTGTATTTCTTAAGACCGAATTCGCTATGACTGACTTGGGGAAGTTGAGTTACTTCTTGGGGATATCCGTGACTAGATATGTAATTACTATGTTCTTGAGTCAGCGTAAATATGCAGAGGAGATTGTGTATAGGGATAAAATGGCTAACTGCAAGATCATGACCACTCCGGTAGATTCTAAATCAAAGCTCAGTGTTGTTGATGGTGATCCAGTCTCCGATCCGACTCTCTATATGAGCCTTGCAAGTGCGCTTCAGTATCTTACATTCACCATGCCTGATATTTCTTATGTTGTTCAGCAGGTGTATTTATTTATGCATGCCCTCGGGGTTGAACTTTCTCTAAATGGCTATCCCTGATTCTTTCACACTTTCTGACGCCTCTACCTCCATAAATCCCACCACAAAGTCATCACCCCCGTTTCACCCCGCCCTTACTGTTTCCAACATCAAGAACCATATTCCCATTATTCTTGATCAAGAAAACAACCAGTATTCTCCCTGGGTTGAACTTTTTCGCAATCATGCATGTCTCTATAACGTGCTTGACCATATTTATGACACTATTCCGCGCCCTACGGAGGTTGATGATTCTATCTGGCATCATCTCGACGCCAGCGTCAAACAATGGATATATGGTAGTAACTCTCAGGATTTGCTCCTTACTATCATGAAATCTGACTCCACAGCCCCTTGACTTGTGGAATCATTTGGAGGAAATTTTTCAGGACAACAAGCACACTCGTGCCGTGTATTTGGAAGAACAGTTCAACAAAACACGTCTTGAAAACTTCTCCAATGTCTCTGAGTACTGCAAGAAGCTTAAACTTCTAGCGGATCAACTCTCCAACATCGGCACGCCTGTCACTGACGATAAAATGGTGCTACAAATGATTTCTGGCCTTACTAAGGGCGAATATGATACTTTGGCCACTATAATTCAACAGGCAGATCCACTACCGAGTTTTAACAAAGCTCACTCACAATTGTTGCTTGAAAAAACCCGTCGTGCTAAGCAGGATGAGCACGCCCAGCAGGTGTTAGCTGTCGACATGCAACCCCAAGATCAGACGCCACCAGACAACTCCCAACAGCAGCAGGGCCACGGCGGCAAGGGTGGAAAAGGCCGCGGCGGCAAGGGTGGAAAAGGCCGCGGCGGCAAGGGTGGAAAAGGCCGCGGCAGTAGAGGAAGTCGTGTTCATGGCAAGGGTCGCGGTCAACAGAACCAACAAAGAAGAATAAAGAATAGAGATCGTGAAAACAACCGGGCCACGGCTCTCGCCAGATTCGTTTACAAAGACCGCAAATAAGGCCAGTACAGAGTCGCGACGTCCTAGTTCAGAGTCGCGGCGCCAAGTCCATTCCAGTACCAGCAACCATACAATCCTTATTCTTACCTCAGTTTGTTGGGCCCCACTCCAGCCCCACAGCAGGCCCACTTCATGCAAGGTCAGGTCCCGCAGCCCTCCTCCGGCATGACACCCACTGAGTTGGGTCAGGCGTTCAGCACCCTCTCTATGCAACAGACTGACAATACTTGGTACATGGACTCAAGCGCCACATCTCACGTCACCCAGTCTGCAGGTACTATTCCTAAACTGTTTAGTTTAAAGCATCCTCAATATGTTACAATTGGTAGTGGACAACGCATTCCACTTAAGGGTTATGGTACATCATCCACACAACCTCCTCATCCACCCTTCTCCCTCAAAAACACCCTATATGCCCCACACATGATTAAGAACCTCATATCTGTCCGCCAATTTACTCGTAATAATTCTGTCTCTGTGGATTTTGACCCTTTTAGTTTTACTGTGAAGGATCTTCATACGGGGACACCTCTTATGAGATGTAATAGCACGGGGATCTCTATCCATTCACTTCCACCTCCGCTGCCAGATCTTGCTCTCCCGTCACTCTAGCGGCTGTTTCTTCTTCAACTTGGCATAATAGGCTTGGTCATCCAGGAGTCGTAGTTTTTAATTTTCTTAGAGGAAACAATTTCATTGCTTGTAATGGGAAACTTGCCCAAAATTGTGTTTCATGCTCTTTAGGCAAACATATTCGTCTTCCGTTTAAATCATCTACTAGTGTTACATTTGCTCCTTTTGATATCATACATGCCGATTTATGGACATCTCCTATCTCTAGTTCTCTCGGTCATAAATACTATCTTGTGTTGCTTGATGAATTTTCACACTACGTTTGGTTATACCCTCTTAAATTTAAATCGAAAGTGTTTGTCAAATTTCTTGAGTTTCGCAAGTTCATTCAAACACAATTTGGTAAAGGCATAAAATCATTTCAGTGCGATAATGGTCGTGAATTCAACAACTCTATGTTTCACCGCTTTTGTACCAGTAATGGCATTGTCTTTCGCTTCTCCTGCCCTCACACCTCACCACAAAATGGTAAAGCTGAAAGAATCATCCACACCATTAACTATATGATTCGCACCCTATTGATTCATGCCTCCCTCCCTCCACCCTTCTGGGTCTATGCTTCTAAAATGTCAGAATACACTCTAAATATTCTCCCTACTAGCACTCTTCACAATATGACCCCTACCGAAATCCTCTACCATAGAATCCCCTCTTATGATCATCTACAGATTTTTGGTTGTCTGTGCTATCCCAGCCTTAGCTCCACCGCCCCTCACAAGCTCGCTCCTAGGTCCACTCCATGTGTTTTTCTAGGATTCCCGCCGAACCATAGGGGCTATCTATGCTATGACTTGTCGACTCGTCAGATCCACATATCTCGTCACGTCACATTCGACGAGACCACATTCCCGTTTTTGAATCTTCCAAAATTCCAAAAACATGACTACTCATTTCTTGATGAGTCTGCCATATCTCCCCTCATAATCGAACAACTCACATCCTATGTTCCGTCGTCAGAGCTGCGGTGCCCAAACTTCAGAGAAAGAAACGCATGTAAACCTTCTAGCGCCGCGACTCTCGATCCAGGAGCCGCGACGCCTCCGACGGCTTCGCCCCCACCTTCTCCCTATCCGACTTTACCCCCCGTCTCAGACACCACTCCGCCATCCACTGTCCCTACACATCCAATGGAAACTCGTTCAAAGCATGGAATCTTCAAACCCAAAGTCCATTTCAACTTGTCTGCCCAAACCATCTCTCCACTTCCAAAGAACCCAAAATTGGCCAAACAAGACCCTAATTGGAATGCGGCAATGTGTACGGAATTCAATGCTTTAACTAAACAGCACACGTGGGATCTAGTACCTAGACCTGAGGGGGTGAATGTCATTCGTTGTATGTGGCTATTTTGTCACAAGTTCAGAGACAGTGGGGATCTTGAGAGGTATAAGGCTCGTCTTGTGGCTAATGGCACAAATCAGTAGGAGGGCATTGATTGTAGTGAGACGTTCAGCCCGGTTGTCAAACTGGCTACAATTCGCACAGTTTTGAGCATTGCCATGGGCAAACACTGGCCGATCCATCAGCTTGATGTGAAGAATGCATTCTTACATGGGGATTTGAGAGAGACAATCTACATGCATCAGCCACCAGGGTTCACCCATCCAGCAGTTCCTCACTATGTGTGCCGTCTCCGTAAGTCACTATATGGCCTGAAGCAGGCCCCCCGTGCGTGGTATGATCGATTTGCCAGGTATATCTTGCAGATTGGGTTTGTATGCAGCAAGAGTGATACATCACTTTTCATTTTTCATCGAGGTAGTAGGACTGCTTACTTATTACTTTACGTGGATGATATTGTTCTTACTGCCTCCTCCGATGGATTGAAAATGAGATTATTGTCTTGCTCAAGTCCGAATTTGCAATGACTGATTTGGGGAAGCTGAGTTACTTTTTGGGGATATCAATGACCAGGTCTGCCAATCATATGTTCTTGTGTCAGCATAAGTATGCAGAAGAGATTGTGTACAGGGCTAAGATGGCGAACTGCAAAGAGGTGCCTACTCCAGTTGATTCCAAATCTAAGCTCAGTGCTATGGATGGTGCTCCAGTCTCTGATCCTACTCTGTATAGGAGCCTTGCAGGTGGACTTCAGTATCTCACATTCACCAGGCCAGACATAACTTATGATGTTCAGCAGGTGTGCTTATTCATGCATGCCCCCAGGGAGTCTCATTTCACTGCTCTTAAGCGTATCATTCGATACATTAAGGGCACTCTTGATTATGGTTTGCACTTATATCCCTCTGCACCAGACAGATTGCTTTCATATACGGATGCAGATTGGGCAGGGTGTCCGAACACGCGACGCTCCACCTCCGACTTTTGTGTTTTCTTAGGGGATAATCTGACTTCTTGGTCTGCCAAGCGACAAGCTACCCTATCTCGCTCCAGTGCCGGGGCTGAGTACAGAGGCGTTACAAATGTAGTAGCTGAGATTTGTTGGCTCAGAAATTTACTGTTAGAACTTCAGTGTCCTTTGCGTCAGGCATCTATTGTGTATTGTGATAACATCTCTGCCATCTATCTTTCTCATAATCCGGTTCAACATCAGCGAACCAAGCATATTGAGATAGACCTACACTTCGTTCGTGAGAAAGTTGTGTTAGGCCATGTCAGAGTGTTACATGTTCCATCATCCTATCAAGATCTGGAACATATTTACCAAAGGACTTCCTGCATAGCTATTTCTTGACTTCAGATCCAGTCTCAGCGTCCGGCCTCCTCCCGCTATGACTGAGGGGGTGTGTAAACGTGTAAATATAGGAAACAATAAATTCCCTACCCATAATTAGAATATTTTCATATATTGTGTAAATATAATTATGGTAAGACTAGGATTCCTCTTTTGTATAGGCTTAGGATTCCTATTGTATAAGGGATGAATATTGTACTTTATATATACCTTTGATATTAATGAAAGAATCTCCAAGGGAGATTAATATCATCTAACAATAAGTATGGTAGAAATAAGATTCATATTGTATTAGGATTCCACATTGTACACACTATATATATATATATATATTTGTATTAATGAGAAAGACTCCCCAAGAGAGAATAATAAATCTTACAAAAATGATTCCACGTTAATATTTCTATAATCAACAGTTTTAGATGAACCTAAATTAGATTTACATAAATAGATACGTATGATATATCGTCTAGCTCAAGTTTCTTTTTCTTTTCGTGACATTCCAAAACTTCGTATACTCCATAGAAGGAACAATAAAACCCCTGAGAATTAAAATAATATTTCACTTATACTGTGGTACTCTGGTGTCAACATGAAGCTAAATCATAACGTGACTAATATCATTAATTAAATGACAAATTTCTTCAATTTTGATACAGTGATATCTTCTATTGATTTGTTTCTTCAAGTGAAAGATATGTACAGATGCATGCATTCTAATATGTAGACTCCTGGCAAGTACTATCTTCTTGTTTCTTCTAATTTTTAATATTAATCTGGGTGAAAAGTCACCAGAGGAAGTTCATAGTAATCGCGCACACACAGAGTATAGAAAAGTCATAGACAAATTAAAGGAGAGATCATTCACGTTTCATTTACAATGTTATAGAATTCAAAGAGGCGGCAGTTAAAATACTAAAACTCGCAGCATCACATGTACAGATACAACAGAAGCATTTTTCAATATTCAACCTTTGAAAATTGACGTTGATATATATAATATCCGATCTTTATGAATTATGAGTCGGTACGTTTGACTCTTGACTAAACTGTCTCTGTTTCCTTCCTTTCTGACCATTCTAGGGTATGTGAGCTTCGTGTACTCTTGAATAATAAACTACTCCTATCATATTCACAAAGGAATTTCTTAAAAAATTATACAAAGAATAAATTATTAGAGACCCTCATTGTTCCCCTCACCACAGTTATTCCTTCCTTTCTATCGAATCGATCATGACCACTTTCTTTCCACATTCCCATTTGTTTCGAAATGATGTATATGAGGCGGATCCAAATTTATTTCATGAGATCAACAGTAACGTGTTATTGAATCTACTACATTTATGCGCGCAATTATATATTCAACACTCAATTATGTGTATTATTCCCTCCTCCAGCTTCATGAGGGATTGTTTGGCCGGATACGGAACTTTTTTTTAAAAAAAACTTTGAGCGGTTGCATATATATAAATTTATATAAGAATCTGCGATTTATCAAAAGAAAACTAATAATTGATTCCATGAAGTTTGATACGGTCATTTAAGTTAGATTTTGGGAAAATGTGTAAATATACCCCTCAACTTTGTGATTTAGAGCAGATATATCTCTGTTATAAAAGTGGTGGAGATATACTCCTGCCGTTATAAAATGGTGCAAATATACCTCTGTCATTACACAAATGATGGAAATATACCCTTTTCGCTGACGTAAATTTTCTAAAACATCGTTTAGCTTATTTTTTAATTAAAAAAAGTGTATCCTCGCTTTAAAAAAGTCTACTCATTATTTTTAGTAGACATATAATTCTAAAGTCACATGGTAATTTTTTCGGTAGATCGGGTATGATTTGTTTAAAAAATATCTCTGTGGCTTTAAAAAAATAAGTCTACCCATTTTTTAAAACGAACCATACCCGACCCATCAGGAAAAAATTACCATGTGATTTTAGAGTTACCCAAGAAGTAGACTTGGAATATGTTGTCCAGGTTATTTTTCCTTTATATAATAAGCATGTACCCATTGCACCCATAGCTTCTCTTTATTCTTACACAGATTCCAATATAACTTGCATATAGTTGCCTTGTTCCACAAACCTACGTTGATGAAGTTTAGACCACCAGCTACTAAAGGGTTGCATAGTGTTTCCCAGGCTATAAGGCTTTTCCTAGAGAACTCAACAGAACTAGTCCAAAGGAATCTTCTACATATGGTTTCTATAAATATAATGATCTTTTTGGGTAAAATGAAAACATAGGCCAAAATGTCCGAATAGCAAATAACACATTTTTAATCAACTCAGTCCTTCCAGCATAGGATAGGAACCTAGCAGTTCAAGATTTGATTTTCCTTAAAACATTTTTTCAATCAAGGGTTCACATTGAAGTATGGTCAATCTCTTAGTACTCAGAGGCACACCAAGATATTTAAAAGGCAAATCCCCTTTTTGATAGTCTAGTTCATCCATGGTCTGTTGCTGGATAGATAAAGGTACTCCAAAATACACAGAACTTTTCTGTGGATTTGCAATCAATCCAGATGCAGTAGAGAATATTGAAAACCTTTCATGCAAGATCTTAACAGACTGTACATCACCCCTGCAAAACAATAACAGGTCATCAGCAAATCCTAGGTGCACCAAATTAACACACCTTGGATGGTAATTGAACTCCTTTAGTTGCTTCAAAGGCTTGAGGAGTCTACTAAGGTACTCCATGGCAATGACAAATAGAAAGGGGGAGAAAGGATCACTCTGTCTCAACCCCTCTTTAGCAGCAAAAGGAACAGTAGCCTTCCCATTTATCACCAGAGAGTAGGACATAGTAGTCATACATTCCATAACTCAATTAGTGAATATCTCAGGAAACCCCAGTAGTCTCAGAACTTGCTCCACAAAAGGCCATTCCACAGAATCATATGCCTTCTGCATATCCACCTTCACCGTACATCTTGGAGAAATTGACTTCCTACCATATTATTTAATGAGTTTATGGCTCATAAGTATATTGTCTGAGATTAACCTTCCTGGCACAAAAGTAGTCTGAGAGTTGTCCATTAAATGATCCATCACTAGCTTCAATCTACTAGTCAAGACTTTGAAGATAATTTTATATAAATTGTGCAACATGAGATAGGTCGAAATTTCTTTATAGATGAAGGACTTTTGACCTTTGGAATCAGTGTTATTGCTGCACAATTGACAGGTTTGCACATAGTGGAAGTCTGAAAAAATTCTGCAACATGATATTAATCTCCCTTAGGGATTCTTGTTCATTAATATCAATATATATAGTGTACAATATACAATCCTAATACAATAGGAATCCTAGTCCCAATACAAGAGGAATCTTATTTTACCATAATTATCTATCACTAAATATATTTACAATATATGGGATATATTCTAATTATGGGTAGGGATTGTAGTGTTATACTTGTACACGTTTACACACCCCCTCAGTCGGAGCGGGAGGAGGCCTAACCCTAAGATTGGATCTGAAATCAAGGAACAATTGTCTTGGGAGGCCCTTCGTGAAAATATATGTGTATTGATATAAGGAAGGCACGTGCAATACCTTAATGTGTCTGAGAGCAACCTTCTCACGAACAAAGTGGATGTCCATCTCAACATGCTTGATTCGCTGATGCTGAACTGGATTGTGAGACAGGTATATGGCGGATATGTTATCACAGTAGACCAGAGACGCTTTACTTAAAGGACATTGAAGCTCCAAGAGAAGGTTTCGGAGCCAACAGATCTCAACAACAACATTAGCAACTCCTCTATACTCATTTTCTGCACTCGAACGGGATAATATGGCTTGTTGTTTGGCAGACCAAGAGATGAGATTATTACCAAAAAACACACAGTAGCCGGATGTAGAGCGGCGGGTGTCTGGACATTCTGCCCAATCTGCATCTGTGTAGGATAATAGCGAGTTCGGTGCGGAGGGGTATAAGTGTAGACCATAATCCAGTGTGCCCTTAACATATCGAATGATACGTTTGAGGGCAGTAAAATGAGGTTCCCTAGGGGCATGCATAAACAAGCATACCTGCTAGATAGCATAGGAAATGTTAGATCTGGTAAAGGTGAGATACTGAAGTGCGCCTGCAAGACTCCTATGCATAGTAGGATCAGTCACTGGAGTACCGACCAGTGCACTAAGTTTGGATTTAGAATCAACCGGAGTGGCCATGATTTTGCAATTGTCCATCTTAGCCCTGTGAACGATCTCCTCTGTATACTTACGCTGACAAAGAAACATACACTCGGCGGATCTAGTGACTGAGATCCCCAAAAATAGTTCAACTTTCCCAAATCAGTTATGGTAAATTCAGACTTGAGTCGTGCAATAATCTCATCTTTCAACACAGCAGTAGAGGCAATAAGAACAATGCCATCCATATAGAACAGTAAATAGGCAGTATCACGACCTCGATGTAAAGTAAAGAGAGAGGTATCACATCTACTGCATGTAAACCCAAGACGTATAATGAACTGTGCAAAATGATCATACCATGCTCTAGTGACCTGTTTTAAGCCATAGAGTGATTTACGGAGATGACACACATACTGTGGGGCTGCTGGGTGGACAAAACCAGGAGGCTGGTGCATGTATACAATTTCTTGTAAATCCCCATGAAGAAATACATTCTTCACATCTAGCTGATAAATTAGCCAATTCTTACCCATAGCAATGCTTAGAACTGTGCGAATGGTGGCCGGTCTGACAACCGGACTGAAAGTCTCACCGCAATCAATGCCCTCCTGCTGGTTGGTACCATTTTCCACTAGTCTTGCCTTGTATCTTTCTAAGTCACTACTATCCCTGAACTTGTGACGAAAAAGCCACATGCAATGGATCACATTCACCCCCTCTGGTTACGGAACCAAGTCCCAAGTATGCGGTTTTGTTAGTGCATTAAACTCCTCACACATCGCCGCATTCTAATTCGGGTCCAGTTTGGCTAATTTAGGGGTTTTTGGAATAGGTGAAATTGTTTGAGTGGAGAGGCTAAATTGGACTTTGGGTTTGAAAATCCCGTGTTTGGCATGAGTTTATATCCGGTGTGTGGGTGCTAGCTGGGTAAGGGTGTCGGTCGACTGGTTGGTTGGATTGGTTTATGACAGAATCGGGTGTGGGGCAGTTTGTGTCATCAGAACTGGGTGTCGGTCGAGGGTGGCTGTCGGATGGTGTTGAATAGTGGCGGTGTTTGGGTTTGGAGTCGAAAAGGTTGGGTCGGTGGGTACTGGTGAACAGTGGTGGGGATATGTGGGGGTTCTCGGTATGCCAAAATGGAGGAGGTTTGCAGTGTAGGGTATGATGTCGGTGGCATAGTAGGTCCGGTAGCTGGGTTTGTTGGGTGGTGGTTGAGGGTCGTACTAGAGTCGGTACGGTGGTCAGACTGTTGGGATGGCACAGTGGATGGGACGGTGACCGGTGAGTTGGTGGAACCTGGAGGTAGAGTGGTGCTAGAGGTGGCAAGAGGCGGTGACGGGGAGGTCACCGGTGGCAGGGATGCCGACGGTAGGTGATGTACGATAGCAGATGGTGGCTGTGGAGGTATAGTGGTGTCGGCCTGGCACAGTTCCCGAAGGTGGACAGGAGAGAGTTGAGTCATCTAAAAATTCGTAATCCGGTTTTCAAAATTTTTGGATTTTGGAAAAGGGGAATTGCGTCTCGTCAAAAGTGACGTGACGTGAGACAAAAATTTAACGAGTAGAGAGGTCATAGCACAGATAGCCCCTATGATTTGATGGGAAACCTAAGAAGACATGGAGTGGTGCGGGGAGCTAATTGGTGAGCGGCCGTGGAAGAGAGATCAGGGAAACAAAGGCAACCGAATATCCGTAGGTGATCATAGGAGGGAACCTGACGGTGTAGGATTTCGGTTTTAGTCATGTTATGGAGGGTACTAGTGGGTAAAATATTAAGGTCGTATTCTACCATTTTGACTGCATATACCTAAAATGATGGAGCGAGGGAGGCATGAAACAGAAACGTGCGGACCATGTTATTTATTGTACGGCTGAGACGCTCGGCCTTGCCATTTTGAGGGGACGTGTGAGGACACAAAAATCGGAAGACCATGCCATTATTGTTGCATAATTTTTGAAACGCGGAATTGTTAAATTCACGGCTATTGTCACACTGGAAAGATTTAATGGCGCGTTCAAATTGCGTTTTGATAAAAGTGTAAAATTCAAGAAATTTGACAAAAACTTCGGACTTAAATTTTAATTGGTAGATACAAAGAAAGTGAGAGTAGTCATTCAATAATACGAGATAACATTTATGACCTAGGGAACTAGTAATAGGGGAAGTCCACAGATCAGCATGAATAATATCAAAATGAGCAAACGTAATGCTAACTGAGGAATTAAACGGAAGACGAACATGTTTGCCTAATTGACAGGAAATGCAGGTCTGGGAAAGTTTCTCATTACATTGAATAAAATTATTACTTCTAAGAAAATTAAAAATGGGAGCTCCTGGGTGTCCGAGCCTATTGTGCCAAATTGACGGAGATAGAGCAGCTAGGGTAGTGTGTGATCGGGAACTGGCAGCGGACGAGGATGTGAATGGATTGAGATCCCCTGTGCTATTGCATCTCATAAGAGGTGTCCCCGTACGTAGATCCTTCACAATAAAACCAAAGGGATCAAAATCAACTGACACAGAATTATTACGAGTAAATTTCCTAATGGATATTAAGTTTTTGATGATGTGTGGGGCATGCAGGACGTTATTTAGAGAGAAGGGTGGGTGAGGTGGCGGAGTGTGGGTGTGACCATAGCCCTGAATTGGAATGCGGTGACCATTGCCAACTGTAATAAATTGTGGAGACTTTAAATGATACACTTGGGAAAGATGATATCATGCAAGATGATATTAATCTCCCTTAGGGATTCTTGTTCATTAATATCAATATATATAGTGTACAATATACAATCCTAATACAATAGGAATTCTAGTCTCAATACAAGAGGATCCTAGTTTACCATAATTATCTATCACTAAATATATTTACAATATATGAGATATATTCTAATTATGGGTAGGAATTGTAATGTTATACTTGTACACGTTTACAAATTCCAATATTGCATCCTCCACTTCTTGACCAATTACAGGCCATGCTTTCTGAAAAAATAAGCATTTAAACCATCTCTACCCGGGGCTTTGTTATCATTAATACTCTGTAGTGCTGCCCTTATCTCTTCTCTTTCAACTAGCTTGACTAAGCTAAGTTGTTGTTGTCTATTGAGTGTTGGCCCATTAAGCATGACATCAGGTATCACAACAGGAAGTTGTGATGCTTCTGTACCCAGAAGTTCCTTATAGAAGCTCATTATTTCTTGCTCCACTTCTGCCTCTACTTGTAGTAGGGTGCCACTACCATTTACTAGATTCTTGATTTGATTTTGGGCATGTCTATTCTTCAAACATGCATGAAAGTAGTTAGTAATTGTGTCCCTTAATTTTAGCCACTGCACTCTAAATTTCTTCTTTACAACGCTCTCCTCTGTTTGAAGCCATTTTCCAATTGTTGATTTGCTAATATTTCCTCTAGAACCAATTTTGTGAATCTTGAGTGATCTCTGAGTTGAAATTGGATAGCCTGAATAGGATTCCTTGCCTCTACAGCTCTTTTATCCATATCAGAAAAATGTGTTTTTGAAAGCTTCTTTATCCCACCTTGGACTTGTTTCAATTGTTGCCATACTCTCATCATAGTTGTCCCCTACCTATGTTTCCCCCAACAGTCATTAACCACATGTAGGAAATCTGGGTGATCGTCAATGTAGTTATAAAACTTAAAGGATCCATGTTATTAGCGAATATTCGTCGTATATTTTGTAATTATGATAGATGTATATTTAATGTAACTTAGGATTCTAATTGTATTAGGAATCAACATTTGTAAGGTAAGTTAGGATTCGTACCATATTAGGAATCAACCTTTATAAGGTAAGTTAGGATTCGTACCATATTAGGAATCAACCTTGTACAACTATATATATTGTGAATAATGAAAGAAATCCCTAAGGGAAATTATTCTATCTTTCATGGTATCAAGAGCCTAAAACCTAAACCCTACTCTTCTCCCTTCTCTCCATCAATTCGGCCAAACCAGAAATCTGGTTTCTGCCTCCCTCTCTCGGCCAACCAGAAAAATCCCCTTCCCTTGACCGGCGGCAATCATATCTTCCCCCACAAATTCCAGTTCATCCACTGGCACACTTGACCACACATCTCTACGTTCAGTATCTTCTTTTCATCCGGCATTCGCCATTAACAACATCAAGAATTTTATCCCTATAATTCTTGATCAAGAAGACTGTCAATATTCCGTGTGGATGGAACTATTCTATATTCATGCATGTGCATACAACGTGCTCGATCACATTGACGAATCTGTTCCACATCCCATCGATGTTACAGACTCAATCTGGCATCGTTTTAACGCCATCGTCAAACAATGGATCTACGGCACAATCTCCAAAGACCTATTATGCACTATCATGAAAACAGGTGCTACGGCACGTGAACTTTGGGTCCGGCTAGAAGAAATCTTTCACGTTCAGTATCTTCTTTCAACAATGATTCAACAAGTCGACCCTCTCCCAAGTTTCAACAAGGCACGTTCACAACTATTGTTGGAAGAAACTAGACGTGCTAAACAAGAGGAACATAATCAAAAGGCGTTAGCCGTTCACGGGATGGCAACACCTATGGCCAACAGCAACCAGCAGTAGCAGCAGCAGCAGCAGAGTGGCGGAGGTCGTGGCGGCAGAAGTCGCAACAACAAAGGAAAAGGCCGCGGAAAGGGCCAACGCAACCAAAGGATCGACAAGAGCAGCGGGTCCAATGCGCCCAAAGAAGAAGGGGCCCAACCAGCAGAATCCGGGCCTCGCCCGCATGCCCGCATTCGACCGCAGGGCCTGGCCCAGAGCCTTGGTTGATCGCCTCGGGCCCTCGCCAGCCACCAGGCAGTCACCAGAGCAAAGAAGCAGCCCACTCGACGGCAGCCCAAAGAAGAAGAAGAATCGCAGCAGCCTCATCAGCCCAAAGAGTTAGCCTGGCCCTCGATTGATTTGGGCTGTGCATACACCACCGTGAACCTTCAACTGTCGCGGTCGGATGACCTCGACTCGCCCGACCTCGCCCCCGACCCCGCCGGCCCCGCCCCAACCCCGCCTAAAAAAAAAAAAAATTTAACGGGGCGGACTGACCTGGGACGGACGATGTCTCGCCCCGCTGCACTCGAGCCCGCCCCAGTTCGCCGACCCGAGCCCGCCCGAGCCCGCCCCAGGCCCCGACCCCGCCCCTTTGCAAAAATGGTCGTTGCACCAACGGCCATTTTTGATTATGGTCATGCCAACGGCCATTTTAGGCCCCCTACCCCTTAATATTTATTTTTAACCCATAAGTTATTATATTTACACTTTAACCCAATTTTTCAACTATAAATAACTCATTTTCTCTTCATCTTTCTCACAAATCTTCCTACAATCTCTCTAATTTCTCAATATATCTCTCTACATTGTTTGCTAAATATTCAATTTTATTAATTCATTTGGGAATTGGGAGTGAAGTTGGCAACTAGCTTGAGGATCTTCCATCGAGCAAAGTTTCAATTTTCAACCTTCGATTACATCGCCGACGTTACGCGCTTGGGTACATTCGCTCCTTCATTAAATTATTATTGTCTGCTTATTTTATTTAGCGCACTTAATTTTATTGTCTTTAATTATTTATTATCATAATTAAAATGGAAGGATTAAAAGGTATGTTTAAGGGTAAGGGTAAGGGTGCTTCTTCTAGTAGAGGCAACCAGGGCAAGGGTACTTCTTCTAGTCATCTTATTCCTACACAGGATGATTTTGTTGATACTCAACATTTTCCTACAATACCATTAGATTTAGACGAGGAGTTATTTTCGGAACTCAAGAAGACTTTACTTTAGACGATGATCTAGACGATCCACCCACTAATATTGATGACAACACGCCCACTAGTGCACCTTCAACTGAAATACCTCCTATTCCCCTAGTACGAGACGAGGTCCAAAGAAACGACCATTAAAATCAGATGCATGGACATTTTTGATAGGGACGTAGAGAATCAAGTAGCCATATGTAAAATTTGTAAAAATGTTTTAAAATTTAAAAGCTGGAAAAGGTCACGGTGGGACGGGGTTTAATTAGACACGTAGTAAGTGCTCATCCACTAGGTATGCCCAATACCAGGCTTCAAAACCGGTGCGCAACGCCCGCTCCATCGGACAAGGTTCACATACCGACATCTGTCCCACTCAAGCATTGTGGTCAAATTAACCCTATGACGGGGAATTGTAGGCTCTAAATACAACAAACATAGAGATAGGGAAGCAATATCAAAATTAGTTCTTTGTGGAGGGTTTGCCTTTTTCATTTCCTTCATCTCCCGGTTTTATTCATTACATTAGAGATATATATAATCCTCGCTTTTAACGGTTTTCCTAGGTCAACTGTTAAGAGAGATGTATTTAAATTTGCGCATGAATATCAACAATATTTACGTTTTCATTATATCATTTTAATGGCAAAGTATCTATCACGTCTGATATAGGTCGTAGTACTAATGGCCATGATTATTTAATCAGAACTTGTCATTGGATAGATTATAAATGGTCTATGCAAAAACGTATTTTAAGCGTATAGATATATAGATGATAGGCACACCGGTACTTTTATTGCAGAAAATATTTATCAAGTGTGCGATTATTACGGAATTACCGATAAAATTATGACTATTACATTAGATAACGCTTCTAATAACAATTACGCAATTACAATGTTAAAAATAGTTTAGCTCCATCTTTTCCAGGACCATTTTCATATAAAATGCGCGTGCTATATATATAACTTAATTGTAAAGGATGGTCTATCACTTTTTGAAGACATTCTTAGTAAAATACAATTTGCTATAAACTTTATTTTTAAAAGTAATAAAGTACAACGAGAAAAGAATATAAAAACTTGTCACGATTGTGGACTACCTTATAGAAGAATTCCACAAGAAGTATCGACTAGGTGGAATTCTTTATACGAGCAACTACTTGTTGCTTATGACTATAAATTACCTATAACTTTATTTTTTAACTCTCATAATAAAAACCCGGTGATATGATTTTAGATAGTGATTGGGTAAAAATTTCCTAACTTATTGTATTTTTAGAGAAATTTTTTCAAGCAACAAAATAATTTTCCGTATATATTATCCTACTATTTCAACTATGTTATTTTATATAACTCTAATATTTTTATTACTTAGTGAATATATGGAAAACCAGTTTATAAGGCGACTATTAAAAATGTTTGTCAAAATAAAAATATTTTATTCCTATTCCTTCTATTTATATTATTGGTTCTCAGATTAAATCCTACTATTAAAATAGACGGTACTAAATCACTAATTGAAACTATTTACGATTGTATAGAAGTACTACCACCTCCAAGTCCCAAAAATCTAAATCACCCACCACCTATTGAACAAACTAAAGAAGAAGTGTTGAATAGCGTAGAACACCAATGCAAAAATATATATAGATTTTATCAACAAAAAATGCTAGTAACGCATCTGGCTACCATACCATCTTCTTCATCTTCAACACAACCTCACAAAAGACATGTTGTTTCGCGCTAGTATTGAAAGCCTCGTAAATAGAATGTGCGGCCGCACCTCTACTAACCAAATTAGCGAGTTGGATATTTTTGTTTTGCAGTGGTTCTGCATGCAGTATCAAGAAGTTATCAATGAAGATGGACAAGAAGACTTGCTTTGAAATCGAGGAGGAATGAGAAGACCTTTCCGACACTTTCATTGATGGCTCGAGATGTTTTGAACATTCAAGCGCCATCAACTGCGTCGAAAGCGCTTTTTCTCGCAGGAGATATCAAATAGGAGACCACAGGACACTCATTGGCCGGAGACACTTGGAAATTGCGATTATTCGAGAGATTGGATACGAGCGGAGCGGAGAAGGTGCGGTCAACCTGAGATCAACGAAGAAGATGATGAAAACTACAACGAAATCTTAACCGAAGGTAGTGGAAGCGACGTGGATCAATTTGACCAACAAATACCTATTCCAACCGAAGAACCACATGAAATCATCAAGCAATTAGAACATATTTTTTGAAAATGTAATTTTTTAATTGCAATTTTATTATGTAATTTGCAACTTTTGGACAACACCATAAAGTTGCAATTTAGATTTTAGACAATTGTATTTGTATTACAAAAATCATATGTCTATTAAATAATATAAGAGGCACAAAAACAAATTGGGATGTTTTTATTACACTATCTTGTTTTGTTTATTGAGTTTTTTTATACATATGTTATTTAAAAAAAAAGGAAAACCCGACTCCCGCCTCGCCTCGACCTCGAGCCCGACCCGAGCCCGCCTCGCTCGAGCATCGACGGGATCGGGATCGGAACGGATCGAGCAGTCCCGCCTGCACCCGACCCCGCTAGGCCCGCTAGTCCCGATCCCGACCCCCCGGCTCGTCCCGCCCCGACCCCGACCCCGCCAGACCCGGCCCGCCAGACCCGAGCCCGGCCCACTGGCCACCCCTACCTTCAACAGCCCGACGACAATTGGTATATGGACACCGGAGCCACATCTCACCTCACTCGGTCGTCAGGTAACCTATCTCAACTAATGTCGGCTAAAGTGTCCTTAATTTATTACTGTCGGCAATGGTCATTGCATTCCAATTGAAGGTTACGGTAACACACACACCAAACATCCACACCCACCTTTCTCCCTAAACCATGTCCTATACACACCTAACATCATTAAAAAATTAATCTCTGTTAGAAAATTCACTAGCAATAATTCTGTGTCTGTCGAATTTGACCCTTTTGGCTTTTTTGTGAAGGAACTCAATACGGGAAAAATTCTTACACGCTGCAATAGTGTGGGAGATCTCTACCCATTCACTCAATCTTCCGCTGACAGACCGCAAGAACATATGTCCCTTGCGGCGATCTCTCCCTCTACTTGGCACAACAGACTCGGACATCCCGGAAACCCAGTTTTTACCTTTCTTAGGACTTCTAAGCGTATTCAATGTAATAATGGGAAAATTGCCCAACACTGTTTTTCTTGTCCACTAGGCAAACATACTCGTCTTCCATTTATGTCATCAAACAGTGTTACTTTTTCTCCCTTTGATATTATTCATGCTGATTTGTGGACATCTCCGATTGTTAGCTCTTTGGGTCATAAATTCTATCTAGTATTCTTGGATGATTTTTCACATTTTGTCTGAATTTATCCACTGAAATTCAAATCTGAAGTTTTTACAAAATTCCTCGAGTTTCAAAAATTCATTAAGACACAATTTGAAAAATCTATTAAATTATTCCAATGTGATAATGGACGTGAATTTAATAACTCGGTATTTCACAATTTCTGTTCTAAACAAGGCATGGTTTTCCATTTTTCTTGTCCCTATACTTCTTCCCAAAATGGAAAGGCTGAAAGAATTATACGTACCATCAATAACATGGTCCGCGCACTTCTGTTTCATGCCTGCCTACCACCGCCTTTTTGGGTCTATGCTGTCAAAATGGTAGAATTCCTTCTAAATATTTTACCAACTAGCACACTCTAAAACAAGACCCCTACCGAATCATATATCGTAGGCAACCATCTTATGATCACCTACGTATTTTTGGATGCTTATGCTACCCCAACATAGCCTCCACTACACCTCACAAACTTGCCCCTCGCACTCTGCCATGTGTTTTCCTTGGTCTGTCTCCTAATCATCGGGGCTATTTGTGTTATGACATTGCTAGTCGCAAAATCATCGTCTCCCGTCACGTCACCTTTAACGAGACAACCTTTCCTTTTTCCAATCTCCAGAAATTTTAGACCACCAATTATTTTTTTCTCGATGAACCAAGTTTGTCTCCGGTCATCCAAAATCTATACCAATAGCAACCCACTGTTCCGACACCACTGTTGCCTCCAGCAGTGTCATCTGACCTTCCAGCAGCAATGCTGCCACCCAGTCCAGCTCCCACACCACCCATGTTGCACCCTGTCGAGTCTACTGCACCACCCACACTGCCTCCACCCAAAGAATCCAAAGAACTGGCCGAAGTCTCCCGCTTCGCAGCAACACCGCCGCTAACCAGCCCCAGCCTCACCGCTTACCACCCAAAGAACCATTCCCGACCTCCAACTGTTGCCCTCTCACCGCATGGAGACTCGTGCACAACACGGGATCTTCAAACCCAAGGTTCACTTCAATCTCTCCACACAAACCTTATCACCCATTCTAAAGAATCCAAAACTAGCTAAACTTGACCCCAATTGGAATGCGGCCATGTGCGAGGAGTTTAACGTTTTAACCAAGCAGATCACTTGGGATTTGGTACCTAGACCAGCTGGTATGAATGTTATCCGGTGTATGTGGCTATTTCATCACAAGTTCAGAGACAGTGGTGACTTAGAGAGGTATAAGGCAAGACTAGTTGCAAATGGCACTAATCAGCAGGAGGGTATTGATTGTGGAGAGAAATTCAGTCCGATTGTTAAACCGGCCACTATTCGGACTGTTCTCAGTATTGCTATGGGCATGCATTGGCCGATTCATCAGCTTGATATCAAGAATGTGTTTCTTCATGGGGATTTAAAAGAGACTGTGTACATGCATCAGCCTCCTGGTTTTGTTCATCCGGTAGCTCCGCAGTTTGTGTGTCATCTCAGAAAGTCATTGTATGGATTGAAACAGGCCCCCCGCGCTTGGTATGATCGGTTCGCCAGGTATCTTCTGTAAATTAGTTTTGTATGTAGCAGGTGTGATACCTCTTTCTTCACTTTTCACTGAGGTAGCAGCACTGCATATTTGCTATTATATGTCGATGATATTGTTCTTACTGCCTCATCTGACGGGTTGAAGAATGAAATCATTGCTCTACTCAAAACTGAATTTGCTATGACTAACTTGGGCAAGCTAAGTTATTTTTTGGGTATATCGCTGACTAGATCTACAGCCACTATGTTCCTGTGTCAGCGAAAGTATGCAGAAGAGATAGTGTACAGGGCCAAGATGGCAAATTGTAAAATTATGCCAACTCCGGTGGACTCAAAATCCAAGCTTAGTGCCAATGACGGTGCGCCAGTTTCTGATCCCACTCTATATCGGAGTCTAGCAAGTGCTCTTCAGTATCTTACATTCACTAGGCCTGATATTGCATTTGCCGTTCAGCAGGTGTGTCTGTTCATGCACGACCCTCGAGAGTCCCATTTTGCCGCCCTCAAACGCATTATCAGATATGTTAAGGGCACACTAGACTTTGGTTTGCATCTATACCCCTGTGCCCCAACCAAGTTGCTAACCTACACGGATGCAGATTGGGCAGGATGCCCCAACACATATCGCTCTATCTCAGGGTACTGTGTATTTCTTGGGTATAATCTTATCTCATGGTCCGCCAAGTGGCAGGCCACATTGTCCTGTTCGAGTGCTGAAGCAGAATATCGCGGAGTTGCTAATGTCATCGTTGAGATCTGTTGGCTCCGAAATCTTCTTTTGGAGCTCCAGTGTCCATTACGCAAGGCGTCTATAATCTATTGTGACAACATATATGTTATCTATATGTCTCATAATCCAGTCCAACATCAGCGGACTAAGCATATTGAGATGGATATCCACTTTGTGCGAGAGAAGGTTGCCCGTGGTCAAGTCAAAATTTTACGTGTGCCTTCCTCTTATCAGTATGCAGACATTTTCACAAAGGGACTACCGCGACAGCTCTTCACCGACTTCCGATCCAGCCTTAGCATTCGGCCTCCTCCCGCTCCGTCTGAGGGGGAATATTAGCGAATATTCTCAGAATATTCGCCGTATATTTTGTAATTATGATAGATGTATATTTAAGGTAACATAGGATTCTAATTGTATTAGGAATCAACCTTTGTAATGTAAGTTGAGATTCGTACCATATTAGGAATCAACCTTGTACAGCTATATATATTGTGAATAATGAAAGAAACCCCTAAGGAAAATTATTCTATCTTTCACATGTCTCATCCTGGGTTCATTATCAAAACAGACACTCAATGGATTATGGTCAGAGAACTGAGCATCCAGAATAGTACCTTCTAGATGAGGCCAATTTTGTACCTACTCTGCATTAGTAAATATTCTATCAATCTTACTAAGTATATGATTATTAGACGAGGTGTAGTACTTGCCAATTGTTTTCATTTCAATCAGACATGAGCTTTGAACAAATTCTCCAAAATCTCTTATTTCACTGTCAATAACAGGATTGCCATTGACTCTATCATCATCAGTCAAGATTGTATTAAAATCTCCCATAACCAGACTAGGTCTACTCAAGTTGGTAATTATATCCTTGTGATCATTCCATAAAAAATTCCTATCTAGTATGATGTGCAAGCCATATACAATGTTGAGCTCAAAATCAATCTATGAATGTAAGACAGTTACCTGTCCATGTATGAATTGTTGGTGTTTAGTTGTAGGAGTAAACTCCACATAGTTCTGATTCCATAATATCCAAATTCTTCCTTCTGGTGCTTCATTATAACTAGCAGTCCAGTGTCATGTGCCAGCTACTTTAGAGATTATTTTAGATACATTACTCTCATTTACTCTATTTTCTATAACTACTATCAAGACTACTTTATTGGTATTGCAAAACTTCCTAAACTCCTTGTGCTTATACACTTTATTCATTCCCCTTACATTTCAAGCGACAAAATTCATTTCACAATTGAAGAAGGGGAACATTTATTACTTCTTTCTACTACACCTGTCATCAGCAAATCGCCAACTAGTTAGGAAGTGGATACCTGAAAACCATTTGGATTCTCCATTAATGAAATGTATGCATTTGTAAGTATTGTATCCTGTTGTTCTGTACTCTTCCCTGTAGCTTTAGCCCCTGATTTTCCAGTAACAGTTTGCCACTGCTCTACCCCCAAGTGCTCAGGATCTGTCATTGTGTTATCAGGAAATAGCATGTCCAACCATCTGCCTTGGGCATCAATTGGATCCATAGTTGGATATAACTTCCTTTTATAAGCCCATACCTGATGTTTCACTTCAGGCACCTCTTATTTTTTCTGCTTTGCTTCTTGCTCTTTTTGTTTCACATCCTGCTCCATTTCCTTTGCCCTTTATATTGCTGGACATGAATGTCCAATTTTCCAACAAACTGGATAGTATGTTGGTTTCTAGCCATAAAGCACATGTTGGTGGATCACCTTCCCATTTGGATCACATATCTTCACACTACCTAGCAAGCTTCGAGTGACATCCATTTCAACCAGGATATGTGTAACGACCCATTTGATCGTTTTAAATTTTTGGACCTTTTTTCCTAATAATACCCTTCCCACAGCTTTATCTCGATAATTATGACTTGCAGAAATTAGTGGCACAGTTTCTGAGGCAATTGGGTGAGTTTCGGATCAACTTTAGCAAAGATGGAAGCTCTTAAGTTAAAGAAATAAGAGGTTTGACTCAAAGTTGACTTTTGGGTAAACACGTTGTTTTCAAAGTTTCATCGATTCTATTAGGTCCGAAATATGATTAATGACTTAGCTGAGTCATTGGTTCAGTTACCAAAGCGTTCGTTTGTGTTTGAGTTATTTGTTAAAATTATGTGTTTTGATTGATTTAGGGTTGACTTGGTCAATGGGACCTTTTTTGAGAATTCCGAGTGCGCGAGTGAGTTCGTAGCACTTGTTATACTCAGTTTGCATATTATCTTTTCGTTCGTGGGGTTCCGGGTGAGTTTCGAGCATCGAATCCATATTCGGGAACACCAGAAAATTCAAGTGTTCAGACCTTCTAGTTTCCTTCTTTGCATTCGTGAAGGAGGGGCAAAGATCGCGAGCACCGTGTTCTCTTGGCACTCCTCGCAATCGTGAAAAGGAACTTGGGTTGGGGTGGTTGGGTCAGTCGCCTCGCGTTCGCGAGCCTCTTGCCGCGTTCGCGAAGGCAATGCTTGCTGGCCAGGTCGCGATGCATCGCGATCGCGAGGGGCTCTTACGATCGCAATGAAGGGTTTTCTGAAACAGTGTTAAAATCCGAGAACCGTTAGGAACATTTCATTTTCGAATATTTGGGTTTCTAGAGCTCGATGTTTTGTGATATCAAGTCATATATGCAAGATTTTTCATTGGGGTAATTTCCTAAACATTATCTTGGTATTATTTCATGTTTCCATCTTTTGATTTTCAAATTCCTTCCATGATTAGGACTTGGGAAATAAGGGTTTTTGATGATAGTGAACCCTAGGTTGATAATGATCGTTTTCCACTAAATTTATAAATATTTATGAAGGGATTTCACGGTTTGGGACTTGGGTAAGTGTTTTTAGCTTCAAATTCTTTGTCCAAACAAATTTTCAAATGGAGATTTGAAACCCTAGGCTTGAAATTAGGTTTTTTTCGATTATACACGAATTAGTGGATGGATTCCACTCTTTTTTTTGTATGTAGACTCCATAAGTAATGGTAAACTGATTTCACACAAAAATTTCTGTTTTATCCTTTGTGGCTCTGAATCCTATTTTTGGTGACTTTTCGAGTTCGAATTTAAAGTACGTCAATATGGGTACCATTGGGTTCGTATGATTTCCTAAGATAATATTTTAACCTTATTGAACCCGAGTTTCCTACGAAATAACTATTTCGCCCCTTGAGGTTGGGAATGAGTTTTTGAACTAACTTTTCTACCCGAAATTCTTCTAATACTATTATGGGCATCCTTCAAATCTTGTGTTAACGTAAAATTCATAATTGTTAGACCTTGCTTATTGAGACGCTTCGGAAGAAGAAAGCTTGAGTTGGATAGTTTGGGACACCTGTTTGGCCTTCCAAGTAGGTTACGACTTACCTTCTAGTTAGACTTCGATTAGCGAAGCGTATGTGTAGTTAGGTTCTATTGGAGAAATCATGAAAGCCTTCAGGTATGAAGTTGGGATGAATTACTTAGGTTGGATATTGTTGATTGTTCGTGACTTGTTGCCTCTTTGTGATTGTTGGACTTGTATGTAGTTGTCATACCGTACTTATGATATATTTGTCTGCCATTCATCTTGGTATTATCATGGATAAAGAAATAGGCTTGACTTGATACTGATATTGTGATATGTGTCCATGTGTGACACAATTGGAATTTGATTATGATTTACACTTTAGATTGATACATGCATATCATTCATACACATTTTACATGGATCCTTGTGGTGAACTGTGATTTGACATTAATAATGGTAAGAGAGAAAATTAAATATTTAAGGCTTCCTATATGGTGTTTGCTACGTGCTTATTTTTCATGGCCTCTCGTACTTGTATGATTGTGGTTACCAATGTGGTCCAAAGGAAAAGTATTCCGGATATGGCATTGTACATGTTTGGGAATAATATCAGACTGGTAATTGATTTACGGATGCTATTATGTTATTCATCTCATGATTAGTGCTGAATTTGACATTCATACATGCATTCATACTTATTTTCATGATATATTGATGATATCTATGATTGGCGTGATAGTGATATATGAGAAGGAAACAACAGTGATTCTTATTACATATTGATTGTGTAGCCTTCTATGTTGAGTGATACGAGATGGCTAGCAGGGTGTTCGGTAGGAAGAGTCATCTCTAGGCTGAGTGATACAGAGCGACTGGTACATGGACTTCGCGGATTCTCCATAGGTCATGATTGTTGGGACGATGATATATTTCATCCGGAGCATATATGTACGACATGAGGTTACATTGGCAATGCATTGCATTTGCATCACATACACATTCATTTTCAGAAGGGGAGCCTTGGAGTAACTGGTAAAGTTGCTGACATGTGACCATGAGGTCACGGGTTTAAGCTGTGGAAACAACCTCTTGCAGAAATGTGAGGTAAGGCTGTGTACAATAGACCGTTGTGGTTCAGCCCTTCCCCGGACCCCACGCATAGCGAGAGCTTAGTGCACCGGTCTGCCCTTTTTTACACATTCATATTACATCCACTCATATCTCTTATTCTGGTTATTATTTTCATTGTATTGCGTGATGTGGTTCAGCCTTGATTCATTTACTGTTACCTCATTTGAGATAGTGTTTACTTGTTGATCCCTTATTTAGAAGTTTGATGGATTCGACGACTAGAGATTCTACCTAGGTTATAACTGTAGACTACTGAGATCTAGGGTAATTCACCTTACTGCAAGTCTTATATGGGTGTGCTTAGTAACTACCTCATTTTTGTATCTCTTGGATTCTGATTAGATATTCTATACTTGGATTGATTATTTTTGGATTGTGATATTACTTGTACTTGATTGCGAGCATGTCTATTCTTCAGTTTCTTTCTTATTATATGTTAGCTAATTGTTGTTGGCCTATGATACCTACCAGTACATAGTGTTTGTATAGATACTACTCTTGCTACACCTTTTTCGGGGTGTAGAATTGTTGCAGGAATATGAGTGAGGTTCGATTAGCTTTCCAGGATCTCATGTAGTTCATCTATACTTTATGTTTACTTCTCACTCTAAACAGAAGTTGTATTCAGATTGTGGTTGTACTTTATCATGTTGTATACTTAAAAGCTCTTGTACTATTCAAACCAGATTCCTTGAGTAGTCATTGTAATCCACACTTATGGTAATTATGATTTAGACTCCATTTGTTTTGTTCTATTTACTTATTTATTATTGAATGGATGATTAAGGGACAGATTTGTCTACCGTGGTGGGAAATAGTAGGTGCCCGCACGATTGAGTGATTTGGGTCATGACAATTCGAGCATAAGATGGTCTATCAATATTAGTAGTACAATCATCCGCATATAATGGTTTTCCCAAGGCACTACCAATTCTACTTAGTGCATCCTTGCTCAAGTATTCAAAGCTAAACTAGGTAGTTTCACCCAAAGAGGAATAGTTCGTAGGATTTTCTCATTAAAATTGAAGTCGACAGTCCATGCTTTGGTTATGATGGATCTATTATTTATGGTATAAGGCCCCGAATATAGAACCTCATCCCTCTCTTCCATACTATTCATCTTGATAACAAAATACCCGTCGTTGTGATACAGGACTTTAGGTTTGGAAACAAAGTTCCATTGACTAGAAATATATATCTCAATGGAGGGTGTCGTCTTGACCACATACATAACTATGGCTCGATTCCATTTTTGGTTCTCAGCTTCAAAATCTTCCTTAAGAAGATGCACCACAATTTCCCCATCATTAATAACAAGAGGTATATATGACAAAGTCATCCCCTTAGCTGCGAATTTATTCCTTTCAAACAAACCAGCCCACTTCCTACTAGTATCTGTAACCTCCTTGGCAGCATTAGCTTCATCAGTTTTATCCTCAACCTTATCGATCACAACGGTGCCTCAGCAGTAGTAGAAATACTTACCGGAGCTGGGTTATTCGACAACCCCGGTGTAGATTCCTCAATTAGTATTGCTCGATTAGTGCTTTCTGATGAAAACCTAGTGATTTTAGGGATTTCTGTATGCTTCTCCTTCGTATTATGTATCAGAACCATCGGGGACTTCAAATTCGCCCTAGCCACCAATAGATCCGGCCATTGTATGTCATCTCCTCCTACACCTTTTACAGTGACATCCGTCGTCTGAATGTTACCTTGCACTTGTACTACACCTCGCCCCGAGCCTCGTCGTCTTATTAGTGTTAGTTTCTTTCTTCGGTTGTCCCCTCACCATGGGGGAAGTGCGCAGGTTAGCAAATCACCTAACGTGCGCCGAGAGAGAAAGAATTTGTCTGAATATTCTAATTTAATCCTCTTTTTGGTATTAATCTAAGTGGTTAAGCTGCATTTCTACAATGATTGGTCGTAATTTATTATTTTCAAACACTTTAATCATATATGGAAAAGAACCTTTCAACCGTGAACTTGAAAAAATCTACTTTTCATTTTCACATGTGCGATTACACGGGAAGTATGTGGTTGTTTATTATGCATGTGTATTTTTGGTCCTTTAACATAAAAAAAATGTATTATATTTAAATTATTTTTAGAAGTATATTATCCTCAAATATGGAGCAATAATACAAGTTTAACCTAACACATAGGTAATTAAATGATGGAGCGGTTAATAATTCTAGAAATTTGTTATTATTCAAAATAAAAGGGATAAAAAAATGTTCAGTAATTGAACATTATACTCTGTTTGGCCAAATTTTTAAAATCTGCTTATTTTAAAAATTATTGTTTTGTTAGAAGTGCTTGTTGAAGTGCTTTTTGAGAATAACAATTTGTGTTTGACAAATCAATTCTAATATATTTTTGCCAATATTAATCAGCATTTATTTTTTGTTAAGGTCTCAAAATGTATTTCTGAGTTACGCTAAATTTTCAGCTTCAGAAAACAGTTTCTGCTACTACTCAAAATTACTTAGTTTTTTCTTAAAAAACTTGATCAAACACGTCAACTTTTTAAAATAAGAGCTTGTTTGGATTAGCTTATTAAAAGGAAATAATAAGCATCAAATGCTGAAAAGTACTTTTAGGTGCTAGAGCAGATTTATAAATAAGTAGTTACGTATTTGAATAAAAGTGTTAAAACTGATAATAAACAATTAATGTATTTGGTAAAAAGATGTTGATAAATACTATTTTATTAAAATGGATGAAATGTCCTCAAAATTGTTTTAAAAATATGTAAATTTTTAAAGTAGCTTTACTTAAAAAATGACAAATGACGGAAATTAATAGAGAAATTTTTAAAAAATTATGTTTTAGAAGAGTATTTTAAAAATTACAAAAGATATATATTACGAAGAAAATCGTAAAAGACTTAGTCAAATAAAAATTGCTTATCGAACTTATCGTTTGTGGATGATTTTCGTTTATAAACACTTACTTATAAACATTTTAATTTGTTGTTCACCATATGTGTAGATAAGCCAAAAAATGCTTAGTCAAATATTCTAAGCATTTTTAGATAAACAAAACACTTTGGAGTCTAGACATATGTATGCTCATTTTAATTGTAATTATTAAAATTAATATTTTTTTATGTAAATACTACTTTCTACATCCCAAAATAATAAACTTTTATATTAGAAAATAATTAACTTTGCATTCCACATTTTAACCTTAATGAGAAGCTTATAATCATATAAATATTATAAAATATTTTATATACGGTGAAAATCGACATGACACGTGGCATGATTTGGAAATGGCAGTCGAAGGAGGTAACAGTTTGCACGGTGGCAAGTTCGGGTGTTGTAGCAAGCCCGAGCGGTGATCGAACCAGGTGGCACCGAATGACGACCAGACTTGATAACCTGATTACTTCGGGTGAAAGACCGAAGGAGCTTAGCACCTACCCGTTCCGGATATGGCGCTAGTCGTTACCATTTGCTGATTAAGTGATCGTTTTTATCATTTAATAGCATTAATGATGGCTAATTACGTATTTATTTCTCTCATTTGCTTATTTATTGTTAATTTATTATCATACTTATCTGCAAATCTATCCACATATCCTTAAAACCACTTATAAATTCAACTGTATATTTTTTTGGGGTAAACAGTTTGGCGTCCACTGTGGGGCTAAGGATAATAATGGTGATTTGGTTCAAACTTAAATTTCACTTGTTTCTTTCAAGATTTTAGTGGTTACATGTCAAAACTAAGTACTAAAAATATGGCTAGTGAAACAACGCAGAGATTAGAAACCATGAGGACATCAATGGTGACAATGGTGCTCACAACAACAATAACAACAACAGCGTTCCAATCGGCGTTCCATATGTTGATCCACTAAATGGAATTCCGCCCGTTGTTCAACCAAATGGTGTTCCGCCCGTTGTTCTAACAAATGGCGTTCCGCCCGTTGATCCAATGAATAACAACAATCTCATGATTTTACCTGGTCATCTAGAAGATCACATTAGAACACACCAGATGGTGATGCGGATGGTGAAATAAATTTAGCTCGAATCTTTATATTCTAAAGGAGCAACAATAGGATATAACTCAATTGCAAAAGAAAAGCAGCGGAGCAAGTGCGGCAAATGAAGCTCATCTTGTCCGAAATGATGAACCATGTCGGGAAGAGGATCGAGTCGACGAGAACGCCAATGGTTTAGGGGCTAATGAGTCCTGAGAGGTCTTAAAAATGCTTGAAGCCTTAACTACCAATTAAAAGAATGTTGAAACCTACAACTCACTGGTAGACCATATTATTGGGGCACCATCGATCTTCAAAGGGCCAGACTCGAAGAGATACATCTAGTTGTCGCTCCCACCAAGTGCAGCACCGAAGTTGATATCAATGAGGTTTAAAATGCCTGACCTCCTAAAATATGATGGGACAATGGATCCAGAGGAGCATGTGACGTCATATACTTATGCAATAAAGGGCAATGACATGCATCTGAATGAGATTGAATAAGTGTTGTTGAAGAAATTCGGCAAAATGCTTTCAAATGGAGCAATGACAGAGTATTCTATATTGATTGAATATTCTATTAATTCTTTTGAAATACTTACAGATACTTTTAAAAGGGCGCATGCCAGAGCTTAAAAGGTTCAAGCAAGAAAAACAGATATTTTCAAAATGTTTAGAAAGATATGGAGTTGCTGCGAGAGTTCGTGACCAAGTTTCAAAAGGAGCGGATGTTTCTTCCTTGAGTACCGAATGAGTGGTAAGTTAAAGCTTTTACCAAAGGATTGAATCCTAGGAGCTCCAGTGCCTCATTCAAATTAAAAGAGAACTTGTTGGAATTTCCGACTGTAACATGGGCAGATGTTCACAACAGGTACAAATCCAAAATCAGGATGGAAGATGATCAACTTAAACTCCCACCGGGGTCAGCTGGAAGGAACAAAAACTTTGACAAATCAAATAGGGTAGTTGAGTCGGAGCCAAAGTTTTCTGAGGATAGATATCAACCCTATGGGTAACCAGAGAGGTCGAATTGCATATCGGATCGGGGTCGCAACAATCACAATTTCTCATCGGATAGAGGAGATAGGCGTAATGAGCGAGGGTCTACCTGTAGGGGATTACAATTTACAAATGATACTGGTGGATCTTCTTCTATCATTGTGGAGAACCCGAGGTTGTCCGAATACAATTTCAACATTAATGCAGCTGGCCTCATTTCAGTCATTGGTCATATAAAGGAGACACGGTGGTCATGACCGTTTCAGACAAACACGACTCAAATAGATCCAAACTTGATTTGTGATTACCATAGAACTAATGGTCATCAAATTGAGGATTGTTGCCAATTAAGGGATGAAGTGGATCGGTTATTAAAAATGGCCATCTACGTAAGCTCTTAAGTGATCGTGCAAAGGGAAATTACAGAAGTAGAGAAGCAAACAAACAGATAGAATTGGTGGAACCCCAGCATATCATAAATATGATTATCAGAGGGATGGATGTTCCGAAGGGAGCTATCATGACCGCAAAGAAGACAAAAGTGTCAATAACTAGAGAGAAAAGATTCAGAAATTACGAACCAAAAGAAATCATATCTTTCAATGATGAAGATGCGGATGGCATCATTCAACCTCACAATGTTACACCGGTAATTTCTTTCCTCGTTAATAGATTTCAGATTAAGCGGATTTTAATTGATTCAGGTAGCTCGGCCAACATCATCCGATGGAAGTTAGTGGAGAAGTTGGGGTTGTTGGACCAAATTATGTCGGCAGCCCGAGTTCTAAACGGTATTAATATGGAAAGTGAGACCATGAAAGAGAAGATTGTTCTTCTAGTCAACATAGCTGGGAAAATTCAACAAATGAGATTTTATGTCATATAATGCAAAATGAGGTACAACGCTCTATTCGGCAGGCTTGGGATATATCATATGAAGGTTGTACCTTCGACGCTACACATGATGCTGAAATTCCCAACACCTAAGGGAATCAAGACGATCCGAGGGGAGCAATTGGCAGTAAGGGAGATGTTCACAGTAGAAGAATTAGTGCAAAGACCAAAAGAAATGAAGGACACGGTTAAAGATAGGAAAGCAAAATAGCAATCACAAAGTTCGGGCTCGTTGAGTTCGAAAAATAAAGAGGAAGAAAAGACAAACTATGAGAATGAAGAAGACAACTTTCGCGTTCCGAGGTCCTTTGTGCTACCCAATGATTCATATGCCACTAAGTCGACTGTAGAGGAGCTAGTACAAGTCATCTTATTCGTGCGTATGTCGGATAGAAAGGTATACCTGGGCACCGAATTAACCTCGGAGCTCAGCCATAAATTAATTGAATTTCTTAAAGCTAACGCCGATTGCTTTGCCTGGTACCACTTAGATATGACATGTATCCCACCAGAGATTATAACTCACAAATTGAGTTTGGACTCAAGTTTCCCCCTGGAAAATCCAAAAAGGAGGCCCATGGCCGATTTCAAACGTAAGTTCGTCAAGGAGGTAACAAAGCTTTTGAATATAGGTTCCATCTTAGAGGTAGAGTATCCAGATTGGTTAGCAAATGTAGTGGTCGTAAAAAAAGACAATAAACTGAGAATGTGCATAGATTTTAAAGATTTGAATAAAGCATGTCCAAACAATTAGTTTCCTTTGCCACACATCGATCGAATGATTGATGTTACGACAGGGCATGAGATGCTGAGTTTTGTTTACTCTTACTCCGGGTACAACCAAATTAGGATGAACCCGGATGATCAAGAGAAAACCTCATTCATAACTAGATACGAGACCTATTGCTATAATATAATGCCATTGGTTTTTAAAATATCGGTGCAACATATCAATGCCTAGTTAATCGTATGTTCAAGGATAAAATAGGTAACACAATGGAGGTTTTTATTGATGATATGTTAGTTGAGTCCCTGGAAGAAGAGGACCATTTAAAGCATTTGCAGGAAATATTTGACATACTCTGAAGGGGTCACCGACACATGTGGTTTCATCAAAAACCGGCGGTGGAGAAGTTGTTGGAGATGATTGTCTGGAAGTAGAATGAGAAGGTTTTGTCATGGTGATGAGGATTTAAAGTTATGAAGGTATGTAATTATGAAGGTTTGAAGATATGAAGGTTTGAATATATGAAGATTTGAAGATTTAAAATGTGTATGAAGATTTGAAGATTTAAAATGTGTATGAAGATTTGAAGGCAAGTGAGTGCTCCCAGGGTTAAGAGAGATTTACAAGAAGGTAAAATTTGAGAAAAGCAAGGAAGTGGGGTTTTTTAGGGGCACGATCATCATTACAAAATGCTTCGGTTCATGAACCGAAGTGACAATTCAATCAGAGGGCGACACGTATCTGAAATCGCAGAATGATAAGACGTGAGTCAGATTTTGAGAATTGAAAGCGTTTCGTTTTCCCGTCTGTTCTAAAGTAATTTGAAAGGAAAGCTTGCAAGAAAATATGTCAAAGAAATCATTTTCACTTCCCATCACTTCGGTAAACTTTGATTCGAAAAGTGTGGGGACTATTTGTGCACGGTGAAAATCGGCACGACACGTGGCATGATTTGGGAATGTAAGGTGAATGAGGTAACAATTTGCACCGGTGGTAAGTTCGGGTGTTGTAGAAAGTCCAGGCGGTGGGTGAAAGACCGAATGAGCTCAGTACCTACCCATTCCGGATATGGCGCCAACCGTTACCATTTGCTCATTAAGTGACCCGTTTTTAGCATTTAATGAGGGAGTGATTCTTTGGCATAAATGTCTTGCATTGTTAGTTATATAAAGAGCTCAACCTTCATGTTGGAAGGGCATCTCATTCTCATTACTGAAACTCGTGTAATTATATTCAAAAGTGCTCTAGTTTGCTTTTTTTATTAGCTCGGACCCGAAGCAGTTTAGCTAAGGATCAGACCAAACTCTCAGTTATATTACAATCAAGATTACGATATTCCAGGCTAATTACGTGCTTATTTCTCTCATTTACTTATTAATTATTAATTATTTATCATACTTATATGTAAATCTGTCCACATTGCCTTGTTGGAGTAGATGTTGCATGCAAGTCAATTTTGTTGCCTATATTTTATTATTTTATCCAATTAAAATAATGAAAAGTAGTTGAGAAGTATGGGTGAGCGTATATCGGTTCGACTTTGTATAAAAAAGGTATGAACCGAATAATTTTTTTTTAAGAAAAACTGAATCAAACTTTAAAAAAAAATGATATATCCGTTTATATCGCCGAATGTATCGATTTATATCGGATTTTTCAATTCAAATATAAAGTCCAAAAAAATAATTTAAAGTCTAAAAACATAGAGTCTGCATCATATATATTCTTAAAACATGTAAAAAAAACTTCAAATTAATGTTTACATCCCCACAAAATAAAAGTCCAACACTGAAATAAAATAAACGGGCCGGGTCGGGGGATTTTAAAAAAAAATTGAATTTTCGACACTGAAATTGACATTCACACCTACATTACCACAAAATTTCGACGTTAAAATGTATTGTATATCGTGAGATGTTTACTAAAAAAGGAAAAATTAGAAACTGATTTGGGGAAAAATACAAATTGATTGGAAAACGGATGTTTTCCTAAAAATTGGCGGCGCCAAATCGCTTGACGGCTGTTTGACCGGCCACGTCTCGAAAAAATACGCAAAATCAAAATAATCGGGTAAAACGGACATCTGAGCGCAGAGTTGTGATCATTTAAAGTTGCATCAATTTACAACTACTTTCTCTCCCTACATAGGGATGGCAATTGGGCGGGGCGGGTGCGGGTACCCCCTCCCCCGCACCCGTACCCGCCAAAAAAAATTATACCCGTCACCTACCCGCCACCCGTGGCGGGTACAATTTTCAACATCCATACCCGCCTAGGCGGGTATATTCCTATACCCGCCACCTACCCGCCACCTACCTACCCGTCCGCCTACCCGCCCGCCTACCCGTCCGCCTACCCGCCACCCATTTTTTTCACCTCTTCCCCATTGCACAACAAAGAATCAAGAAAATAAAATTTCTAAGAAACCCAAAAAATTATCCACCCAAATAACTATATATTACAAATGTAGACAAAACTCAGATATTATTTTAGCTATATAAGCTAGGCGGGTAGGCGGGCGGGTAGGCGGGCGGGTAGGCGGGTAGGCGGGCGGGTAGGCGGATATGACTGCAAATCCACCACCTACCGGCCTACCCGTGACGGGTACATTTTCAATACCCATACCCGCCTACTACCCGCCAAAGTTATACCCATACCCGCCTCAATTGGGGCGGGTGCGGTGCGGAATCCGCAAAATTATACCCACCTGCCATCCCTATCCCTACATTTCCATGATATGTTAATTAAGTTCATGATGCATTCGACTTTCATAAAAACTTCATAGATTTGCTTCAATGACTATGAGTCTATGACTCAAGAGACAGTAGTAGCCTAAAATAAAAAATAAAATTAATTACATATTTACCCTCGGTTTTTCGGTTCGATTCATCAAAATATCTATAGAACGAAGGCGGTTTATTTATTCCTGATTCGATTCAATTTTTTAATGAATCAATTTTTTTTAAAAAAATATAAATAAAAATCAAACCAAATCAATTTAATTTGTTCGATTCAACGGATTTTTTGCCCATCCTTTTGAGAAGTATGTTTCCGAAGGAGCAATAAAGTCATCATGAGGTCCCTTTAAAAAATCAAATGAAAATCGAACCAAATCAATTTGGTTTGGTTTATGCCTATCCTTTTGAGAAGTATGTTTCCGGAGGAGCAATAAAGTCATCATGAGGTCCCTTTAGTCAGCACACGTACTATGACTTATGTTTGCTAGCGGCTCCTGGTTTAACGGTTGTATGTTAGTTCACGTATACTTTCTTAATTACGGCTTAGATAAGACGGCTAATCTTCTTCATACGTCGGTCTAACCTACGGGCTATAATCTTTGGGGGTGGATGAACCTTTTTATAGGAATGATGACCTTTTTATAGGATGTTCTGTACGTTCATAATGAATATTCATCCCTCCCAAAAAAATTCATCTACTTCATTATTTTTTTATTTTTTTTTAATAATCCAGGTCTCCAGGCTTGCGCCTGACTACGTCCAGGTAAATCGCGGGATGTGCTCCGGTGGTCAATTTTTCTGGGAGCGTACAACTGATCAATGAGACAATGTCAAATTCCCCAACATGCAGAGTTTCTTCGTGCTTGCGGGGAATCGAACCCACGCTGTCTCATGCCAGAGCGCCTTATAGCGCCCAGGCTTTGCCACTGGACTATGCCCCGGAGGACAAAACTAAGCTTTATCTAAAAAAATATTGATTCCTTTTTATAGATAGAAATAATTTAACTTTATGAGATAATTTCATAAATATTTAAAATTTGTTTGGATCACACATTTTAAAAGTCTTCTTTTATTTTTTAAATTTTATATCAAGTCAAATTACATTAATCTTTTTGGGACGGAAGAAGTAGAAATTAATTGAAATAATGACTTTTCAGTATCTAATGATTATACAAAAAATTCTGACCTTTCTTTATATGAAGACAATTCTTATATTTTGAGTTTAGTTGAATTCAGAGTATTTTCTAAATTTAGGCTAACCATGATTTTAATGTTTAAAGCTCTATGCCTCTATACTTTTCTAAATAAACATTTTCTCACTTTAAAACTAATTGATAGTTATATCCGACATTGTTAACGTATAAATACCAAGACATTTGTAATTTTTTTACAAAAAAATTCCTCGTTCTAACAAATAAAATACCTTCCACTCATTTGTAACTTTTTACTATTCCCATTCTTTTCTAATTTCTACCAATGGGTAACACAGTTCACCAATCGATCTGGTTTTATCTTGAGTAGATTGAATTATTATTGAAGCAAATTAGCTTGATACTTCTTTGTTCTTATGACTTAAAGTATCTCTTAGAGAAAGATTCACTTGCCCACATCGAAATCTTGAGTTTGTGACTTGGAGATTAAGTTACTCCTAATAACTTTATTTTTGAAATGTGAAATTGTTTGACTTGGCAAAATTAAGATACATTTTAATGTACAAAATAAATGATTTAATTTATATAGGTTGAGTGTTTGCTTTATATATATATGCTGCACAATAAATTCTTTTTTCTCCTTTCACCTTTTCAAAACTTTTTGATCTTAGTATTTTTGGTTATTTTGAACGAGTTGGAATGGCTAAACTATTACACATTGTAGTGTTATCTTGGACTTCCTCTTCGTTCTTGTTACTACTTCCTAGCACAATGTTGTGTTAGGAAGTGAGTCTAACCTTGATTCATTGTTACTACTTCCTAAACCAAGTTTACTTAATCACTAGTCAAATTAATAGACAATGATAAATAAGACTAATCTTGATTCATTGAAGAAAATTTAATAGAGAAGTGAGTCTTCTAAGTCTGGAATCGCTCTTGTTACCTTTGTTCTTTTCAGAGATGGAAAAGAAAAGAAGAAGAAGAAGAAGTATATTCTGATTTTAGGGACCACCCTTATAAAAGTTACGTTGGTGTTTTTTCAAATGAAAATGTGTCTTTTCATAAAGTATGTGTCCATCAAACATATAATATGAAAAAAATAATTGATACTTCTTATGCCCATATAATAATACCTTTTTAAATCATAAAATGAGCTCCTTTAATAATAGCATAACTATGTATAATATATTAATATGCGAGTCCATAAAATTGTTGGTATAGCGGACTTTCTTTATCAATGTTTGAAGTCCATGTCTGTGCTATGAGTTTTTTGTTTCCCTGCTGGACAATAATATTACCTCGTCCAGTTCCCCTGCCTCTTCCGCCGCGTCCTCTATAATTGGGATCGCCGCCTTACCAATTAGACCTCATCATTCTGTATTCTTTGCTTTAAAATTAACAGCACTTCATACTATTATTTTGCACGTGTTAAAGTAGACTTTCCCGTTAATATACCCTTCTAAAAGTAGGGAAAGTAGTCAAACAACCAACCATTAAATATCCATTAATTATAATTAATGGGGAGCCTTGGAATAACTGGTAAAGTTGTTGTCATGTGACCACGAGGTTATGGTTCAAGCAGTGAAAATAGCCTCTTGCATAAATGTAAGGTAATACTGCGTACAATAAACCTTTATGGTCCGACCCTTCTCCGGATCCGCGCATAGCGGGAGCTTAATGCACTGAGGTGCTCTTTTAATTATAATTTTTTATTGTCAACTTAGGAAAGGAAAAGACTAATACTTTTTTTAATTTCTTAGAAGCCGATGAATGTTTTTGTTGGAGATAATCCACTTTAAACTGATTTATTGGATCAAATGTTTCCCGTTAATTCCCCTTTGATTTACATAAAAATCTTAGGGTTCTAGCGTAGAAAATCGATAATTTTCATTTCTTGTATTGCTGCTATGTATTTTACTAACACTACAAGAAAATATAAAATTGACAGCAAAATTTTGGCAACAAATATATTGTTGCTAAAAAACGTAAATGACAATAAAAATTTAATATATTATTGTTAAAAACATAAATGGCAACAGAAAAAAACAACTTGTTGATGCGAGAACTTTTCGCATCGGAGGTTATTGCAACGGCATGCAACAATTTTTGTTGTTGCGAAAAGTACTTTTGACAATAACATCCAACATATGACAACAAAAAATGTTGTTAGTAAATGTCTTTCTTCTTGTAGTGTAATATAATTAGGCGGAACAAACCCAAAAATATTACATGAAATAAACCCAAAAAAATTATACTAAAATTGACCCTTCCAAATATCAAAATAAAAATTACATACAACAACCCCAACAAAATAAGATAATTCATACATTATAATTTTTACAACCCAAAATCTCCTTTCGAAATTGTTATATGACCATGGAATTCTCAAAATTGCTGGTAATCCACATCTACAAGTTTAGTCATCAAAATTATTTGAGATAGAAATCCAAATATAACTAAGAACTTTAGCGATTAATAAAGAAGGTCAAGAAGAAAATTTAAGTTTGAACTTGGTGTTTTAATGGAGGAACACTTAAATGGGGAAAGAAAGGGTATTTTTAGCTATTGGGTTGGGATTACAAATAAATAAATATGTAAAAATGAGTTTCTTTACGGTTTAGTTGCTTATGTGGCATTTTTTTACGCTCTCGTGCGCATGAAAGAGCTTGAGACCGCTTGCTATACCATGTGGCAGCTAGGAGGTAATTTTATATTTACTTAGCCAAGCTTAGAAATATTTTTAAGACTAAGCCTAATTCAGGAACTAAAATAATAATTCGCCCCAAGTTTAAGAGTGTTTTAACCACTTCAATATTTATATATCTTTGTTCGTTCTCATTTTCATTTTATCTTTTTTAACTTCATGAATTGTTCATTATATTTATTCTTTTTAAAATTATATTAAGAGCATCTTTGTGATAAATTCACATTTCTAATTTTGGTGACTCCCGATTGTGGAAGGTAAGGAACTCCTAATCATGTAACGCCTTGATCTCTAAAGCAAACTCTTCCCAAGAAATTGCATCATTATTCAACAAATCAACCAATCTCACCAAAATATAATAACAAAAACAGGAAAACTCAAAAAACACAAATTAATCGAACTCATAAAAAAAAGGACTAATTGATTTGACTTAGTTTTTATGTTTTAAAATATTAATTAGTTACTTAATTTGGTTTTCTTTTAGGTAAAAATCAATCCAAATCAAATCAGGAACACCAAGTATCCTATTTATTTCCCTGTTTGAATTTTACAGAGCGCAATGTTTCCCCCCTTGTTACGTACGTCTTTTAAATCATCCATTTATTAAAATAGGAGTAATAGATAAAATTAAGAATATTAATACTCTTTTTCACAACAAAAAAAAAAGAAAGAAAGAAGAAGAAGCAGCCTCGAAATAGAACTCTTGGTGGAAGAGGTGAGACTCAAGCCAATTTAATAAACCAACAAAAAAGACATAAAAGCAAACATCATCACTATGTTGCCACACATCATTTATTAGAATACATAATCATATAATTTGTCTGTAACAGTAAACTACAAGTGGCATTAATGTTTATGGATGCTTCCTCTCTCCACCTGAGAAGCCTCGTATGAAACCTCCTCTCAAGTCTCAACCCTCAAATTTCAACTCTTTATAACGAGCCCTCAACACAATAACTCAATATCCCCTCCAACTTTGAACCCTTTAAATTCTCTTGTTTCACTAATTAAATGGGCTCAACACAAGAGAATTGCTCACTTGATTTGATTACACGGCATCTTCTTGATGATGATGCTTTCATGGAATATTACTGCTCCGAAATAACCCAATGTTCCTCCTCTTCTCAATCTCTGGACCCAACTTTCAATCTTGATATCTCAAGCTTTTTTAGTAGTTCAAAAACAGAGTTTGATTGTTTTGAATTTGAGACAAAACCAAATGTGTCAGCTACTCGTATCAGTTCGAATTCTCCCAAGCAGAGGAGTTTCAAAGAACGCAAGCCTTCTCTTAACATTGCGATACCTATGAAGCCTGTTGTTCAGAAAGTGGAAGTTCTCAGTGAGAAGAAGCATTACAGGGGAGTTAGGCAACGTCCATGGGGGAAGTTTGCAGCGGAGATTCGTGACCCAAACCGAAAGGGAACTCGAGTTTGGTTAGGAACCTTCAACACCGCCGTTGATGCGGCAAAGGCATATGACAGGGCGGCGTTTAAGCTTAGAGGCAGCAAAGCAATACTGAATTTTCCACTTGAAGTTGCTAACTTTATGCAACAAAATGATACTATTGAGATACCAAAACTGGTGAACTCAGGCAGTAAAAGGATCAGAGAAACGGATAATGAGGAGCAATTGGTTATCAAGAAGGAAATGAAAATAGAAGAACAAAGAGTCCTGAGTCCAGTGGCGACTCCATTAACGCCGTCAAGCTGGTCGACGATTTGGGACTATGGAAATGGAAAGGGTATTTTTGAGGTGCCGCCACTATCACCATTGTCTCCCCATATGGGTTTTGCTCATCTTGTAATGATATAATCGAAGGACAACTATCTAAGATGTTAGTATTCGATAAATATGCACCTGACCGTAAAGTATGTCTGAGGTGAATTTCCAGAACTAGGATTAGGATTCAATAGAAGATGGAGAAGTGGGGATGTATCTTTGGATTCTTGAATCTTTTCGAATTTCATTGATTAAGCGTTATTCAATGTAAATATGCAACCCGTCTAAAAAAATGTTCTATTTATCTTTTTCTTTTTTTTATTAATATGAAATATGAAAGCATAGACATTTATATGAAGCAGATTGTCTCTCGTAACAATGAGAAAAAGTTTCTTTTAAATATTTTTGTGAGGAGGTTTGTGTCTTCTCTATTTAAATGGAAGTTTTGTTGGTTTCCTATTAATTTTAATTTGTATATATAGCGAAGATAATAGTTGAAAAACACTATGAGTCACTTTTTTTTAGCAATATTTTATTTTTCAGAAAAACATATGATCAAAAGTAAACCTACCTGATATGAACAAGTATATCTGACCTTTCCTCTTGATTCATAATTAAGAAAGATGGGATCTAAATTCTTCCATCAATCTTGATCACAGTTCATCTTGGTTGCACCTATATATATATATATATATATATGATTAGGACTTAGAATAGGCAAATCATACGTACATCGTTTAGCTAGAATCGCCAAAACTGATTTCGAAAAAAATTAAAAAGAAATTGGATGTTTTTTTTTGGATATTGAAATGATTTTTAAGAGATGAATTGGGATTTAATTTGAACAAAAATCGGACTGAATTAGACTAAACTGGACTGTGCATTTTAAGAAAATCTGGACTTTGTATAAAACAAATCGGACTGCTTTGAGAAGTAAACAAAATTAGGATTTTGACAAAACTTGGATTCTAAAGATTTGCCTTCAAAAGTTGATAAAATTGGTTAAATTTTGACATCGCTTTGGACTGTTTTGGGTTGAGTCCAACTACAGTGATTCTTTTAAAGAAAATCAAAACCTTTTGGGAACTTAGAGTTGATATATGGGTCTTTGGAAAAAATTGTAGAATATGAATCGATCCTTTGGGAAATAGCATGAAAAAGTGGAAAACCTATTTCCATTTTCAAAATCTAAACATGTCATTTCAAATGAGTTACACTCCTTTGAACTCACTTAAAAAAATTGTAAAAAACATATGAGGAATGTTTGGACAATCATTAGACTAAAATTAGTTTTTACTCATAATTAATCTTAAGTGTACTTTAATCTGAAAATAATTGATAAATTACCCTATATGCGGACCAACTTTAGCAGAAGCGGCTCCATCGGTACGGCCATTAGACCACTAGTGCAATTACACCAGCAACAACATCAAAGTCTACAAATCCAACACCTGAAACTCACCTGAAACATTCGGACACAAATCAAATATGTTATCCAAGTGTAAACAATGCTACGAACTTGCTTGCACACTCGGAATACTCATTCGACAATGTTAAGACACTTTTCTACAAATTTCTCCAAAATTCTCAAACTTCACGAATTAGCAAATAAGGACTCAAAACACAATCAAACGCCTCAGGAAGCGAACTAAGGACTCGACGAAGTCATAAACAACGTTTCGAACTTACCGGAAGCGACGAAACTCGGAAATAAACTTGTATACTCAAAAGTCAACTTTGGGTCATTTCAAAAACTTCAAACTTAGGGTTTTCTCCCGAAACTTATCTAACTCACCTCGGGAACCATGACACCCATTCCCGCTAGTCACAAACCTCAAAAAAGTCTACGAAAAGGGTATTTTGATCAAGTAAGAGTGTTAAACTAAAAATGACCGAACTAATTATTACAGAAATAAAAATAATTAATTTTTAAAATGTCATATGAATGCTCTTTTTGGCCTACTTTTTAGCTCTCGCACTGCACAGAGAGTGGAGCCACTCACCATTCCACTTGGAAGTTGTCACTGCAGGGTTAAGATAGAAAAAGTTATAGTTTGGGGGTGGGGGTGTTTAACATCAACAACTCATAGTTTAAGGGGTCATTTGATAGCTAATTAGGAGACAGTTTATTCATGTATAAATTATGCATAAGTAATATCATGTTTTCTAGCTAGATCGAAGGTAAGTTATTCATATATAAAATTAATATAATGGTAATTGATTTGTAATTTAGATATTCACATAACTAATACATGTATAAGTTATGAGAAAATCTAAGTGATATTTTATACCGGATAGAAGATGAAACACTAATACATGCATAACTAATTCATGCATAAAATAATGCATAGATTCCCTCATAACTAATTCATGTCTAACTAATATTTGCATAATTCTAATCAGCTATCAAACGATGTTAAATAACAAAACATGGATAGCTTAAGATTTTGTTCGGAATTAACTCTTATTTTATAATCTAATAAAAATAAGAATGTACTTTACACTATGTATTATAAGTTAAAACATTTGGAGGTTTGTATAATGCTCCGAATTTAATATTACAAGGGGAAAAGAATAATGTAAAATAAACCCCAAAAGAATTATTACTACAAAAAAGGACACATGCAGCAACCTGGATAATTCCCTAGTTGATAAATAAAGGAAACAACCCTCTGCAAGTTGAACGATGCTTGCTTGCCTTAATGGAGCTGACGTTCCATGCAAGTCAAATCTATTGTCTATTGAAGCGTGTGATTATCTGATTTAAAAATTTAAGCGATTAGATAGAATATATTTTTAATATTTGATTATATTCTCAACACGCCCTCCTCACATGCTGGCCTGATTTTTTTCATGGTGCAAGCACGTGGAAATTCTTTTTGAGAATGAGTGGCGGTGAAGTTCGATCCCAGGACCTTTAGCCTGCTTTGATACCATATTGAAGTGTATGACCATCTGATCTAAAAGCTTAAGCTATTAGATAGAAACACTTTTAATATTTGATTATATTCTCAACAAGATCTATTACCTATATCATCATACTTATTATTCGCATTATCTCCTACATTATTTTTAGCAATATTACAAAGCATCAAGGCCGTTGATAGGTATGTTTGGATAGG
Organism: Anisodus acutangulus; assembly: GCA_029783415.1. NCBI lineage: Eukaryota > Viridiplantae > Streptophyta > Magnoliopsida > Solanales > Solanaceae > Anisodus > Anisodus acutangulus. Next base: position 44,596,623 of record CM056497.1, on the reverse strand, counting down.
AACAACAAAGTCAAGTGATCAGGTCCTTTTGCCTTTGGTCAATTCACGTGCTATGTTTTATGTTTGCTAGCGCCTTCCTGTTTACACCTATTTTTAATGAGTTTAAAATATATTTATATAATTAAATTATTTTAAAATACATAATTATATATAACTTTGTTTAGTTACATTTTGTAGCATCAATTGATAGCTTCTAAGTAACCTATCATAACAAGTTAAATGCACTGATAATGTAACAAAATTATTACAACATCAACGTAAATAACTTAAATCCTTATTCAATTAGTTATCTATGCAGATTCTTTTTTTTTTAAATCTATACACTAACAACATAAAATATATTTACATAATTAAGTTACTTAAAAGGTAATTACATGTAACTATATGCAATTATTGATAACTAACAATAAATGATAAAAGAAATTACTCACTTGAACAAATTAAACTCCACTAATAATTCATTGTGACACATATATTTTAATCCTTGTTGAAAGACATTACGTATTTCTTTGCACTGTGTTGTTAATTGTGTATATAGTAGTAAGTCTCCATTAATGTTTACAATATGTCATACAGTAATTCTTTTCTATTTCGTTGATATTGTTTCACATTTGGGTTTCTGCTGCATTTTAGTAAATTCAAGTTGATTACTTGACACCTACATATTCTAAAAGGAATTAATTGTATTTATACCGACATAATGATGGACTATTATACCAGCAATATGTTCACAAAGGGGTCGTATAAGCTAGAAGTGTCAACATTGTTCTACCGTACTACGCTACCGTTTAACACAATAATACTACAAATGATTTCAAAGATCTTTCCTCGAGTTTGATTTCGCTAATTTTCTTGTAATTTTAAATATTATATTTACTTTTTTAATTTAATTTACTCGTAACAATAATCATAAGAAAAATTAGTGTTGCAAAATCAAATTTGAGGATAGGAAATTGTCTCTCAAATATATAAATAAAAGCAGGCTGGAAATTGGACCCTGGTGGAAGACATAGGACTCATCCATCATTGAAAAAGAAAGCTAACAAAAAGACAACAATAGCACATATCACCACTTTGTTTCTAGCAGCAACCATTAAATATATTTAAAAATATTAAACACTCATTTTGGTCATAAAAAATATTCACTTTTTTTAATTAATTTTTACTTTATTCGAAAAATAAGTGTTTGGCTATAAATATTTTAAATTCAACTTGAGTTGTATTTTAAATTTAAAGAATAACTTATAATTTAATTTCCAACTTACTTTTTATTTTTTGAAGTTATATTTAAATATAAACATTATTTTAAATATTTTATAAAAAATATAATTAAATACAAACTCCAACTTCTTAATTTCAAATGAAGTTGAAAAATATTTAAAATGTATGACCGAGGACAACTAAGTACTTTATTATTTTGTGAAAAGATAAACTACAAGTAGGACAAGATTTTGGATTAGGCCACACGATGCTTCTTTTCTCCACCTCAGAAGGCTCGTAAGAAACCTCATCACTTCGACTCTCAAATTTACTTTGCTTTTTATAACAAATCCTCCAAACACTCTTTTTCCACTCAACTCACTCAAATTTTCTTTGCTCTTTAACTTTCAATCCTTCAAGAATTTTGAAATTAGATTTTCCAACATAAATTCTTTTGTTTCATTACAAGAAAAAAGATGGCTTCACCACAAGAGACTTGTAGTACACTTGATTCAATTAGGGAGCATCTTCTTGATGACATAGCTTTCATGGAACATTACTGCCCTGAAACAGAAACTACCCTTTATTCCCAAAGTTCTCAATCTCTGGACCGAACGTTCTCTTTTGAAACAACCTTCAACACAGCTGAAAGTTCGAATCTTGATATCTCAAGCTTCTTTAGTAGCTCAAACACAGAGTTTGATAGCTTTTCCGAGTTTGAGACAAAACCAAATGCTATTACCAGTACGAATTCTCCGAAGCAGAGGAGTTTCAAAGAACGCAAGCCTTCTATGAACATTGCGATACCCTCGAAGCCTGTTGTTCAGAAAGTGGAAGTTCTCAGTGAGAAGAAGCATTACAGGGGAGTTAGGCAACGTCCATGGGGGAAGTTTGCGGCGGAGATTCGTGACCCAAACCGAAAGGGAACTCGGGTTTGGTTAGGAACCTTCGACACTGCCGTGGATGCGGCCAAGGCATATGACAGGGCGGCATTTAAACTTAGAGGCAGCAAAGCGATATTGAATTTCCCTCTTGAGGTTTCTAACTTTAAGCAACAAAATGATGACGAGATTCCACAGCTGGTGAAATCAGGTAGTAAAAGGGTCAGAGAAATGTAGAATGAGGAAGTAGGAAGTGAAAAGAGAAGAACAAAGAGTAGTCCCGACGGCGGCGGCGGCTCCATTAACACCGTCAAGTTGGTCGACGATTTGGGACTGTGGAAATGGAAAGGGTATTTTTGAAGTGCCGTCACTACCACCATTGTCTCCACACATGGAATATTCTCAGCTTGTAATGATATAATCAAAGGAAACTACTATATAATTTGGGATGTTAGTATTTGATAATGCACCTGACTGTAAAGAAAGTCTCAGTTGAATTTTCAGAACTAGGATTAGGATTGTTGGGTCTTGAATCTTATCGAATTTCATTGATTAAATGTTATTTAATGTAAATATGCAATTAGTCTAAAAATTTGTTCGATTGATCTTATTCAATATGGAAATATGAAACGATAGACATTTATATGAAGTAGATGGTCTAATGAGAAAAAGTTTCTTTTAATTTTTGTTGTGAGTTATAAAAGGAGGCTAAATGAAATTGATGGTCTAAAGTTAAATATTAATAATAGATTTCAAGTATATTCAATAAAACTAGCTTCAAATACTACATAAGTAATTCTTTGTTATGCATGTGCATTTCGTGCGCCGCACGTGCATCCTCTGCACCGCACGTGCATTCCGTGCGCCGCACCTACATCCCTTGTAAATTAGTAAAAATATTTTAACAATTCAAAGTAAATTTAATGATGAAGGATGATTTTATTTCATCACATGTGATAGTTGAACTCAAAATTATTGGACATTATTTAAATTTCAATTATTGTTTAGGAATAATTAATTGAGCATAGGAACTACTACTATGAACTACTTCTAATTTAATTCAAAAAAAAATTAAAGAAAGAAAGTCTATATATCTAACTTTTACTTGTATTAACTGATGAAAAATGAGCCCCCAAAATTTTAAAAATTTAGAGGCCTAAAGTACTTAGTGGCTTTTGTATTGAGTGTGATCCGAAGAGGGTATATATCTCTTTGGTATTCTATAATGAATGTAGTAGTTGTATTATTGTACTAGTGAATACGTTGGCGCTTGGCGGGACTATAAAACTCTTATTATATTTATTATTTTTTAATATTTGAATATTCAAAATATTTTAAAATTTTTAATCTTTAAAATCAAATGGATTAAATTATTGTTACTTAGTTTTATTCTTTTTAATTTTTAATAATTATGGTTTTTATTCTTCCAGAAATAGTTGAATTTTATATAATAATATAATTTATATAGATAGAACATCGAATAAACGTAATTTTACGTTGTTCATTTTATTTTACGGGTTTCAATCTCTTTATGTTCATATGCTTATAAACTTTAAATATAGTTTTCCTTTGTTCATCTAATATACATTAAGTATCTATCTAACTTTTCTACTCTACCTTTCAAAAGTTACAATTTAATTTTAAAAAAAAATTCATCATCAATTTTATCTTTTCTCCTTGTCTGAGTCTGACTGTTTCTCTTGCTTTGCTTGTGATTATGCTTTGTCTTGAGCCGAGGGTCTCCCAAAAACAGTCGCTCAACCTACCAATGTGGAGGTAAGGTCTGCATACACTTTACCCTTCACAGACCCCACGTTGTGGAATTTCACTAGGTATGTTGTTGTTGTATCAATTTTATCTTTTCTCCTCTTTTAAACGTCGATCCAAGTATAGAATCTTAGAATAGAATTTCATTTAGGGTGATTTTTGCAGTCCAAAAAATCTAAGTAAAAGAGATAAGTAATAATAAATTTAGCTAATATCTCTTTTTCTATGAGAAAAAAATCTTTTAATAAATTAAGAAAATAACACAAACGAAATCTTGTAGATTAAGCTTTACCTTATCTTTTTGCTTCTTTTTACCTTTTCTCCTCTTTTCTTTTCTCTTCTTCTTTTCTTTTTTGCTTCCTCACTCATTCAATATTTACCTTTTTTTTCTTCTTTCACCGAAACATCACAATCTTTATAACCAACAATTTCACTTTAAAGCTACTCATCTTTTCCATTCTCAAAATCATTGAAACTATACAAAAATTTTAAAAAATATTCATTTCGTTTAAAATATTTTTCTATGAATTCAACACACGACTCGTCAAAATAGGAGAGAGAAATCGAAATAGAACATAATTTTCAAGCTTCAATTTTATTGAAAATCTTTTTGACTATTGAGAATTTTATCATTTACTAATTTCTTGATGTAAAATCAATTAGTAAAACTAATGATAAATAACATCTTCACTTACTATTGTTGATATATTTTTCACTTTAGCAGGTAATAGGTAAGCAACAAAAGTATGGTTACACTATCTATAAAAATACAAGATAAAGAAATGAGAAGTAAAAATTGTTCATAAAATAATTGGTTTAAAAAAATTAGTGTTGAAAATTCGCTTTCAATTCAAGAAAATACATACCCATTAGAGATCAAAAAGAAAGAAGAAAGAATAACACATATAGAAAACATAATAATATGCCAAAAATAAAATTATCATAAAATCATAAAAAAGGAGAATATTGCATCCACGTATAAATTCATTACTCACCTATTTTCAATCTGCAAAAAAAAAAATCATGCCATGTAAAAAGTATAACAATATAATTTTCTAGAAATTAAAAGGAAAATAAAAAAAGGAGAGTTCAAAAGAACTTATCTGGTGTAAAAGAGAATAATAAATTTGGTTGAAACAGGAAAATAGTGATTAATGCTTTCAATCCAAGAAAATTCATACCCATTAGAGATCAAAAAAGAAAGAAAGAGAGAATAACACAAATAGAAATCATAATAATACGCCAAAATTAATATTATCATAAAATCACCAAAAAGAAAAGGAGAATGTTGCATCCACATATAAACCTTTTACTCACATATTTTCAATTTGAAAAAAAAATCATAATCATGTATAAAGTATAACAATATAATAGTCTAGAAATTGTTAGTCTATTTACTTAGTCTTCTATTTTGAATAAGTCTTCCTAAGTATTAGGAATGCATTTGAATTGTTCTTCCTCCTATTTCTAAGGAATTAGTTTCCTCCTTATTGTTAGGAATTTCCTGTTGTAATCATGACTATTTATCTAGCCATCTGTTGGAATAATGAACGAGTGAGTTTTGTCTCACAAATTGTAAGTGTGTTTAGTATTACCTTGTTCTAACAATCTGGTATCAGAGTCATTGCAGGCCTGGTCGTTGTGAGAGGTTAGGAGTGCAGTATCCTAACAAGGAGTGAAAGAAAGAGAAAAGGAGATGGCAGGCGAGAGAGACAACCTCCTCAGCATCCCCAAGTTCGATGGCGATTACGAGAACTGGAGTATGCTGATGGAGAACCTGCTAAGATCCAAAGAATGGTGGAATCTGATTGAAACAAGCTATGTTGAGCCAACTCGAGGAGAAATTCTCAATGGAGCACAGAGACAAGCACTAGCAAACCTGAAGCTTAATGATCTCAAGGTAAAAAATTATATATTCCAAGCTATAGATAAATCAATTCTGAAAACCATAATTCAGAAAGATACATCCAAGCAACTGTGGGAGCCTCTCAAAACCAAATACAAGGGAAGTGAGCGTGTTCAACGAGCACAACTCCAACGTCTCAGAAGAGATTTTGAGGTACTAGAGATGAAAGAGAATGAGACCATCACAGAGTATTTCTCCAGAGTGTTGCTGGTGGCAACATAGATGAGAAATATGGGAGAAGACATGCAAGATAATAATATAGTGGAGAAAATATTGCGCACACTCTCTGAGAAGTTCACCTATGTGGTTTGCTCGATCGAGGAATCAAGAGACATTGACAGTCTTTCAGTGGATGCACTTCAAAGTTCCCTGCTACACCACGAACAGAAAATCAGTAGGCACCATCCCAAAAGTTCCAGCAGCGAGGAACAAGTCTTGAAAATCTCAGAAGAAGAAAGGTTCAGTGAGGCACGAGGAAGAGGCACGGGTGCATTCCGGGGACGTGGCAGAGGACGTGGAAGATCAGGGTTCAATAAAGCCTTGATAGAATGCTATAAATGTCATAAACTAGGGCACTTTCAGTTTGAATGCCCCAGTTGGGAGAAAGAAACAAATTATGTGGAGTTCAATGAAAAAGAGGAACTTGTCCTCATGGCTCACGTAGAGATACAAGACGCAAAAATGGAGGATCTATGGTTCCTTGATAGTGCTTGCAGCAATCATATGACTGGAATGAAGAAATGGTTCGCCGAAATAGATGAGACATTCAAACATTCAGTGAAGCTCGGAAATAATGCAAGGATGGTGGTTCATGGGAAGGGCTGTATTAAACTCAGGATTGATGGGCTGGTTCAAGTGATCAAAAATGTGTATTATGTTCCCTACCTCAGCAACAACCTGCTAAGTATCAGCCAATTACAAGAGAAAAAGCTTGCAGTCTTAATACAAGATAATACATGCAGAGTTTTTCACCCAGCAAGAGGACCAATCATGGAGACCAAGATGAGCGCAAACAGAATGTTTGCAGTCATATCATAAGAAACAATGTAAGACTCTTGCTTCCAAGCCACTACACATGATGAAGCACACCTGTGGCATTGTAGATTTGGCCACCTCAGCTATAAAAGTCTAAAGATTTTGAACTCGAAGAAAATGGTTCTCGGCCTACCACAGATAGGGAATCCAACCAAAGTATGTGAGAGTTGTCTCATTGGGAAGCAAAAGAGAGATTCTTTTCCAAAGCAAAGCAAGTGGAGGGCAACGAAGAATCTGCAGTTGGTGCATGCAGACATTTATGGTCCAATTAATCCGGTATCAAATGGCCAAAAGATGTATTTCTTGAGTTTTGTTGATGATTACAGCAGAAAATTGTGGAGTTTTCTCATCGCGAAAAAATCAGAGGCTTTCAATACTTTCAAAACATTCAAAACAAGTGTTAAGAAAGAAGCTGTACTCTCCATTTGCTGCCTAAGAACAGACTGAGGAGGAGAATTCAACTCGATTGAGTTCAACGACTTTTGTAAAGAACATGGCATCAAGAGACAACTAACTGCTGCTTATACTCTCCAACAAAACGGCGTGGTAGAAAGAAGGAATCAGACCATTATGAATCTGGTACGAAGCATACTCTCAGGAAAAAAAAATGCCAAAGGAATTTTGGGCTGAAGGAGTTAAATGGATCACATATGTGCTGAACCGAAGCCCAACCTCAGCATTGCAAGAGCAAACACCAGAAGAAGCTTGGAGTGGTGTCAAACCTGATGTGAAACACTTTAGAACCTTTGGCTGCGTTGGACATGTACACATTCCACAAGCAAAGAGAACCAAACTTGATGACAAGAGCTGCCAAGCCATCTTTCTTGGTGTCAGTGATGAGTCCAAAGCTTACAGAATGTACAATCCCAAGTCTCAGAAAGTTATGATAAGCAGAGACGTCGTGTTCGAAGAGAACAAGATTTGGGATTGGGGAAGGAATGGAGCAAAGGGCGTAGATGGCATCTCAAATACTTCTAACATACTCACTGGGGAAGATGCTGAAGATGGTAAGGTAGAATCTGATTTTCTTGAAAAAGAGGCAGCAGATGGTGGGGGAGAGGCTGAACACAATAGAGAAGAGGCAACAATAAATATCGAATTAGGTAATTCATTGAATAGCTCACAAGAGAGACCGAGAAGGGAGAGCAGGGCACCTGAGTATCTCAAAGACTATGTCTCTGGGCAAGAGTTTTCAGAGGAAGAAAATGAAGCATTCTTCTTAGAAGGGTAGGCCCTTCAAGTCTTTACTTCAGGGGAAGATCCATTGAGCTATGAAGAAGCTTCAGAACAGCCAAGATGGAGGAAAGCCATGCAGCAAGAAATTGAGGCAATCGAAAGAAACAATACTTGGGAATTAACACAACTTCCTCAAGGTATGAAAACTATTGGTGTTAAGTGGGTTTTCAAGACTAAATTCAATGAACTTGGAGTGGTGGAGAAATGCAAAGCTAGGTTAGTTGCCAAAGGGTATGCGCAGAGGTTTGGAGTTGATTATACAGAGGTGTATGTGCCGGTAGCAAGATGGGACACGATCAGAATCATTGTGGCAACTGCAGCTCAGAGAAACTGGAGCATTTATCAACTCGACGTTAAAAGCGCATTCTTACATGGTGAAGTGAATGAGTTAGTTTATGTCGATCAACCTCAAGGTTTCATCAAGAATCGAGAGGAAGGAAAGGTGTATAAGTTGAGGAAGGCACTCTACGGGTTGAAACAAGCTCCAAGAGCTTGGTTCAGCAAGATTGAAAGATACTTCATCAAAGAGGGATTCGAAAAGCGTGTCTCTAAACACACTTTATTCATAAAGAATGAAAACGGAGATAATATTTTAATCATCAGCCTTTATGTGGATGACTTAATATTTACCGGTAATTTTGAGAGCATGTTTCTTAAGTTCAAAGAATCAATGAGGAGAAATTTTGATATGATTGATCTTGGGAAGATGAGGTATTTCCTCGGGGTTGAAGTAATACAGAAAGAGGAAGGAATCTATATATGTCAAAGGAAGTTTGCCAAAGAAATTCTGGAAAGATTCAGAATGGATAAAAGTAATGGAGTCAAGAACCCGATAGTTCCAGGAGTCAAGCTTTCAAAGAAGGGAGAAGGAGTTGAAGTAGATCCTACACTCTACAAACATATGATAGGCAGTTTGATGTATCTCACGGTTACATGGCCTGATTTAATGTTTATGGCCTGCCTTGCTAGCAGATATATGTCTTATCCCACAGAGTTACACTTTCAGGTGCTGAAAAGAGTGCTCAGATAAGTCAGACACACAATAGACTTTGGAATAGAGTACAAACGAGGAGGAGATGAGACACTGTTAGCATACACAGATAGTGATTATGCATGTGATTTAGACGATCGTAAGAGCACATCAGGTTATGTATTTTCATTATGTGGAGGAGCCATTTCATGGAGCTCAAAGAAACAACCTATTGTTGCACTCTCAACCACCGAAGCTGAATATATAGCTAATGTTTCTTGCGCAACTCATGGAACATGGATGAAGAGGTTACTTGACAAGCTTGGAGGAAAACATGGGAAATGCATTCTGATTCGGTGTGATAACAGTTCTACCATTCAGCTTTCGAAGAACCCAGTATTCCATGGACGCAGCAAGCATATTGAGGTACGCTTTCATTTTTTGAGGGATTTGACTGGAGAAGAAAGAGTGAAGCTGGTGCATTGTGGTTCACAAGACCAAGTAGCAGACATCATGACTAAGCCTCTAAAGCTTGAATCATTCACAAGGTTAAGAGGGATGCTAGGGGTGATGAAGGTTCCTATGTAAATTGCTTTGCTTTCAGCATGCATTTTAGGGAAGGATTTGTTAGTCTATTTACTTAGTCTTCTATTTTGAATAAGTCTTCCTAAGTATTAGGAATGCATTTGAATTGTTCTTCCTTCTATTTCTAAGAAATTAGTTTCCTCCTTATTGTTAGGAATTTCCTGTTGTAATCATGGCTATTTATCTAGCCATCTGTTGGAATAATGAACGAGTGAGTTTTGTCTCACAAATTATAAGTGTGTTTAGTATTACCATGTTCTAATAGAAATTAAACACAAAATAGAAAAGGATAGTCCAAAAAAACTCACATGGTGTAAAAGAGATTAACAAAATCTTTTGAGTTTGGAAAGTAGTGATTAACACTTTCAATTCAAGAAAATTCATACCAATTAGAGATCAAAAAAGAAAGAAGAAGAGAATAACACATATAGATATCATAACAATACCCCAAAAATAATATATTATCATACAATAACCAGGAAAAAAAAGAGAACATGCATCTATATATAAACCCATTATTCACATATATAATAATATAATATTCTAAAAATTAAAATAAATTGAAAATGTTTTGCCTAGATTTTCTTTACACATTATGTCCATTTCTTAACATAAAACTATGAATATGAAACCCAACTCATTTATTCAAAGAAGCAACTATGTGTTTTGCCTAGATTTTCTTTTCGGAAAATGTCATATATACTCCTTACTATCCGGAAATAGTTGAACCCGTCCTTCGTTACACTTTTCGATGATGACACATGGCAAAATCTTACCGCCCCGTCCCTTTTATTTTTAATTAATTTAAAATCAGTCCAAAATTATGCATAGTAGCAGCAGTAGTTACATCAAGGAACAGAGCAGATCACGGCGAAAAATCGTCGGAAAATCAACTAGATCGTTGAAAAATTAAAAGGGCGCAACTCCATACAAAGTGAATTCCGGGCAGCAGTAAAACATGATAAAACAACGGCGAAAAAGAGGAAAAACGAAGAAGTAACAGTGAACAACAACAACTATATACAAAACTATAAGAAAAGCATAAGAGTCTCCAATTTAATGGAGCTCGCCGAAAAATTAAAGATTTCGCCAGAGACATCAAAAAAGAACAGGGGAAGAGAAGGGACGTCTGGCGGCGTTGCTATCAAGGCGTCTCCGGTGAAACACCACAACAACCATAAACAGTCGTTGGTGTTGGACTGTTTCCAGCCAAATCTGAATAGATCTGGTCGTTCCTCACTAATTTCGGTTAGCCATTGTTAAATAAGGCAATATACACACAATATACAAGTGTATATTGCCTTATTCAAAGGCCACGAAATCAGCCCATATTTGCCCATATTGGGCATCTCGATTTTGGCAGATTTTGTGACATAAAATATTGTATATTTGGAAAATATATGTGTAGTATATTGAAATGTATTTGTTACCTATAGTAGGTTTATACACTACCATAATTATAGAGTTAGAATTATGGTAGAATAAGATTTAGGAATAGAATAGGAATATTTTGGATCTTGTATATATACCTATTCAAGTAATGAAAATAATCAAGGGGATTATTTCTTTCATGGTATCAAGAGACTAGGTCTAAACAAAAGTTTTTCTCTCAACTTTTGTCCTCCATTTGGCCGAGACACCCCCCCCCCCTCGGGTTTTCTCTTCCAAAATTCGTCTTCCGCTCTAAAAAACACCTCTCTTAAATTTCCCTTTCCTCTTTGTTCTTCCAATATGTCTAAGAACAATTATCACCCTGCCCTCACGGTGTCCAATATCAAGAGCAATATCCCTATTGTCCTTGAGATGGAAAACGTCAAATATGCGACGTGGGCGGAGTTGTTTAAAAATCACGCTATCTCTTATCAAGTTCTTCATCACATCATTCCTCCCGCTAGACCTCTTCCTGCGGAGGATCCTGAGTTATGGATTACACTTGATGCTACCGTTCTCCGGTAGATCTACGCCACTATTTCGGTGGACCTTCTACAGACGATAATTGAGCCGGATACCACGGCTATGGCTGCATGGAATAGATTGCGTGACATATTCTAAGACAACTAACATTCACGTGTCGTCACACTCGAGCAGGAATTCTCTCTCGTTCGAATGGACGAATTTCCGAACGTTTCTGCATATTGCAAGAAACTAAAGGAGTTGGCAGATCAACTCCGTAATGTTGGCGCACCAATAACAAATAATCGTCTAGTTCTACAGTTGGTTGCCGGTCTTTCGGAGGCCTATAATGGTGTTGGACTCTCCTTCGCCAAAGCAACCCTCTTCCCGACTTCTATCAGGCCTGCTCCATGCTTACATTGGAAGAAGCCGGTTTGGCTAAAAAGGCGGCTACCGGAGCAAGCCCAGTCGTCATAGTGGCATCATCTCCTAGTTCTTCAGGTTTTGTGAATAATTCGAGTCAAAACCATAATAATGGTGGCGGCAAGAATAATCGCAAAAATAATAAAAACCGCGGGGGAAAACGCGGCAGTTCTGGTGGCGGTTCCGGTGGTCAACAAGCAGGCGGTGGGTCCCATCCAGGGTACAGTGGCCCACCACCCCCCTGGGCCCAGCAGTGGGGCCTATGACAGTGGAGCCCTTACCATCCAAAGAAGAAGCTTCAGCCGCTGGTCGCCAACACCCAGTGCCCAACACTCAGTTGGCGCCATCGCCGCTGCCCAAAGAATGCAAATAACAAAGAACTACGGCCCAAAGATCACCACGGACAGGAGTTCTTGGGCCCCGACCTTCGCAAGCCTATCATGCAGCACGCCCCACTCAAACCGATATCGAGGCTGCAATACACACACTGGGGTTATCTCAACCGGACTAAATTGGTATATGGACACCACTACTCACATGACTTCCGAATCAGGTACTCTCTCATCTTATTCCAATTTGAGCACCCCTCGGGGGATAATTGTTGGTAATAGCAGTTCTATTCCAATTCTAGGGTATGGTCAGAAAACGTTGTCTCCCCCCAATCCACCACTCCTCTTGAAAAATACTTTACATGCGCCTAAATTGATTAAAAATTTAGTGTCTGTCCAAAAGTTCACAAATGACAATTCTGTTTCTGTTGAATTTGATCCTTTCAGTTTCTCTGTGAAGGATTTCAAGACGGGGAGTCATCTCATGAGGTGTGATAGTAGGGGGGATATGTATCCTATCATGCCCGGTTTTAGTCCATCGAGTCCAGCCTTCTTTGTCGACTTTGCGACCATCTCTCCTTCCATGTGGCATGCTCGTTCTGGTCATCAGGATCTTCTATTTTATCAGTTTTAGATAAAAATAGCTTTATTTCTTGTAAGGGTACGAGTCGTACTCCAATTTGTCAGTCTTGTTCATTAGGAAAAATTGTTAAGTTGCCATTTGTAGACTCCAATTCTCATACTTCTATGTCATTTGACATCATTCATAGCGACTTATGGACGTCTCCGGTTCTTAGTTCAGTGGGTCATCGCTATTATGTTCTCTTTTTAGATGATTATTCTAGATTTTTGTGGACGTTTCCAAATGCAAATAAATCACAAGTGTTTTCCGTCTTCATCAAATTTAGAGCGTTCATTCGTACTCAATTCGAAAGAGACATAAAAAGTATTCAATGTGATAATGGAAAAGAGTATGACAATAGGGAGTTTCGAGATTTCTGTGTTACTAATGGGATCAATTTTAGGTTTTCGTGTCCTCATACATCTCCACAAAATGTAAAGGCCGAACGCAAAATTCGTTCCATCAATAACATTGTCCGAACTCTCTTAATTCATGCCTCCATACCCCCATATTTTTGGCATCATGCTCTACAAATGGCCACAAATCTTCTTAACATAATTCCGTCTAAAGATCTGACATATTCTTCCCCCCTAAAAATCCTATATAATAAGAACCCTTCTCATTCTCACATTAGGATTTTTGAATGCTTGTGTTATCCGTATTCCCATCCACCACAATTAACAAACTTCATGCTTGGTCTACCCCGTGTGTATTTTTGGGTTATCCGTCGAATCATCGTGGTTATAAATGCTTTGATTTATCCTCTAAGAAAATCATAATAAATCGCCATGTCATTTTTGATGAAACCTAATTCCCTTTTACAAAAGTTCATACTCCCGAGCCTAAGTCGTATAATTTTTTGGATGATCAAATATTCCCGTATATTATTCGAAATTTTTCGGACATCTCCCGCACCCAAAATCCTTCAAGGGCCCATCGCCCACCTGGACCCACAAGATCGCCAAGCCCAAAGAATTCCAAAGGATCGAACAGTTCCAAAGCAATTGGGTCGATCCAGCCAATTGCCGAACCGCTCGCTCGAGACTTCCGATTATCGATTTGGGCGGAGGCCCACCGTCTTTGGCGATCCGCATCGAGCCGGAAAATTCCCAAAATTCCCTCAATTCGTCCTCGAGTCATAGACCGGTCACTCGTAGTCAGCGGGGTATTTTTACACCTAAAAGAAATTTTAATTTACATTCTGATGTCTCTAAATCCCCATTGCCCCGCAACCCTGTGTCCGCATTAAATGACCCTAATTGGAAAATTGCTATGACTGATGAATATAATGCTCTTATTGATAATAAGACGTGGGAGTTGGTGCTCCGTCCATATGGTATTAATGTTATCAGATCTATGTGGATTTTTGCTCATAAGAAGAATTCAGATGGGTCCTTTACTCGACATAAGGCGCGACTTGTTGGTGATGGTAAGAATCAGCAGGTTGGGATAGATTGTGGTGAGACGTTTAGTCCGGTGGTCAAACCGGATACCATTCGCACGGTGCTTAGCTTGGCTCTTTCAAAGACTTGACCAATTCATCAGTTGGATGTCAAGAATGTTTTCCTACACGATGATCTCAAGGAAACAGTCTATATGCATCAGCCGTTGGGTTTCAGAGATTCAAACCGTCCTCATCATGTATGTTTGTTGAAGAAGTCTTTATATGGGCTTAAGCAGTCTCCAAGGGCCTGGTACACGAGGTTTGCTGACTTTGTTTCAACTATTGGGTTCACTTACAGCAGGTCAGATAATTCCTTGTTTATCTACCGCCGTGGTTCGTCCTTGGCCTACATTCTGTTGTATGTGGATGATATCATCTTGACCGCCTCTTCCGATGCCTTGCGCCAGTCTATCATGACCATGCTCAGTGTTGAGTTTGCTATGAAAGGCTTAGGGTCGTTGAGTTATTTTTTGGGGATTGCCGTCAAACGTCATTCGGTGGCTTGTTTTTTTCTCAACGAAAGTATGCTGCTGAGATCATAGAGAGGGCTGGGATGTCATCCTGTAAGTCCACTTCCACGCTAGTTGATGCAAACCCAAAGCTAAGTGTCCCAGCAGGTGCACCATAAGAGGACCCGACCCGCTATCGCAGTCTTGCAGAGGCCCTCCAGTAACTTACCTTTACCAGACCGGATATTACGTATGCAGTTCAGCAGGTGTGTTTATTCATGCATGATCCCAGGGTTGAGCACATGAATGCAATCAAACGCATCATTCGGTATATTCAAGGGACACTGGACTATGGGTTGCACTTATATCCTTCATCTACATCCACACTTGTCTCTTACACGGATGCTGATTGGGGTGGTTGTCCCGATACCAGACGGTCGACCCGCTCTTTGTATGTTCCTTGGCAACAACTTGGTCTCCTGGTCGGCAAAGCGTCAGGCAACTCTATCACGCTCAAGTGCAGAGGCAGAATATCGAGGGGTAGCGAATGTGGTCTCCGAATCATGTTGGCTACGTAATTTGCTTTTGGAGCTTCATTGTCTCATTCAGAAAGCAACCTTGGTATATTGCGATAATATTAGTGACATCTACCTTTCAGGTAACCCAGTTCAACACCAACGTACTAAGCATATCGAAATGGACATTCACTTTGTCCGTGAAAAGGTTGCAAAGGGTCACGTTCGCGTATGCCATGTCCCGTCTCGTTATCAAATTGCAGATATCTTTACAAAGGGTCTACCAGCGGTTCTCTTTGAAGATTTTAGGGACAGTCTCAGCGTTCGAAGATCGCCCGCTATGACTGCGGGGGTGTGTTAAATAAGGCAATATACACACAATATACAAGTGTATATTGCCTTATTCAAAGGCCACGAAATCAGCCCATATTTGCCCATATTGGGCATCTCGGTTTTGGCAGATTTTGTGACATAAAATATTGTATATTTGGAAAATATATGTGTAGTATATTGTAATGTATTTGTTACCTAAAGCAGGTTTATACACTACCATAATTGTAGAGTTAGAATTATGATAGAATAAGATTTAGAAATATTTTGTATTTTGTATATATACCTATTCAAGTAATAAAAATAATTAAGAGGATTATTTTTTCCAGCCATGATAATTTTCCAATAAGTACAATGGTGAAACAGACAGTTGATCGGTGACGAATTATCAACCAGCTCACGGTGGTGGAAGTTGCAGTGATAATTGTCCAATTAAATATTACAAAGTGTCAAAACCGTTGGAAAGTATGTTTCGAAAGGAACGATTAAGTCAAGTGATATGTCCCAAAAATTTAGGGTCCTAATTTTTTCCATTTGACGTTTGATATTTATATTGAATTTTTTAATTTATTCAATTTTGAGATACGTGTATGAATATTTTTTCTAATATTTAAATTTTAATAATGTGATAATTATACCACTATTACAAGCTAGAATCATGCTAGTGATATGATATGATGAGCCTAGAATAATGCTATCTAATCTATCAATATTAAGACTAATCTCTAGAATCACGCTATTAATATTAAGATTAATCTACCTACCATATACAAATGATATTACAATAATTACAATAATAATTATTAATAATATTAATAATTATTCTATCAATACGCAAGACCAATTAAAGAGTGAAGTGCTTCCTAAAAAGATTTTATTCATTCTGAGGCTCGAACTAAGAGTATTTATCATGTGATTCAGTTCAGTTTTATTGGTTATCGATTTGGCTTATTGGTTATCGGTTTGAAGATATTCTAAATCGTTATAGAATAATTTCAAATAAAAATATTTTTTTAATAAAATAAATAAGGCTTTCCATTAAAATTTAGTTTTAGACTACCGATCTTATTGAGCCGCCCTTCCTTTGGTCAATTCACGTGATGTGGTTTATGTTTGCTAGCGGCTTCCTGCTTATGCCTGTGTAGTGAGTTTAACATTGTATGGTATCTAAATTATATTTATACACTGAACTTATCTAAAATGTATATAATTATATGAAATTTTATTAATAGTATTGATTGATACTAATAAATGATAAGTTATCTATTACTATAACATTAAATAAATTGATGAAAAGTTTAAAAGTTTAAAAAATAAAATAAATCGATGATATAAAATTTATTATATATCAGTATAAATAAATTAAATTCTTATTTAATGAATTGTGTATGCGTGTTTATTGAAAGAAAATAAATCCGATTCTTTAATTACGTAAAAAATATTTACATAATCAGATTAATTTGAGATTTCTTGAAAGTCAATTGCAAATAACTATAATTAAGACGTAAGCAACCCTTCTACATAGAAGCAGGCTGGAAATTGGACCCTTGGTGGAAGACACAAGACTCGTCCATCATTGAAAAAGAAGGCTAACAAAAGGATCACAATAGCACATATCAGCATTTTGTTTCTAGGAGCAATCTTTAAATATATAAAAAAAAAGGCAGCTCGATACATTAAACTCACGCTATATACGGAATTCAGGGAAGGACCGTATCACACGAGTCTATTATTTAAATATATTAAGGGTGTGTTTGGTATGGAGAAAAATATCTTTCAGAAAATATTTTTTTAAATTTTCATATTTAGTTGGCCAAAAATTTCAAAAAATATTTTCTAAGAAAACAAATTCCTAAAAAATGAGAAAAATGACTTCCTAAATGGAAATAGAGAAAACAAGTTACAAAGTGACATTCCAAGTTTATTGTCTCCTTTTCACCCACCCAACGCCCCCAACCCCCACCCCTTGATAAACTCACCCCACTACCCCCACTTCTTACTCTATCTCCATCCCATAGTATATTGCTAGATTATATAAAAATATACTCGAAATAATAATTATTTTCTTCCTTACCAAATAATAAAAAATAGTTAAGAATCCCACATATTTTTCAAAAAAACATTTTGTAGGTTTTCCATGAAAATTATTTTCCATCATACTAAACACACCCACCCTAAGTACTTTATTGTTTTGTGAAAGGATAAACTGTTGGGTACTATTGTATATAAAGCAGTACGGGAAGTAAATAACTATTACAAGTGTTCGAAAGGATAAACTAATAGGCCAATGTTGAGAACTGTCGCAAGCTTGTTGTGTCTTGAATCTTGATAACCTGAAATCAAGAAATAACTAAATCTGGATGGTTACAACGTTGTGTGTTGAGTCGAGTGATTGCACTCTGTCCTTAAGACAAGATTGCCCCGTATATATGCTTTTACGTTAGTGGGCAATAGTCTTCCAAGATAAAATAACACTTTAATCTCAACACTACAAAGCAAATAGGTTGAGTCTGGCGAAGAAAACAAATACGAATCGACTTGCTGAAGAAATGGAAAAGGAAGGAAGAGTTTCTGCTTTCTCTTCTGTTTTGTCTTTGTGTATATAGTGTGTCTCTGTTGTGTATATGTGTGTCTTTGCTCACTGTTTTTCCACACTGTTTTTGCAGTGTTTTTTGTCACTGTTTTGTGGTATTTTTCTGTACTGAAAGTGCACTGTTTTTTGTGTTGTATATGTTGCATAATTGAGCCAAAAGGCATCAATATATAGCATGGGGGAGACTGCTCAACTGCCCAAGACATGGTTGTTAATGACTATTGAATGAGAGAATTAAACAACCATTATGGTCATTGAAGGAGGACAATTTGGGGTCCAAATAGATAATATCAGAAAGTCCCCACAACCCACGACCCGAGACCGGACCGGACCGGACGGGACGGGCGGGCGGCGCGCGTGTGGGCTTAGCCTTGAACCCAAGCACATCTAGGTCCTCACTCCTTTAAACACATGGGATACCCATTGGGGTCCCAAACCCTTTACCACTTTAGAGACTTATAAAGAGAGCAATTCTTCATTTTCCCACCGATGTGGTAGATTTGTCCCACACCATATTTCCATGCCTCAAACACCTTACTTTGTGGACCAATATCTCTTTCATTTCTCAACGAAATTTGACGATTCTTGGCCCTACGGTCATCTACTCACTTAGTAGATTATGCATGTGAGAAGAGACAAAGCCTCCAACATGCGGAACACTAGTGTTTAATTCATTAAATATGGGTGGACGCACCTCCCCTCCAAAGGCAAATTTCCAACAATCCCCTCTATGAAAGAGAGATTTTGGCGCACACACAAGGTGCCTACTTTCAGCAATCTTTTAGCGAAAATATATTGCATCAGGAGAGATAGATTCCGCTTTGAACCTTCCCTAGTTGATTACCACCGGACTTACTTACTTTGCGGTGAACGTGATGTCTTGAACCGTCAGTGTTTAGTGTAAGCCAAGACAATGATACCAACACAATAACTCTCCTTATTCGTTTTCATTCTTACGATTTTGTTCGTTGTGGCAGTGGACACACTTGGATTATTAAGTGCGTTCATTTGAGGCGGCCTTCCTCGCACTTAAATAGGTGATCTCCTACAAGGATCCTACTATACCCCACTTCACAAGTGTTAGGAATCATTAAAAGTTTCCCCAACCTTAACCTTAACCATTTGAGGATCGTAAAAGGTTTGGAAGCTTAACCTTTACCCACCATGCAGGTAGCACTTTAATGTCAATCGTGGGAACAACTTTGGATTCATGTTTCCGTACATAAATCATCATCCGAAGTGCTTCTTGCTTCCACCGAAGCGCTCAACTGAACCTTTTGCGGCTTAGTTTTCTCATTGAACAAAATTCTTGGGATCTCCAATTAGGATGGTTGGGTTACCACCGCAAAGGTTCATATTGTTTGGGTTTTAAGCCCATTCCCCTAGACAGACAGAACACTTGATCTCCGGAGTTAGTAAACAAGGAAGTGACACCCGTGATGATCAACTGTCATACGGTCTTATTTCTCCGACAGATCCTGACAGATATGTCCAGACACCGTCATCCGTGTCCTTCCTGAAGACGACCGGCTAGCCACAGTGTGTAACTGCTGAAGGGACAAATTTCTCCCAATAAAGGACGTCCTCTAATGAGTCGTGAAGTTACTCAACTTATTTCATGCTTTGTATAAAGCGATAAACTCTGATTCCATCATGAATCGGCCGATGCAAGTTTGCTTAGAGGATTTTCCAAGACCCACCATACACATTTATTTGTGGCTTTGGTGTTCTTCATATCTAATGTCCAGTTTGCATCACTTTATTCTTCCAGAACCGCTGGACATCCAGAATACCATAATCCGTAGATAAGCGAATAATTCAGATATCGTCATATCCAACTTAAGGCCTTCTATTGATCATTTATTAAGATCATCAGTGAACCTTAGTTCAACTGATCTGTTTGTAGGCCGATACCATGACGGTTGTAGTGTGTACAATACATTGAACTACACGTGACCTGTGCATATCGCTCCTTGTCTATGGGTGCACCATGATTCCAATCAGTTCTATGATTCATATCTATTGGTGGCTTCAACGAGACTGTCAATTATCTCACAACTGAGTTTGGAGTTAGAACAGTCCGTTAGATGTCTTAGAAATTCAATTCCGAAGATGTCATCTGAGATACTCATATCTTTTGTTTCAATATAATTTCCACTCTCAGACTGTTGGTTTTCCAACTGTTGGCTTTCTAACTTCAGAGTCAATATTTATGTGGTCAGATTCATTGTTTCTGTTTTATCTGAAACTTTCAGGACCAAAATTTAAACATTTCAGGGACCAAAATGAAAGTTCAGGAAGAAGCCCAACAGTCCAGCAAACCAACTCTGATCCTCTTCTTCCAACTCTCCGGTTAGGAAGGCTATTTCAACAACCATGCCACGCAAGACTGCAATGGCCCAGGATGTTAAGCTATTCAAAGGGGAGCACATGTACAAGTAGTCGAGGCCTTATACTCGTCAGTAGATCCATCTACTTTGTACTCACATTTGAGTATACATTTTCACAACCCAAAGGTTCTTTTCCCGGAGGAAGATCAACCATTACGCAAGTATGATTCTATATGATGGAATCTATTTCTCTCATTGTAGCTTCTTTCCAAAGCAGCGCTTTTGGAGATGACAATTATTTGTTAATTGTCCATGGTTCATTCTCAACCATACAAGCTAGAAGGACTGGAACAGGTCTTTGTCCCCTTCTTTGCTCTGTCTCGGTTCAATATCTAGACTCCCTGAGTTCTGCAGATCTGGAATATTAAGTTCCGCATAGCCAGCAACCTTTGAGTCATGTAGTTACGAAACGTCTAGTTCCGGACAGTCAGGCCCTCGCGGGTTCTTGTTAAGCTTGAACAATTACTTATTTTTCCTTTTCAAGAAAAGTTATCTTCAAAGAATTCAGCATTCTTTGACACCAAGAGGCGATAAGCACTCATTTATTTGCAGATCCAGTGGATATTGAATCTACAATCTTAGGTACAACTTGACCTATTTCGGTATTCCAACTTTTACCAAGCCACCCGACATAATTTGGGCGTACGGCTTTGCGCTTGGCTAACACTGTTGGACTGAGGTGAGTAATGAACAATCGTTTAATGAAGGATGCTTCACATTCTCCCCCTCTATCGCTACGAATTCCTTAATCCGTAGGCTTAGTTAATTTTCAACTTCTGTTTTGTAGCGCTTATCCGCTTCAATAACTTCATTTTTGCTTTTCAACAAACAAAAGATACAATACGTTGTACCATCATCAATGAAGGCCATAAAGTACTTGTCTCCCCCCTCTATTTTGTATAAACTTTAAATTACCCATAAAGGTGTGACTAAGTTCTAGAGAAGTGGTGCTACTTTTGCTATTTCCCTTGACGGAATTTGGAAAGGTGATTTTGCCTCTTCGCCTACTTCACATTCATTTTGAGGGTTTATGTCGAAAGAAGGCAACGATCTCAACTTCGTTAGCTTTTGAATGGCTTTCTATTTAACGTGTCTTAATCTATGATGGAATAGATGCACGAATTACAAATATATCATTCATTTGGCTACAGACATACTGTACCATTCTTAGTTATTACAGACCTGTTGGACTAGTCTCAAACCAGCATGACCAACAACGTCCCTTAAACCAAGTTTGGGACATGTATCACCTCATTTTAGAGTGATCTCATTCCCTGAAGTCCTATTGGGGACAACTTCTCTAACCCCTTCTACTTTAGAGGTGGCGTTGCTTCACATGAACAACCTCTTGCCCGTGGTTAGGGCGTAATCGGATCATATTTTATCTGGATACTCTGGCCCACTCCAGTTGCTTTGGCAGACTGAGTGTCCAATTTCTTTTCTGCCTTTCTTTAGGCCTTCAGATCATTTAAGACCTGAAAACTCTGGCCCACCTTACTAGGTGTCCATTACTTTTCCAATGAAATGAATTCTGGCCCCACTCCAGTCCCCCGGAGGCTTTGTATGACTGAGTGTCCAACATCATCACATCAAAGGAATTTTGGCCCACTCCAACCGCCCGGAGGCTTTGTATGACTGAGTGTCCAATATCATCCTATGAAGGATCTTCTGCCAAATAGTGTGACAGGCTCAACGTCTTTAGCTTTTAGTCTTCTTTCGTTATGATTGGTGCCCAGACAATTCTTGGCGCTTACTTAAGAGTGGTAATGATTTATACGATCGTGGATCTTTCTCCCTCGTATGCGCGAACATACTTTACACACTTTTATTAATTATACTTAAAAGAACGAATCTTTTTAAGTCGTTTACAAAATCCAATCTTTAAACGGGAAAGAAGAAGCGATTAAACTTATGATTTTAAAGCGTAAGGAATATAAATTATTTTGTGAAAACATTTTCATATTCCTCCTTACTTTAAGCCATTTTTAATCAGACATCATTTAATCTTTATTCTTGATAATGAGGAAAATAATTACTTATGCCGATTTCGGATTCTGGCCCACTTCAGTCACTTCATCGGACTGAGTGTCCATTTTCTCCTTACCATTATTCGGATCCTTTGTCTGGGACAGATATAGGCCTTCTGCTGCAAGATAGAAGCACATCTTCAGCCTTCTCCTCTTGTCCCAGTTGACATTCTCAACCTCTCGTAAGCGCTTCTTCCCACCACTCTCGGGAGCGGTGACACCATGAACACGTTGACCTTCAACGGCATCATCATCACTCTCTTCTACCAGAAAACCACAGCCATATCCAAATTTGGTCACACAACTTTTGACCGACATCTTTCGAACATTAATACTAATATAATATAATATTGTCTTAAATTATTGGGTACTATTGTATATAAAGCTGTACGGGAAGTAAATAACTATTACAAGTGTTCGAAAGGATAAACTAATAGGCCAATGTTGATAACTGCCGCAATCGTGTTGTGTCTTGAATCCTGATAACCTGAAATCAAGAAATAACTAAATCTGGATGGTTACAACGTTGTGTGTTGAGTCGAGTGATTGCACTCTGTCCTTAAGACAAGATTGCCCCGTATATATATTTTTACGTTAGCGGGCAATAGTCTCCCAAGATAAAACAACACTTTAATCTCAACACTACAAAGCAAATAGGTTGAGTCTGACGAAGAAAACAAATACGAATCGACTTACTGAAGAAATGGAAAAGGAAGGAAGAGTTTCTGCTTTCTCTTCTGTTTTGTCTTTGTGTATATAGTGTGTCTCTGTTGTGTATATCTTGTGTATATGTGTGTCTTTGCTCACTGTTTTTCCACACTGTTTTTGCAGTGTTTTTTGTCACTGTTTTGTGGTATTTTTCTGTACTGAAAGTGCACTGTTTTTCGTGTTGTATATGTTGCATAATTGAGCCAAAAGGCATCAATATATAGCATGGGGGAGACTGCTCAACTGCCCAAGACATGGTTGTTAATGGCTATTGAATGAGAGAATTAAACAACCATTATGGTCATTGAAGGAGGACAATTTGGGGTCCAAATAGATAATATCAGAAAGTCCCCACAACCCACGACCCGAGACCGGACCGGACCGGACGGGACGGGCGGGCGGCGCGCGTGTGGGCTTAGCCTTGAACCCAAGCACATCTAGGTCCTCACTCCTTTAAACACATGGGATACCCCTTGGGGTCCCAAACCCTTTACCACTTTAGAGACTTATAAAGAGAGCAATTCTTCATTTTCCCACCGATGTGGTAGATTTGTCCCACACCATATTTCCATGCCTCAAACACCTTACTTTGTGGACCAATATCTCTTTCATTTCTCAACGAAATTTGACGATTCTTGGCCCTACGGTCATCTACTCACTTAGTAGATTATGCATGTGAGAAGAGACAAAGCCTCCAACATGCGGAACACTAGTGTTTAATTCATTAAATATGGGTGGACGCACCTCCCCTCCAAAGGCAAATTTCCAACAATCCCCTCTATGAAAGAGAGATTTTGGCGCACACACAAGGTGCCTACTTTCAGCAATCTTTTAGCGAAAATATATTGCATCAGGAGAGATAGATTCCGCTTTGAACCTTCCCTAGTTGATTACCACCGGACTTACTTACTTTGCGGTGAACGTGATGTCTTGAACCGTCAGTGTTTAGTGTAAGCCAAGACAATGATACCAACACAATAACTCTCCTTATTCGTTTTCATTCTTACGATTTTGTTCGTTGTGGCAGTGGACACACTTGGATTCTTAAGTGCGTTCATTTGAGGCGGCCTTCCTCGCACTTAAATAGGTGATCTCCTACAAGGATCCTACTATACCCCACTTCACAAGTGTTAGGAATCATTAAAAGTTTCCCCAACCTTAACTTTAACCATTTGAGGATCGTAAAAGGTTTGGAAGCTTAACCTTTACCCACCATGCAGGTAGCACTTTAATGTCAATCGTGGGAACAATTTTGGATTCATGTTTCCGTACATAAATCATCATCCGAAGTGCTTCTTGCTTCCACCGAAGCGCTCAACTGAACCTTTTGCGGCTTAGTTTTCTCATTGAACAAAATTCTTGGGATCTCCAATTAGGATGGTTGGGTTACCACCGCAAAGGTTCATATTGTTTGGGTTTTAAGCCCATTCCCCTAGACAGACAGAACACTTGATCTCTGGAGTTAGTAAACAAGGAAGTGACACCCGTGATGATCAACTGTCATACGGTCTTATTTCTCCGACAGATCCTGACAGATATGTCCAGACACTGTCATCCGTGTCCTTCCTGAAGCCGACCGGCTAGCCACAGTGTGTAACTGCTGAAGGGACAAGTTTCTCCCAATAAGAGACATCTTCTAATGAGTCGTGAAGTTACTCAACTTATTTCATGCTTTGTATAAAGCGATAAACTCTGATTCCATCATGAATCGGCCGATGCAAGTTTGCTTAGAGGATTTTCCAAGACCCACCATACACATTTACTTGTGGCTTTGGTGTTCTTCATATCTGATGTCCAGTTTGCATCACTTTATTCTTCCAGAACCGCTGGACATCCAGAATACCATAATCCGTAGATAAGCGAATAATTCAGATATCGTCATATCCAACTTAAGGCCTTCTATTGATCATTTATTAAGATCATCAGTGAACCTTAGTTCAACTGATCTGTTTGTAGGCCGATACCATGACGGTTGTAGTGTGTACAATACATTGAACTACACGTGACCTGTGCATATCGCTCCTTGTCTATGGGTGCACCATGATTCCAATCAGTTCTATGATTCATATCTATTGGTGGCTTCAACGAGACTGTCAATTATCTCACAACTGAGTTTGGAGTTAGAACAGTCCGTTAGATGTCTTAGAAATTCAATTCCTAAGATGTCATCTGAGATACTCATATCTTTTGTTTCAATATAATTTCCACTCTCAGACTGTTGGTTTTCCAACTGTTGGCTTTCTAACTTCAGAGTCAATATTTATGTGGTCAGATTCATTGTTTATGTTTTATCTGAAACTTTCAGGACCAAAATTTAAATATTTCAGGGACCAAAATGAAAGTTCAGGAAGAAGCCCAACAGTCCAGCAAACCAACTCTGATCCTCTTCTTCCAACTCTCCGGTTAGGAAGGCTGTTTCAACAACCATGCCACGCAAGACTACAATGGCCTAGGATGTTAAGCTATTCAAAGGGGAGCACATGTACAAGTAGTCGAGGCCTTATACTCGTCAGTAGATCCATCTACTTTGTACTCACATTTGAGTATACATTTTCACAACCCAAAGGTTCTTTTTCCGGAGGAAGATCAACCATTACGCAAGTATGATTCTATATGATGGAATCTATTTCTCTCTTTGTAGCTTCTTTCCAAAGCAGAGCTTTTGGAGATGACAATTATTTGTTAATTGTCCATGGTTCATTCTCAACCATACAAGCTAGAAGGACTGGAACAGGTCTTTGTCCCCTTCTTTGCTCTGTCTCGGTTCAATATCTAGACTCCCTGAGTTCTGCAGATCTGGAATATTAAGTTCCGCATAGCCAGCAACCTTTGAGTCATGTAGTTACGAAACGTCTAGTTCCGGACAGTCAGGCCCTCGCGGGTTCTTGTTAAGCTTGAACAATTACTTATTTTTCCTTTTCAAGAAAAGTTATCTTCAAAGAATTCAGCATTCTTTGACACCAAGAGGCGATAAGCACTACTGTTATTTGCAGATACAGTGGATATTGAATCTACAATCTTAGGTACAACTTGACCTATTTCGGTATTCCAACTTTTACCAAGCCACCCGACATAATTTGGGCGTACGGCTTTGCGCTTGGCTAACACTGTTGGACTGAGGTGAGTAATGAACAATCGTTTAATGAAGGATGCTTCACATTCTCCCCCTCTATCGCTACGAATTCCTTAATCCGTAGGCTTATTTAATTTTCAACTTCTGTTTTGTAGCGCTTATCCGCTTCAATAACTTCATTTTTGCTTTTCAACAAACAAAAGATACAATACGTTGTACCATCATCAATGAAGGCCATAAAGTACTTGTCTCCCCCCTCTATTTTGTATAAACTTTAAATCACCCATAAAGGTGTGACTAAGTTCTAGAGAAGTGGTGCTACTTTTGCTATTTCCCTTGACGGAATTTGGAAAGGTGATTTTGCCTCTTCGCCTACTTCACATTCATTTTGAGGGTTTATGTCGAAAGAAGGCAACGATCTCAATTTCGCTAGCTTTTGAATGACTTTCTATTTAACGTGTCTTAATCTATGATGGAATAGATGCACGAATTACAAATATATCATTCATTTGGCTACAGACATACTGTACCATTCTTAGTTATTACAGACCTGTTGGACTAGTCTCAAACCAGCATGACCAACAACGTCCCTTAAACCAAGTTTGGGACATGTATCACCTCATTTTAGAGTGATCTCATTCCCTGAAGTCCTATTGGGGACAACTTCTCTAACCCCTTCTACTTTAGAGGTGGCGTTGCTTCACATGAACAACCTCTTGCCTGTGGTTAGGGCGTAATCGGATCATATTTTATCTGGATACTCTGGTCCACTCCAGTTGCTTTGGCAGACTGAGTGTCCAATTTCTTTTCTGCCTTTCTTTAGGCCTTCAGATCATTTAAGACCTGAAAACTCTGGCCCACCTTACTAGGTGTCCATTACTTTTCCAATGAAATGAATTCTGGCCCCACTCCAGTCCCCCGGAGGCTTTGTATGACTGAGTGTCCAACATCATCATATCAAAGGAATTTTGGCCCACTCCAACCGCCCGGAGGCTTTGTATGACTGAGTGTCCAATATCATCCTATGAAGGATCTTCTGCCAAATAGTGTGACAGGCTCAACGTCTTTAGCTTTTAGTCTTCTTTCGTTATGATTGGTGCCCAGACAATTCTTGGCGCTTACTTAAGAGTGGTAACAGTTTTCGCACAGTCAGCGGATCTTTCTCCCTCGTATGCGCGAACATACTTTACACACTTTTATTAATTATACTTAAAAGAACGAATCTTTTTAAGTCGTTTACAAAATCCAATCTTTAAACGGGAAAGAAGAAGCGATTAAACTTATGATTTTAAAGCGTAAGGAATATAAATTATTTTGTGAAAACATTTTCATATTCCTCCTTACTTTAAGCCATTTTTAATCAGACATCATTTAATCTTTATTCTTGATAATGAGGAAAATAATTACTTATCCCAATTTTGGATTCTGGCCCACTTCAGTCACTTCATCGGACTGAGTGTCCATTTTCTCCTTACCATTATTCGGATCCTTTGTCTGGGACAGATATAGGCCTTCTGCTGCAAGATAGAAGCACATCTTCAGCCTTCTCCTCTTGTCCCAGTTGACATTCTCAACCTCTCGTGAGCGCTTCTTCCCACCACTCTCGGGAGCGGTGACACCATGAACACGTTGACCTTCAACGGCATCATCATCACTCTCTTCTACCAGAAAACCACAGCCATATCCAAATTTGGTCACACAACTTTTGACCGACATCTTTCGAACATTAATACTAATATAATATAATATTGTCTTAAATTATTGGGTACTATTGTATATAAAGCTGTACGGGAAGTAAATAACTATTACAAGTGTTCGAAAGGATAAACTAATAGGCCAATGTTGATAACTGCCGCAATCGTGTTGTGTCTTGAATCCTGATAACCTGAAATCAAGAAATAACTAAATCTGGATAGTTACAACGTTGTGTGTTGAGTCGAGTGATTGCACTCTGTCCTTAAGACAAGATTGCCCCGTATATATATTTTTACGTTAGCGGGCAATAGTCTCCCAAGATAAAACAACACTTTAATCTCAACACTACAAAGCAAATAGGTTGAGTCTGACGAAGAAAACAAATACGAATCGACTTACTGAAGAAATGGAAAAGGAAGGAAGAGTTTCTGCTTTCTCTTCTGTTTTGTCTTTGTGTATATAGTGTGTCTCTGTTGTGTATATCTTGTGTATATGTGTGTCTTTGCTCATCGCTTTTCCACAATCGCTTTTGCAG
The DNA here is from genome assembly GCA_029783415.1 of Anisodus acutangulus. NCBI lineage: Eukaryota > Viridiplantae > Streptophyta > Magnoliopsida > Solanales > Solanaceae > Anisodus > Anisodus acutangulus. The sequence continues at coordinate 44,568,017 of CM056497.1, read as the reverse complement.
TGTTTTTGTCCTTGTTTTGTGGTATTTTTACATCTTGAAAGTGCCTTTGTTTTTCGTGTTGTATATGTTGCATAATTGAGCCAAAAGGCATCAATATATAGCATGGGGGAGACTGCTCAACTGCCCAAGACATGGATGTTAATGGCCATTGAATGAGAGAATTAAACAGCCATGTAATGGTTATTTATGTCCATTGAATGAGGCTACTCAACTGCCCAAGTAATGGCTGTTAATGGAGGAGTTAACAGCCAAGTAATGGCTGGTTAATGCTCCAAAAATCAACTCCAACGGTAGGCAGAAACTTTATGCCTTCCGTCGTTCCCAAATTTAACTTTCCAGAAACTCTAGGGACCAAACTGTAATTATTAAATAATTTGGGGTCCAAAGAGATAATATCAGAAAGTCCCCACAGCCCATGACCGGACGGGACGGCGCGCGTGTGGGCTTAGCCTTGAACCCAAGCACATCTAGGTCCTCCCTCATTTAAACCCATGGGATACCCCTTGGGGTCCCAAACCCTTTACCACTTTAGAGACTTATAAAGAGAGCAATTCTTCATTTTCCATCGATGTGGTAGATTTGTCCCACACCATATTTTCATGCCTCAAACACTTTACTTTGTGGACCAATATATCTTTCATTTCTCAACGAAATTTAACGATTCTTGGCCCTACGGTCATCTACTCACTTAGTAGATTATGCATGTGAGAAGAGACAAAGCCTCCAACATGCGGTACACTAGTATTTAATTCATTAAATATGGGTGAACACAACTCTCCGCCAAAGGCAAATTTCCAACATAAACTACAAGTAGCACTAAGGTTTATGGATTAGGCCATACGATGCTTCCTTTCTCCACCCGAGAAGGCTCGTAAGAAACCTCATCTCTTCCAGTCTCAAATTTTCTTTACTCTTTATAACAAATCCTCCAAACACTCTTTTTCCACTCAACTCACTCAAATTTTCTTTGCTCTTTAACTTTGAATCCTTCAAGAATTTTGAAATTAGATTTTCCAACATAAATTCTTTTGTTTCATTACAAGAAAAAAATATGGCTTCACCACAAGAGACTTGTAGTACACTTGATTCAATTAGGGAGCATCTTCTTGATGACATAGCTTTCATGGAACATTCCTGCCCTGAAACAGAAACTACCCTTTATTCCCAAAGTTCTCAATCTCTGGACCGAACGTTCTCTTTTGAAACAACCTTCAACACAGCTGAAAGTTCGAATCTTGATATCTCAAGCTTCTTTAGTAGCTCAAACACAGAGTTTGATAGCTTTTCCGAGTTTGAGACAAAACCAAATGCTATTACCAGTACGAATTCTCCGAAGCAGAGGAGTTTCAAAGAACGCAAGCCTTCTATGAACATTGCGATACCCTCGAAGCCTGTTGTTCAGAAAGTGGAAGTTCTCAGTGAGAAGAAGCATTACAGGGGAGTTAGGCAACGTCCATGGGGGAAGTTTGCGGCGGAGATTCGTGACCCGAACCGAAAGGGAACTCGGGTTTGGTTAGGAACCTTCGACACTGCCGTGGATGCGGCCAAGGCATATGACAGGGCGGCGTTTAAACTTAGAGGCAGCAAAGCGATACTGAATTTCCCTCTTGAAGTTGCAAACTATAAACAACAAATTGATACTATTGAGATTCAAGCAGACGTGAAGTCGGAAAGAAAAAGGGTGAGAGAAACAGAGAATGAGGAACAAACAGTTATCAAGAAGGAAATTAAAATAGAAGAAAAAAGAGAAGTCCCAGCGGCGGCAGCGGCTCCATTAACACCGTCAAGTTGGTCGACGATTTGGGACTGTGGAAATGGAAAGGGTATTTTTGAAGTGCCGTCACTACCATCATTGTCTCCACACATGGAATATTCTCAGCTTGACTGTAAAGAAAGTCAGGTGAATTTTCAGAACTAGGATTAGGATTGTTGGGTCTTGAATCTTATAGAATTTCATTGATTAAATGTTATTTAATGTAAATATGCAATTAGTCTAAAAATTTGTTCAATTGATCTTATTCAATATGGAAATACGAAAGCATAGACATTTATATGAAGTAGATGGTCTAATGAGAAAAAGTTTCTTTTAATTTTTCTTGTGAGTTATCGAAGGAGGCTCAATGAAATTGGTCGCCTAAAGTCAAATATTAATAATAGATCTCAAGTATATTTAATAAAATTAGCTTCACATGCTACACAAGTACATCTAGTCATTTCGTGCATCGCACAGTATTCTTTGTTATGCATGTGCATTTCGTGCGTCGCACGTGCATCATGTGCGCCGCACGTGCATCCCTTGTCAATTAGTAAAAATATTTTAACAATTCAAAGTAAACTTAATGATGAAGGATGATTCTATCTCATCACATGTGATAGTTGAACTCAAAATTATTGGACATTATTTAAATTTCAATTATTGTTTAGGAATAATTAATTGAGCATAGGAACTACTACTATGAACTACTACTATGAACTACTTCTAATTTAATTCAAAAAAAAATTAAAGAAAGAAAGTCTATATATCTAACTTTTACTTGTATTAACTGATGGAAAATGAGCCCCCAAAATTTTAAAAATTTAGAGGCCTAAAGTACTTAGTGGTTTTTGTATTGAGTCTGATCTGAAGAGGGTATATATCTCTTTGGTATTCTATAATGAATGTAGTAGTTGTATTATTGTACTAGTGAATAGGTTGGCGCTTAGCGCGATTATAAAACTTTTATTATATTTAATATTTTTTTAATATCTAAATATTCAAAATATTTAAAAAAAAATAGTCTTCAAAATCAAATGGATTAGATTATTGTTACTTAGTTTTATTCTTTTTAATTTTTAACAATTATGGTTTTTATTCTTCCAGAAATAGTTGAATTTTATATAATAATATAATTCATATAGGTAGAACATAGAATAAACGTAATTTTACTTTGTTCATTTTATTTTACGGGTTTCAATATCTTTATATTCATATGCTTATAAACTTTAAATATAGTTTTCCTTTGTTCATCTAATATACATTAAGTATCTATCTGACTTTTCTACTCTACCTTTCAAAAGTTACAATTTAATTAAAAAATTTAAGAGTTTTTTGAATGACATCGTTGATTTGACAATACTATGCTATCTTTTGAACGCTTTATATGACACACTTATATTGCGCTACTTTTACATGTGCAAAAATCATGACATAATTGTTGGTAATGGCAACTCTATTCCAATTCGTGGTTACGGTCATGCAACTTTGTTTCCCCCACATCCACCTATTGTCTTGAAAAACGCCCTTCATGCCCCTAACTTAATTAAGAATTTGGTGTCTGTCCTTAAATTCACCACTGATAATTGGGTTTCTGTTAATTTTGATCCTTTTGGGTTTTCTGTGAATAATTTCAAGACGGGGATACCTCTCATGAGATGTAATAGTATGAGAGATCTTTATCCAATCACGCCTGCATCCAGTCTCTCGAGTCAAGTCTTGCCATCTACTTTTGCAGCTCTAGCTCCTTCCTTGTGGCATGCACGTTTGGGTTACCCTAGGTCGTCCATTGTTTATTCTTTGTATAAAAATAATTTTATTTCTTGTAAGGGTACGCGTAGTACTCCAATTTGTCATTGTTGTCCTTTAGAAAAACATGTTAGATTACCATTTGTAGCCTCTACTTCTCGTACTTTAATGTCATTTGATATTATTCATAGCGATTTATGGACATCTCTCGTTTTAAGTTCTGTGGGTCATCGTTATTATATTCTATTTTTGGATGATTATTCGAATTTTTTATGGACCTTTCCGTTAGCAAAAAAATCTCAAGTTTTTTCCACCTTCTTAAAATTTTGAGCATTCATCCGTACCCAATTCGAATGAGAAATAAAAAATATTCAATGTGATAATGTCAAAGAATATGATTATGGGTTGTTTCAGAAAATTTGTGAAAATAATGACATAGTTTTTTGTTTCTCTTGTCCGAACTTTATTGGTCTATGCTTTCGTACTCCCTTCCTTTTGGCATAATGCTCTACAAATGGCTACTTATCTTCTTAACATTCTTCCTACCAAAGTCTTGACATATTCATCCCCTCTTAAATTCCTCTATAATAAGAATCCGTCGTATTAACATCTTAGGGTTTTTGGGTGCTTATTTTATCTTATATTTCTGTCAACTACAATTAACAAGCTTCAAGCCCGTTCTACTGCTTGTGTGTTTTTGGGTTATCCATCTAATCAGCGTGGTTACAAATGTTTTGGTTTATCATCTAATAAAATCATAATTAGTCGTCATGTTATTTTTTATGAAACCTAATTTCCATTTGCTAAAGTGAGTAGTCTCGGACCTAGTTCGTATAATTTTTTCGATGACGAGGTCTCCCCGTATATTATCCATCATTTATCGGACTTAACCCACACCCAAAATCTGCCAGCGAGCCCACTGCCCGTTGGACCTACTATTCCGTCGCATCTGCCTAGTGCGCCAGACACTCGGCCCAATACCGATCTCTCAGATCGTTTCTAGTGGTCCAACCCATCGCCCTCGCGGTTTCGGTGTTGGGCCAAGAGCCCATCGCCGCCATCCCGCCCCCATCCGAATTTTCCCCAAAATCCACACAATTCTCCCCTGAGTCACGACCGGTCACTCGTAGTCAACATGGTATTTTTAAACCAAAAAGACATTTTAATATGAATTCTAATGTTCTTGAATCCCCCTACCCCGAAATTCATTGTCTGCCTTAAATGACCTGAATTGAAAATTGGCTATGAACAACGAATATGGTGCTCTTATTGAAAATAAGACGTGGGAGTTGGTGCCCCATCCATCTGATGTTAATATTATTCAGTCTATGCGGATTTTTACTCATAAAGATAATTCTGATGGTTCTTTTGCATGACATAAGACTCGTCTTGTAGGTGATGGTAAAACTCAGCATGTTGGCATAGATTGTGGTGAGACATTTAGTCTGGTGGTCAAACCGGCTACCATTCGCACTGTTCTCAGTCTGGCTCTTTCAAAGGCATGACACATTCATCAGTTGGATGTGAAGAATGCTTTTTTACATGGTGATCTTAAGGAGACTGTTTACATGCATCAGCCCTTGGATTTTCGAGACCCCAAATATCCTCGTCATGTTAGTTTATTGAAGAAGTCCATGTATGGACTTAAGTAGGCCCACATGCTTGGTATAAGAGATTTGCATACTATGTTTCGTCTATTGGGTTTTCTCACAGCAGGTATGATAATTCATTGCTCATATATCGTCGTGGTACTTCCCTGGCTTATATTCTCTTACATGTGGATGATATTATCTTGATTTCCTCTTCTAATGCTTTACACAAGTCTATCATGACACTACTCAGTTCTGAGTTTGCTATGAAAGACTTGGGGCCATTGAGTTACTTCTTGAGGATTGCTGTCACTCGTCATGCAGGTGGGTTATTTTTATCACAACAGAAGTATGCTGCTGAGATCATTGAGTGAGCTGGTATGCCCTCGTGTAAGTCTACTTCCACTCCAGTTGATACTAAGCCCAAGCTAGGTGTTGTGACTGGCTCACCTTACGAGGATCTCATCCACTATCGCAGTCTTGCTGGAGCACTTCGGTATCTTACTTTCACGGGATCAGATATTACGCATGCCGTATAGCAGGTGTGTTTGTTTATACATGATCCAAGGGTTGAGCACGTGAATGCGCTCAAAAGCATTATTCGATATATGTAGGGACACTTGACTATGACTTACATTTATATCCATCATCGACGGCTACACTTGTCTCGTATACAGATGCTGATTGGGGTGGCTGTCCAGATACCAGATGCTCCACGTTTGGCTATTGTATGTTTCTTGGTAATAACTTGGTCTCGTGGTCTGCGAAGCGACAATCTACATTATCACGTTCTAGTGCAAATGCCGAGTATCGAGGGGTAGCCAATGTGGTGTCTGAATCATGTTGGTTACGTAATCTTCTCTTAGAACTTCATTGTCTCATTCAGAAAGCTACCTTGGTTTATTGTGATAATATTAGTGACGTCTATCTTTCTGATAATCCGGTTCAACACCAGCGCACTAAACACATTGAGATGGATATCCACTTTGTTCGCGAAAAGGTAGCTCGTGGACAAGTACGCGTCTGTCATGTCCCCTCCAGGTATCAAATTACAGACATCTTTACTAAGGGTATTCCCTCGATCATTTTTGAATATTTTAGAGACAGTCTCACCGTACGAAGACCGTCCGCTATGACTGTGGGGGTGTGAAAGAATATACTGTGATATACACGGTATAATCATTGCCTTGTGTATACCGTGTATATCATGGAAACACAAGGAAAAACATCATTGTGTATACTTGTATATTTAGGTAACATATTGTTGTATTTAATTAGCATTATACACTTATCATAATTATAGAATTCTGGTACAAATAAAATAGGGTTTTAGGAGTAGAATAAGAATTGAATTTTTCATATTATGAAAATTGTAAATTATATATATATTCATTTATTAATAAAAAAAATCAAAAAATTATTTCTTTCCGTAATCTTCTCGTCTGGGCAATTAGGTCATGTAATTCTAATGCAACCAAATTAACTTGAGAAAGTAACTAGAGTTAGGTCACTCAATGTTGGAAAATATTGCGCGGGTAATTTTTAGTGCGTGCCATAATAATTTCAATCAACCAAGCATGCTAAATAGATATTACACAGTAGCCTTTTACACCTAGGTCAGGACTCTACATCCCTAGGCTTTACTTTTATTGATAGAGCTCCAGCTTAAATTCATGCATGTCAAATGTTTGTAATTTGATTTTTAGTTTTAAACACATCGAGTAAACTTTCAAACATGTTTTCTTTGAGGTTAAAACTACGTTAGCTTTCTGCACACACATTAGCTTAAATTGCACACACAAATTTCTTGTGGGTATGATCTCGACTCCATTATTAAGATAGTATATTTGGAAAGATAGTCATATATCTCAATTGATAGGTGTAATTTGGACCGATCAATGTTTAAAATACTAATCCTTTTGTTTCAATTTATATGACTCGTCTTTCTTTTTAGTCAGTCCAAAAAAAGAATGACACATTTTCTTATTTGACAATAATTTAACTTTAAACTTTACATTTTACGATTAACGAGATGATTTATAATCACACAAATATCTTTGGCTTGTTTTAGATCACAAGATTCAAAAGTCTTCATTTATTTCTTAAACTTCATGCTCAGTTAAACAATATCATATAAATTGGGACAAAGGGGTACTAATTTTGAACATCTATGGTGCTTAGATGAAATTACATAAAATAAAGGGAGTGTGAATAGTGTGATGTCAATCAGACTTCGGCCAGGAAAACACCAAAAATTAACTTCTATTAGTTGGAATAGTTCAAATCCAGTTTAAAATGAAATAATATATTTTGGTCTACTATGTAGTCAACCTTAAGAAATTCAATAGATTTTATGATTTCATTATCAACAATTCTCATCGAATTATATCTTTCTATATATTATAAATTTACAGGTCCCAATTTAAAATTTACAAGAAAAATCCCAATTTAAAATTACAAGGAAAAACTATGTAAATGTAGCCCAAAAGAATTAGGGGTACTACTAATACTATTGAAAAGACAAAGAGCGACATGCGAATTCAGGATTTCAAAAGAAGGGATGCATCATTGCTGAAAGATAGAATAATTTTCCTTGGAAATTTCTTTCATTATTCACAATATATATAGTTGTACAAAGGTTGATTCCTAATATGGTACGAATCCCAACTTACCTTACAAAGGTTGATTCCTAATATAATTAGAATCCTAAGTTACCTTAAATATACATCTATCATAATTACAAAATATACAGAGAATATTCGGAGAATATTCGCTAATACTCCCCCTCAGACGGAGCGGGAGGAGGCCGAACGCTAAGGCTGGATCAGAAGTCTGTGAAGAGCTGTCGCGGTAGTCCCTTTGTGAAGATGTCTGCATACTGATAAGAGGAAGGCACGTGTAATATTTTTACCTGCCCACGGGCAACCTTCTCTCGCACAAAGTGGATATCCATCTCAATATGCTTAGTCCGCTGATGTTGGACCGGATTATGAGACATATAGATGGCAGATATGTTGTCACAATAGACTATAGACACCTTGCGGAGTGGACACTGGAGTTCCAAAAGAAGATTTCGGAGCCAACAGATCTCAGCAACTACGTTAGCAACACCGCGATATTCTGCTTCAGCACTCGAACGGGAAAGTGTGCCTTGCCGCTTGGCGGACTATGAGATAAGATTATCCCCAAGAAATACACAGTACCCTGAGGTGGAGCGACGTGTGTCGGGGCATCCTGCCCAATCTGCATCCGTATAGGCAAGTAGCTTGGTTGGGGCAGAGGGGTATAGATGTAAGCCGAAGTCTAGTGTGCCCTTAACGTATCTGATAATACGTTTGAGGGCGGCAAAATGGGACTCTCGGGGGTCGTGCATGAACAGACACACCTGCTGAACGGCATATGCAATATCAGGCCTAGTGAATGTAAGATACTGAAGAGCACCTACTAGACTCTGATATAGAGTGGGATCAGAAACTGGCGCACCGTCATTGGCACTACGCTTGGATTTTGAGTCCACCGGAGTTGACATAATTTTATAATTTGCCATCTTGGCCCTGTACACTATCTCTTCGGCATACTTACGCTGACACAGGAACATAGTGACTGCAGATCTGGTCACCGATATACCCAAAAAATAACTTAGTTTGCCCAAGTTAGTCATAGCAAATTCAGTTTTGAGTAGAGCAATGATTTCATTCTTCAATCCATCAGACGAGGCAGTAAGAACAATGTCATCGACATATAATAGCAAGTATGCAGTGCTGCTACCTCGGTGAAAAGTGAAGAGAGAGGTATCACACCTGCTACATACAAAACCAATCTGCAGAAGATACCTGACGAACTGATCATACCAAGCGCAGGGTGCCTGTTTCAATCCATACAATGACTTCCTAAGACGACACACAAACTGCGGAGCTGCCGGATCAACAAAGCCAGGAGGCTGATTCATGTACACATTCTCTTTCAAATCTCCATGAAGAAACGCATTCTTGACATCAAACTGATGAATCGGCCAATGCATGCCCATAGCAATACTGAGAACAATCCGAATAGTGGCCGGTTTAACAACCGGACTGAATGTCTCACCACAATCAATACCATCCTGCTGATTAGTGCCATTGGCAACTAGTCTTGCTTTATACCTCTCTAAGTCACCACTGTCTCTGAACTTGTGCCGAAATAGCCACATACACCGGATAACATTCACACCTTCTGGTCTAGGTTCCAAATCCCAAGTGTTCTGCTTGGTTAAAACGTTAAATTCCTCGCACATGGCCGCATTCCAATTTGGGTCCAATTTTGCTAGTTTTGGATTTTTTAGAATGGGTGATAAGGTTTGTGTGGAGAGATTGAATTGAACCTTAGATTTGAAGATCCCGTGTTGTGCACGAGTCTCCATGTGATGTGAGGGCAGTGGTGGTGGGTCTTTGTGAGGTTCTTTGGTCGGGTTACGGACCGGTGGGCGGCGATTGAGATGGGTGTATTCGGGTGTGTGTTGGGTGAAACTGCGAACTGCGGGAATGGTTCTTTGGAGTCTTTGGGCGGTGATGTTCTTGGTGGTGCAGTGACTCGGCCCAGAAATTTGTAGGGGGTGAGCGAGCTGTTGGGGTGGTCTTGGGACGATGGCTAGGCTGTCGGAATAGTGAAAATATTGTTGGTATAGATTTTGGATGACCGGGGACAGACTTGGTTCATCGAGAAAGATGTAATCGGTGGTCTGAAATTTTTGGAGATTTGAAAAAGGAAAGGTTGTCTCGTCAAAGATGACGTGATGGGAGACGATGATTTTGCGAGTAGCAATGTCATAGCACAAGTTGCCCCGATGATTAGGAGATAGACCAAGTAAGACACATGGAAGAGTGCAAGGAGTAAGTTTGTTCGGTGCAATGGATGCTATGTTGGGGTAGCATAAGCATCCAAAAATACGTAGGTGATCATATGATGGTAGCCTACGGTATAAGATTTTGGTAGGTGTCTTATTTTGGAGAGTGCTAGTTGATAAAATATTAAGAAGGGATTCTACCATTTTGACAACATAGACCCAAAGGCGGTGGTAGGCAATCATGAAATAAAAGTGTGCGGACCATGTTATTGATGGTACGTATAATTCTTTCAGCCTTTCCATTTTGGGAAGAAGTATATGGATAAGAAAAACAGAAAAACATGCCTTGTTTAGAACAGAAATTGTGAAATGCTGAGTTATTAAAAACACGTCCATTATCACATTGGAATGATTTAATAGATTTTTCAAATTGTGTCTTAATGAATTTTTGAAACTCGAGGAATTTTGCAAAAACTTCAGATTTGAATTTCAGTGGGTAAATCCAGACAAAATGTGAAAAATCATCCAAGAATACTAGATAGAATTTATGACCTAAAGAGCTAGCAATCGGAGATGTCCACAAATCAGCATGAACAATATCAAAGGGAGAAAAAATAACATTGTTTGATGACATAAAGGGAAGACGAGTATGTTTGCCTAATGGACAAGAAAAACAGTGTTGGGCAATTTTCCCATTATTACATTGAATACGCTTAGAAGTCCTAAGAAAAGTAAAAATTGGGTCTCCGGGGTGTCCGAGTCTGTTGTGCCAAGTTGAGGGAGAGATCGCCGCAAGGGATAAATGTGCTTGCGGTCGGACAGCGGAAGATTGAGTGAATGGGTAGAGATCTCCCACACTATTGCAGCGTGTAAGAATTTTTCCCGTATTGAGTTCCTTCACAGAAAAACCAAAAGGGTCAAATTCGACAGACACATAATTATTGCTAGTGAATTTTCTAACAGAGATTAAGTTTTTAATGATGTTAGGTATGTATAGGACGTGGTTTAAGGAGAAAGGTGGGTGTGGATGTTTGGTGTGTATGTTACCGTAACCTTCAATTGGAGTGCGATAACCATTGCCGACAGTAATAAATTGAGGACACTTTAATCGACGTAGTTGAGATAGGTTACCTGACGTCCGGGTGAGGTGAGATGTGGCTCCGGTGTCCATGTACCAATATTCTTCGGGCTGTTGAAGGTTCACGCTGGTGTAGGCCTGGCCCAAAGCAGTCGGGGCCCAGTCTGTCTTCTTCTTCTTCTTCTTTGGTAGTAGGTGGGCTGCTTCTTCTTCTTGGTTAACTGCACAGGTGGTGGCGAGGGCCCAGAGGCGGTCGACCACGGCTGGCTGGGCCCTGCGTGCAGTGCGGGCATGCGGCGAGGCCCGGTCTATTTGGTTGGGCCACTGCTGCTGTTGGTTGTACCCCTGCTGCTGCTGCTGGTTGCGTTGGCCCTTTCCGCTTCCCTTGCCTTTGTTGTTGCGACCTCTGCCGCCACGACCTCCGCCACTGGCCTGCTGCTGCTGTTGTACCTGCTGCTGCTGCTGGCCGCATGTGTTGTCATCCCGTCAACGGCTAAGGCCTTTTGATTGTGTTCCTCTTGTTTAGCACGTCTAGTTTCTTCCAACAATAGTTGTGAACGTGCTTTGTTGAAACTTGGGAGAGGGACGGCTTGTTGAATCATTATTGCGAGTGTGTCATATTCACCTTTCGGTAAACCCGCAACAAGTTGAAGCACCATCTTGGTTTCTGAAACAGAAGTCCCAACGTTGGATAGTTGATCGGTGATGAGTTTCAGTTGCTTACAATATTCAGACATGTTGTTAAAATTCTCGAGGCGGGTATTGTTGAATTGCTCTTCTAAATACACGACCCGAGTATTTTTATTGTCCTGAAATATTTCTTCTAGCCGGACCCAAAGTTCACGTGTCATAGCACCTGTTTTCATGATAGTGCACAATAGGTCTTTGGAGATGGTGTTGTAGATCCATTGTTTGACGATGGCGTCAAGACGACGCCAGATTGAGTCTGTAACATCGGTGGGACGAGGAACAGATTCGTCAATATGATCGAGCACGTTGTATGCATATGCATGAATGTAGAATAGTTTCATACACATGGAATATTGACAGTGTTCTTGATCAAGAATTATAGGAATAAAATTCTTAATATTGTTAACGGTGAATGCCGGATGAAAAGAAGATACTGAACGTTGAGAGGGGTTGTCAAGTGTGCCAGTGGATGAACCGAAATTTATGGGGGAAGCCATTGTTGAAGGGAAAATTCTGGTTGCCTTGGCCGAGAAAAGAAATTTCTGGTTGTGGCCGAGAATGAGGAAGAGAGGGGAGAAGAGTGAGGTTTAGGTTTAGGCTCTTGATACCATGAAAGATAGAATAATTTCACTTGGGGATTCCTTTTATTATTCACAATATATATAGTTGTACAAAAGTTGATTCATAATATGGTACGAATCCTAACTTACATTACAAAGGTTGATTCCTAATATAATTAGAATCCTAAGTTACCTTAAATATACATTTATCATAATTACAAAATATACAGAGAATATTCAAAAAATATTCGCTAATAATTGCTTTTAAAGATTATTTTTAAAAAATGCAGAAAATTGAATTTGAGCCCTCAACCTTAAGTAACTAAACCAAATGCATAACCAATGCACCACTCAATATAATTCGATCACAAGTTTTTTTAATTAATATTAAATATATTTTAAAAATTATACACATAAAATATCAAGTTTAATTGAATGAAAATGAATTCAAGTGACCTATTTTGTACCTAAATTCGACCCTGCCTACTTGATAAAAGGCAACATCGTCTAGGAAGTAACCCTTTCCAATTTGAACAATGCTTGCTTGCCTTGTTGGAGCTGACGTTGCATGCAAGTCAGATCTGCCTATATCATCATGTACTTATTATTCGTATTATCTCAAGCCGTTGAAAAGTATGTTTCGAAAGGAACAATAAATTCGAGTGATCAAGTCCCCTTTGCCTTTAGTCAATTCACGTGCTGTGATTATGTTTGCTAGCGCCTTCCTGCTTATGCCTTTGTGTAATGAGTTTAAATTTTGTATAGTATCTAAAAATATACGTATTTATACATTGAACTTATCTAAAATGTATATAGTATTGATTGATAACTAATACTCTCTCCATTTTAATTTATGTGAATTTTTTCGAAGTATCATAGTCAAATTTTATAATTTTGACATAAATTTTTCAAGTTTGTAAAAATAAAATTTATATATTTAGAAACTGCATTAAAAGTACTATAATTCATGATAATTTATAATTCAAATAATTTAGAAAAAAACGTAAGAAAATGTGATCAAAGAATCACCTTGTAGATTTCTCAAATAGTGAAAGGGTTCACATACATTGAAACAGAGGGAGTAGTAAATGGTAAGTTATCTATTACTATAACATACGTATTAAATAAATGAAAAGTTTAAAAGTTTTCAAAAAAATTAAATTGATGATATAAAACTTATTACTCTCTCTGTCCCAAAAAGATTAACCTACGTTTCTTATTAGTTTGTCCAAAAAAGATTGACGTATTTCTATATTTAAAAATAATTTAACTTTATGATATGATTTACAACCACACAAATATTTCAAAAGTCTTTATTTCTTGAACTTTGTGCTAAGTCAAACTAGGTAAATCTTTTTGGGAAGAAGGGAGTATATGTTAGTGTAAATAACTTAAGTTTTTATTTAATTAATTGTGTTTGCGTGTTTACTTAAAGAAAATAAATTCTATTCTTTAACTGCGTAATAAAATATTTACATGATTACTAAAAATTACTTGAAAGACAATTGGAAATAACTATAGCTAAGACTTAAGCAACCCTTCTACACAGAAGCAGGCTGGAAATTGGACCCTTGGTGGAAGACATAGGACTCATTGAAAAAGAAAGCTAACAAAACGACCACAATAGCACATATCAGCAGTTCGTTTCTAGCAGCAATCTTAAAATATTTTTTAAACATTTTAAGTACTTTCTTGTTTTGTGAAAGGATAAACTACAACTAGCACTAAGGTTTATGGATTAGGCCATACCATGCTTCCTTTCTCCACCCCAAAGGCTGGTAAGAAACCTCATCACTTCGACTCTCAAATCTTCTTTGCTCTTTATAACAAATCCTCCACACTCTCTTTTTCCACTCAACTCAATATTCTCTCAACTCTGAATTCTTCAAGAGACTTGTAGATTCCCCAACATAAATTCTTTTGTTTCATTACAAGAAAAAAATATGGCTTCACCACAAGAGACTTGAAGTACACTTGATTCAATTAGGGAGCATCTTCTTGATGACATAGCTTTCATGGAACATTCCTGCCCTGAAACAGAAACTAGCCTTTATTCCCAAAGTTCTCAATCTCTGGACCGAACGTTCTCTTTTGAAACAACCTTCAACACAGCTGAAAGTTCGAATCTTGATATCTCAAGCTTCTTTAGTAGCTCAAACACAGAGTTTGATAGCTTTTCCGAGTTTGAGACAAAACCAAATGCTATTACCAGTACGAATTCTCCGAAGCAGAGGAGTTTCAAAGAACGCAAGCCTTCTATGAACATTGCGATACCCTCGAAGCCTGTTGTTCAGAAAGTGGAAGTTCTCAGTGAGAAGAAGCATTACAGGGGAGTTAGGCAACGTCCATGGGGGAAGTTTGCGGCGGAGATTCGTGACCCGAACCGAAAGGGAACTCGGGTTTGGTTAGGAACCTTCGACACTGCCGTGGATGCGGCCAAGGCATATGACAGGGCGGCGTTTAAACTTAGAGGCAGCAAAGCGATACTGAATTTCCCTCTTGAAGTTGCAAACTATAAGCAACAAATTGATACTATTGAGATTCAAGCAGACGTGAAGTCGGAAAGAAAAAGGGTGAGAGAAACAGAGAATGAGGAACAAACTGTTATCAAGAAGGAAATTAAAATAGAAGAAAAAAGAGAAGTCCCAGCGGCGGCAGCGGGTCCATTAACACCGTCAAGTTGGTCGACAATTTGGGATTGTGGGAACGGAAAGGGTATTTTTGAGGTGTCGCCAATGTTTACTCCAAAAAAGCTATAGTTGAATTTGCAAATGATACTAAGAACACGTGTATTGATTGTAATAGTTGATAATAATTAATTGATAGTAAGTAATAAAAAGAAAGAAACAAGTAAGAAAAGTAGCCTGAAAGTGCGGTAAACTTGGATGAATCTTCTTAGGAAAATCGGTTCGGTCCTCAGTTAAATTGCTCCGGTTATGAGCAAAAAATGAGAGCTAGTGGTTATCTTAATAAAATTGAGCATATAAGCATAAGTAATGAGAATTGGATGCGCCCCTAACATGAATGTTGGACTCATTTTATAGTTATGAATTACAAACGTTACGGACTTAAATTCCTTCTCCACTTAAATGTCATCAATGCTAATTATGATCATTGATGGACTCTTAATGATTGAAGAATAACGGTTGTAACGGCTGAGTAATTATTGAGTAATGGTTGGCACCATGTATGGTTCCATTACAAGCTGAGTGCCTTCGAGTTTTCCGTCGGTGTCAACTGGCTCGATTACCATTCGATATCATCTTGATCAGCTGCCACTCAACCTTGCATTAGTACCCGGATTCACCCCAATATAACTCACGTTTGATACAAAGCATTGCTACTCCATTCGATCTCATACTTAAACCCTGCCACGTGAGGTGTCGGTTTTCACGGTATACAGATATTCCCCACTTTTCCCGAATCAAAATTTACCAAAGTGATGGAAAGTGAAAATGATTCCTTCCTTCTTGCCGGAAAGTCATGTAATCACCCTTGCTACTGTCATTAAAAATCTTGCCGATAAAACTCTCTTCGGGATAAAAACCGGACAAAGAAAAAAAGAGTGCAGAACCTTAGGAATTCATATGACATCTCCGCCACCAATTTTTATTTCATCAATGGTCGGTCAATGCTGAAAAAGTAACACTACCATATAAAGCTTGATCTCGGATTTTTAGTGCTCATTCGGAACTTTTAATCTTTGAGTTTCGACCCTTGAGTTTTTAGTTATATCAGAAACTTCTCGTGGGTTTTTAGTGTACCCGAAACTTTTATTATCTCACGGCCTTTGATATCGGGGATGTTAATGACCATAAATTTCTATTTTTGGTTTTGCTAAAGTTCGGGAATTAAATGCATCCGGTTAACTTTACAACCAGGAAATAAAGCATCCGGCCTTTAGCCATTAGACTTAAACAAAGTTTTAACTTAGTTTTAACCAGGAATAATTCCTCCGGTATGAAGCCTTTTTATCTGTGGCTTTATTGAAACTTTAACTCCTTTAATTTTCATCCGGGATTAATCATCCGATTATTGGGTGAAGTTTTGGGCCTAAAGTCCTTATGCTTATGAAAAGGACGTCTCATTTTCATCATGGCACAATTGTTAGAATTCGTAGTCCTTAGGATTTGTAGTTCTTAAGTGTTAGGATTCGTAGTCCTTAGGATTTGCCGCCCTTATTTGCTTTTAAGTGTGAGCAAATTTAAAAATAATTTTGTTCATTCAGACATATATAAGGATGTTTAGAAGGTGTAAGTTTTTCTTCATTCATTCCTTGAACATACACAAATACTTATGCATACAAGATAGTTTAGAGAAAATTAACGAAAGTACATTGGAAGAGAATTGCGGCCGAGATGACATCTATTGGGTCTAGCCAATTCCTGATTTTGTTTCCTTCTATCTTTTTTTCCCCGGGGCTGATCTGGCAGTCCCCGGTCTTTTTTCTTTATTCCGTAGTCAGTTCAGGTTATCTCTGATATTTATTCTTGAGTATGAAGTATGATGATTCAAGCATGGTGCATTCAGGCATAGTGCCTTCCTTTAACTCCGCTCCAGAGACATCTTCAAATGTTTTTTGTACTTATTATCGTAGTTCCCACTACTTTGATGCAACAGTCCCTAGTGTTCGTACACATTACTATTTTTCATGTAAATTATTTAAGGTGATTCGCTCCAAAAATGCTCCTGCCTCCTGTTAATCCGTGATCCCGATGGATACGGTACGAACTGGTGTCTGAAATGCCTCCGATTAAAGTTTGTTGATCTTTATTCCGGGTCATAGAAGACATCGATGCAATTATCCGATCATCTTCCACGAGAATGTTAGACTCGTATCTATTATGTACGACTTCATGTCAATGACGGGAATTCCAACAGGTTCTCATTTAATTTGAACGAAGCACTGGAGCTCCTAGGATTCATCCCCTGGGTGAAAGCTTTAGATGTCCATTCGTACGATACTCGGGGAAGAAGCATCTGTTCCTTTTGGAACTTGGTCACGAACTCCTGTAACAATTCCGTATCCTTCTAAGCAATTTTGAATATATTCGTTTTTCTTGATTGAATTTTTTAGCTTCAGCATGTGCCTTTATAAAAAGCATCTGCAAGCATTTCAAATGAGTTAATAGAATGTTCGGACAATTGAGAATATCATGTCATTGCTCCTTTGGACAATTTTCACAAAATTTCTTCAGCAAAATGAACTCTATCTCATCCGGATGCATGTTGTTTCCCTTTACCGCACAAATGTATGAGGGTGATGCTCATGTTGATCCATAGTTCCATCAGACTTCGGGAGATCTGGCATTTTAAAACTTTTTGGTATCAACCTCGGAGCTGCGCTCAGTGGAAATGAAAACTGGATGTATCTCTTTGAGTCTGTTCCCTTCAGAATCAGAGGCACCCCGAGAATATGTTCTACTCATGAATTGCAGGTTTCAACCTTCTTTTCGTTAGCATCCATTCACTTAGTTAAAGCTTGAAGAATTTTCAAGACCTTCGAAGACTCATTTTCCCCCGAACCAGTGCCATCTTCTTCGATTCGATCCTCTTCTCGGGCAAGATATTGATCCCGAACGGGACGAGTTTCGTCTGCAGCACATGCTTCGTTGCTCTTCTTTTACAACTGAGTAATAGCCTTTTGTTGGTCCTTTAGCATGTAAAAGATTTGAGCCAAATTTATTTCACCATCCTCATCCTCGTCTGGTGTCTTTTCACGTGACCTTCTAGACCCTTGGGGTGAAATCACGGGGTTGAAATTCAACGGATCAACGGGCGAAATGCCATTCATTGGATCAACAGGCGGAACACCGTTGTTGTTATTGATATTGTTAGCACCATTGTCCCCGTTGTTGTTGTCATCATGGTTGGTAACCTCACCTTGAATGTCACTAGTCATTCTGCAACACTTAGTTTTAACCTGAAATCACAAAATCTCGAAAGAAACAAGTGAAATTTGAGTTTGAATAAATCACCACTATTATCCTTAGCCCCACGATGGGCGTCAAACTGTTTATCCCAAAAAAGGTACAGTTGAATTTGTAAGTGATTTTAAGGATACGTGGATTGATTTTTAATAGTTGATGATAATTAACTGATAGTAAGTAATAAAATGAAAGAAACAAGTAAAAAAAGTAGACTGGAACTGCGGTAAACTTGAATGAGTCTTCTTAGCAAAATTGGTTCGGTTCTCAGCTAAATTGCTCTGATTATGAGCCAAATATGAGAGCTAGTGGTTATCTTCATAATAAAATTGAGCATACAAGCATAAGTAATGAGAATTTGATGCCCCCCCCAACATGAAGGTTGGACTCCTTTTATAGATATGAATTACAAACGTTACAAACTTAAATTTCTTCTCCACTTGAATGTCATCAATGTTAATTATGGCCATTGATGGCCTCTTAATGACTGAAGAATAACGGTTGTAATGGTTGAGTAATGCTTGAGTAATGGTTTGGTAATGGTTGACATCATGTCTGGTTCGATTACAAGATGAGTGCCTTCGGGTTTTCCTCCGGTGTCAACTGGCTCGATCACCATTTAATGTCATTTGGTTCGGCTGTCACTCGACCTTGCCTTAGTACCCAGAATCACACCGGTATAACCCACATTCGATACAAAACATTGCTACTCCCTTCGATCTCATACTTAAACCATGTCACGTGTCGTGCTGGTTTTCACTGTATACCACTACTATCACCATCATCTCCAAATATGGGATATTCTCAGCTTCTAATGATATAATTGTTGGAAATTTGCCTTTGGTGGGAGTTGCGTCCAATCATCTTTAATGACTTAAACACTAGGATTCCGCATGTTGGAGACTTTGATTCTTCACACGTGCATAATCTACTAAGTGAGTAGATGACCGTAGGGCCAAGGATCGTCAAATTTCGTTGAGAAATGAAAGAGATATTGGTCTACGAAGTGAGGTGTTTAAAGCATGAAAATGTGGTAGAGACCAATTCTCCCTCATCGGTGGGGGAATGGAGATTTGTTTAGTTTATAAGTTTCAAAATTGGCTAAGGGCTTGAGACCCCAAGGGGTAACCCATGTGTTTGAATGAGGGAGGACCTAGATGTGCTTTGGTTCGAGGCTAAGCCCACATGCGCGCCGCCGCCGCCCGCCCGTCCCGTCCCGTCCGGTCTCGGGTCGCGGATTTCCTTTGAGTTTCACTTGAGTTCCCTTTGCTCATTTGTTGAGTTGTTGTTTTATCTTGGGAGACTATTTTCCCGAACGTAGAAAGGATATATACGGGACAATCTTGTCTTAAAGACAGAGCGTCACTCGACCCAGCAAATCAAAGTGCTTGTAATCTCAGTTTATTGAAATTTCATTTTGTTGTTACTCATTTACCGTTTCCTGAAACCATTGTAATCAACAATAATTAAAGGACAACTATGTTATTTAATATGAAATGTGAGTACTCGATGGATGAAGGATAAAAATATGCACCTGACTGTAAACTGTCTGAGGTGATTTCTCTAATAAAAATTAAAGATGTGAGTATAGGGGAACATGATTCAATAGGAGATGGAGAAGATGGTGTGTCTGGGCTCTTGTGTAATTTCTTTGATTATATATTGTTTTAGGTAAAAACATCAGTCAGAATAAATTCATCCGGTCCTTTCTCGAACTCCGCACATAGCGAGAGGTTAGTGCACCGGACTGCTTTTTTTTTTAAAAAAACATCAGTCAGATATCTGTTCGATTGGTTTATTCATTTCTATGAACTGAGAAGTAAGAAAGCATAGACCTATAGTAAAGATTCAGCAAGACCATATATAAAATGTTTATATTTATGTTTCTTTGTTATTTTTCTAAAGAAAATGTTACTGTCTATATTTAGAACTTTTAATTCTTTAATTTTAACCGTTCACATGATATGGTATATTTAAGACCATATATAAAATTCAAAAAATATTTTGATACATTATGCAAATTATTAATTTAATATCATAAAATTCACAATCATTTTTATTTTCTTAAACTTCGCATTCAAACAAACTAAAATACATAAAACGAACATAGGAAGTAAAACTTCATATATAGATAACTCGGCGGGGTAGGGCAAACTCTTAACGGGCGAGGGCAAGAGGAGATTTAAATGGAACGGAGCGGGGCAAGATAGGGCAAGAAAAACTATTATTTTTGAAGTTTTTTAATGGGGCAGGACAGGGGAAGATTCACTTCTCTTCACGTCTGGTGTCACCGAAACTGAGATCTCTTCACTGGTTCAATATTTGACTAAGCCTACAATGGTAGGTATAATTTAAAATCATGGTTTAGATGAATTTCATTATTATTCTTCATTTTTTATATGTTGTCAAACTGTCAATAAATCAATATAGACTTTTTTTTTTATGATAATAGCTCACAAATCACACAAGAGAAATAACCCGCACTAAATAAACCTTGTGCGATAAGTTCGATCCAGAAGACAAATCCCTCGATGTCTTAAGCAGGGTGTTTCAAACCTGAAACCTCCATTATAGAAGCCTCACATACTTAGGTTAGGAACAATACTCTTAAATTTTTTTATTAGGAAACACTACTAAAAAATGAGAAAAATCGATGGAAAAAAACTTACGAACAAAACCAACGGAAACTTACGAACAAAACCGACGGAATCCGTCGGTTTTTTCGACAATTATTTTCAATCTTTTTAAAAAAAACGGACGTACTTCCGTCGATTATTTTCGCGCAAAAATTATAATTATTTTTTATATTTTTTCAAAAATAAACCGACAGACTCCGATATTTTTTAATTATTTTATACAAAAACTGACTGTGTTAATCGGTTTTTAGAGAGAAAAATTATAGTTTGTGTGTATTAATTAAAACAATAGAAATATTTGATCAAAGAACATGAGCGGTCTAATGGTAGAATTGTTCAATGCTCAGGTACTGGGTTTGATTCCAAGTTGCTACATTTCATTATTTTATTTTAAAAGAAATACCGACAGACTCCGTCGGGTTTTTTATTTTATTTTTTTAATTTCACATAACCGACGATGTTCACGTAACTCGGAACTTCAGCTAATCAATTAATTAATTAGTTGGAGAAAAACTAGTCAATCAAACTTCTTAATTACTTGTCCAACATGACCAAATGTTCATGTTCCTACGGAGCTCCTATGTTGTTTCATCCATTTAATATATATGCCATCATCTGAGTCATACTCCAAAATATGATAGGCATATTGTAATATCATTGTCAAATTAATTGTATCTTATAGCAATTTCACAAATTCCTTTGTTAAGTCCGGCAAGTCAAAAGCAGTGCAGAAACCACAAAGTTCGAATATAATCTATATCGTACGTAATATCTCATCAAGTTACATTTTCTACTATTATGATTAGTCGCTTTCATTTGCTAAAGCTACATTTCCCTTTCATTTGCTAAAGCTACATTTCAAAGTTGTGGAATTCTGTGTAACCCGTATAAGAGTATAAAGTAATTTCTAATCAACATATTCAAAATATTTACGTATGCAGAATGCGCGAAGTTTCAAAGAGCCACGCACGTTATAAAGAAACTAGCCAATAGCCGGTTCATCTCGATCATATCATTATCATCGAGCACTTGTCCAAATTAATCTAACTACATGTTAGAATAGAAAAAGGAAA
Source organism: Anisodus acutangulus (assembly GCA_029783415.1). Taxonomy (NCBI): domain Eukaryota; kingdom Viridiplantae; phylum Streptophyta; class Magnoliopsida; order Solanales; family Solanaceae; genus Anisodus; species Anisodus acutangulus. Next base: position 44,546,140 of record CM056497.1, on the reverse strand, counting down.
CTGAACAAATAGATGTTGATCAAGACAAATGTTTTCTAAGTAGTTGACATCTTAACTATATAAAGATGTAGTGATAAATTATAAGTTATTAATTAATTAATATGATTACTACACTTGGATCTTTTCATACCACCATTTCACATTGGGGTGTTACACCTTTACATTTAGATTCTTTCTAGGAGGTACAAGTGAAAATAGAAATTCCCCCTTTCATTCACTACGTACCTATGCCAATCGTGCTTTTAAGCAACCTCATGGTCTATCCTAGTATTAGTCTAACATTTTGAATCGAAAGGTGAATAAACCGTTATGCAAATTTTTAAAAATAATGACTATCATTAAATACTAAAAAAACACTTCTCAAATGAAGTGGTCAAACACAAATTATTTTTCTCTAAAAAGAATTTTAAAGAAAATTATTTTGATAAAAATATTTTTTAAAATAAGTAATTTTTGGTAGCTTGATCTTCAATAAACAAAATTCCACTTCCCATGAATGCATTATGCACATATCATATTGACATTGACTGCACTATTTATGGGTGTTGGTTCTGTTTGGGTCGATTTTTCTCTAAAAGAAAATTAAATCAAATTAAGTTGATTTTTGAAATGTTGAAACTTAACGAAACCAACTAATTAATAAGTTTTTTTTTATCATTTCAGTTTTTGTTGGGTTTTTCGGTCAATTCGGTTTTTATCGATTTTTGAAAAAGATATGATAATATACTTTCAAGCACATATTAGATTGACTATATTTCAGTATAGCACTATCAAATTAATTACTTTTTAAGAAAAGACTATATACGTATTCGTGTTATATATGTAGCTTCCTCGAGAAAATCGTATGCATTGTCCAATAATTTGGCCATTTTCAAGAAACTTAATAAAACTTCTTACAACAAGTTTTTTTTGTTTAAAAAATTAAAGAGTTGTGATCTTGACGATAATCGAAATAAATAATGATAAACAATTAAAGGATTCAAAGACAAGCTATTTTGAACATGAAATAGATTCTAGAAAGTATCAAAATAAAGACTACAAATCAAAACCAAACCAAAATTTTTCATTTTTAAGTTAAAACCAAACCAAATCTAATAAAAGTATAGATTTTTCTCTTTAGCTTGATTTGTTTTTCAGCTAGGTTCAATTTTTAAAATTTTTTTGGTAAACACCCCCTATAATGCTACTTTGTCCTAGCTAGACTTATGCAAGGGCTCGTTGGTTTGTATGTGACTTCTCAAAATTTATTCTCCGTAGATTTTTTTAAAATTTTAATTTATGTGATACTTTTTAAATTAATTTTAAAAAGAATATTATAATTTTATATTGAATAATTTAATTTTAAATTATTTTTTTAGTTTCAATTACATAATTTATAAATACATAAATATCTACAACGGATTAGAAATCATAAATTTTAACTTTTTTAATTCTTAAATTAATCAAAAGTGCATGGTTTAAATTGAGACGGAAGGAGTAATAGTATTTAGAAGTCAGAAGGAAATGTGGCAGTGACCACCAAAGGATGTGGTGCAACGGATGTGGCTGCTCCTCCCTTAATCAGAACTTCAGAAGTCTCGAATTCGAGCTCTGGGTATGGAAAATCCTTGGTAGGGAGCTTCACACCCGAATGGGGCCCTACGCGGCGCGAATTCGACTATAGTTGGGCTCTAATGTGGATACCGGACACCGGATGAGAACAAAAAAATGGAAATGTGGCGGTGCTATATTTGAAATAAAAAAACTCTTTCACGTAATTAATCAGAGTTCCATTCTTCTTCTGTTGTAACGTGAGACATGAATTCAACTTGTTAAGAGTCCCACATCGGATATGAAATGGAAACATGAAGTCCTTATATGGACTTGGACAATTCTCACCCTACAAGCTAGCTTTTGAGTTGAGTTAGGCCCACTAGAATAATAATTACAGAATCTATAGAGAATATTAATATATTCTCTATCACACCCCCTCAGTCAGAGCGGGAGGAGGCCGAGCTCTGAGACTGGATCTGAAGTCAAGGAACAGATGCCGAGGAAGTCCCTTAGTGAATATATCTGTGTACTTATAGGAAGAGGGAACATGTAATACCCGAACATGGCCCATGGTAACCTTCTCACGAACAAAATGAATATACATCTCAATATGTTTAGTTCGTTGATGCTGAATCGGGTTATGAGACAAGTAAACAACAGATATGTTATCACAGTAGACAAGAGATGCCTTACGTAAGGGACAATGAAGCTCTAGAAGGAGGTTTCTGAGCCAAAAAATTTCGGCAACAACGTTCGCAACGCCTTTATATTCTGCTTCTTCACTCGAACGGGAAAGTGTGGCTTATTGTTTTGCAGACTATGAGATGAGGTTATCACCTAAAAATACAAAATAGCCAGAAGTAGATCGACGTGTGTCTGGACAGCCTCCCCAATCTGCGTATGTATATGATATCAACATGGTCGGTGCAGATAGATAAAGATGTAACCCATAGTCAAGAGTACCATTAACATACCGAATGATACGTTTAAGAGCTGTGAAGTGAGGCTCCCTGGGAACATGCATGAACAAACACACCTACTGAACCTCATAGGCAATATTGGGCCTAATGAAAGTATGATATTGAAGTGCACCAGCGAGACTCCTATAAAGAGAAGGATCAAGCACCGGATCTCCGCCATCTACGCTAAGCTTCGACTTTGAGTCGACTGGAGTGGACATGATTTTACAGTTTGCCATTTTTAGCCCTGTAAACAATCTCTTTGGCATACTTACGCTGACATAGGAACATTGCATTCTCGGATTTGGTCACGGAAATTCTTAATAAATAACTCAACTGACCCAAGTCTGTCATGGAAAATTTGGATTTGAGCATGGTAATGATCTCGTTTTTCAGCACATCAGATGAGATAGTCAGGACAATATCGTCAACATAGAGAAAAAGGTATGCATTGTCATTACCTCGATGAAAAATAAAATGTGAGTTATCACTTTTACTGCACATGAACCCAATCTGCAAGATGTAATTGGCAAAACTGTTATACCAAGCCCTGGGGGCTTGTTTCAAGCCATAAAGTGACTTTCGAAGCCGGAAGACATAGTGAGGAGTCGAAGGTTGCACAAAGTCAGGTGGTTGATGCATGTATACGATTTCTTTCAAATTCCCATGCAAGAACACGTTTTTCATATCAAGCTGATGAATCGACCAATTATTTCCCACATCTATGCTCAAAATAGTGCGAATGGTGGCTGGTTTAACCACTAGATTGAATGTCTCACTACAATCAACTCCCTCTTATTACCCCGTCCCATTAGCCATAAGTATCGCCTTATGGCATTCATGCTCACCACTATCTCTGAATTTGTGACGATATAGCCACATGCAACGAATCACATTCACTCCCTCTGGTCTCGGGAAAGATCCCAAGTGCGATGTGTAGTGAGCGCATTAAATTCCTCACACATGGCCGCATTCCAATTCGGGTCAAACTTGGCTAATTTTGGATTTTTAGGTATTGGTGAGATGGTCTGAGTGGATAGGTTAAAGTGGATTTTCGGTTTAAAAATCCCGTGTTGAGCACGGATTTTCATACGGTGGGTCGGAAGAGGAACTTTTGGGTTGACGGGAAGTGGGGGCAGTAGGGATGGCGGGGGTTGTGAGACTGTTGGGGGCAGATGGGTGGTTGACGAGTGCTGCTGGGATGACGGCGGGGGTTGGGCGATGAGGCGAGGGTGGCCAGCGGAGACAAGGAGGCGGGGCTGGAGCGAAGAGGTGGGGGGTATTTGCCAGATTTAGGGATTGAGTTAGGCCCATGATCCTTTTTTTACATGGTATCAGATCCAGACCCATTCCAATTCTCTGTTCATCGATGTTGTGCCCCCAAATTATATTATCTACACTCCAGTTAAATAAGGTTTGGGCATGCGGGGGTGTTAAGAGTCCCACATCGGATATGGAATGGGAACATAGACTCCTTATATGGAATTGAACAATCATCACCCTATAAGCTAACTTTTGGGGTTGAGTTAGGCTCATGATCCATTTCTTTACGCGACTAATTAAACGTCTTCATTATAAAAAATAAGAAATTAAAGAAAGAAAAAGCTCTTTGATTTATACACAAGTATCATTTTTACCGTGATTTATACACAGGTGTCAGAAAAAGCTCTTTGAAAATATCTTTTGGTGTTGAATGTTCTCAGCTTGACTTGTGCGCAAACTGAAAGGAGATATTTTGATTTTTGGCACGACTAAAGCTTAGAAATTGTTGGCAGCTTATTTTAGTAGAAGAAAATATTAATAGTCCTGCTATGGGATTCACTCAGGTTTATGGAATGAACCTTTTTGAATTGACTTATTTTAAATATTTTTTAGTTAAAATAACTTTAACTATTTTTATAGTGTTTGAATAAAAATAAAAAATATTTTTAAATATTTATTTCAAACCAAAATAATAAAAAAAAATAAAAAATCGTAAGTCAAAGTAATAAGCATATGAAAATGGGTTCCAAACTCTGTCTTGCAAATTCTTTTTAAATTTTTAACTGAGCGATGGTTTGAACCTGAGACCTCGAGGTATTTCGGCCCCTTTTTTAAGGAAGGACAAAAATTAAAGACCGACAATTTGAGGGAAAAAAATTAAAGACGAGTGCCTTTGAAGGTCAATCCGTGCAAAAAGATGTATCTAATTACTTAGGTAACGGAAATGTTATGCTCGTTAAGTTTTCAATTTTCAAATTCATAATTTAAATTTTATGAGATTGCATTTACTATTCTATGTACCATGATTCATTTGATTGAGAGTTTGAAATCAATTAGTTATACTTATTTAGTAAATTCAAATATATATATAACTTTATTTTATTTTTATGACAAGGGAATCTGTAATTTCTACCTTTCGAGTGGGTAGAAGATAAATCATGCTCCACTCAATAGCTCGTAAGTCACACATGAGCGGTAAACTCACTACAATAAAGTATACAATTGACAACAAAACTTTATATTATTACTAAAAAACGCGAATGATGACAAAAAAATAATATATTATTGCTAAAAATCATAAATGACAACAAAAAAATTTGTTGTTGCGAAATTTTTTCGCATCAGAAGTTATTGCAACGACATGCAATAATTTTTGTTGTTATCAAATTTGTTCGCAGATGTCTCTTTTCTTGTAGTGACAACACTATACAAGCCCTGTGCGATAGGCTCAACAGAAAAAAATATTCAAGAGATTTTGAATTAACACTCCTCATTTAGAAGATCACCTGCTCAACCAACTCGATCACCGTTATGTTTTGTAATTTATATAGGTAAAAATTAATATTATTTTTTCATCTTTGATACACCCCCTCGCCATATAGTGGGAAAAAAATGTTACTTTTACCATTGCATTTTGCATGCAGCCTCCCTCCCACCGACTCCCAAGTCACACGCTATTATATATACGCAGCTAGCGTCACTTCCCTTCTCCATCTTCAACTCACTCTTCTATTCTCTTACTTCCACTTTTGCACTCAACAAAAAACACAATATGACAAGGAAAGAAGATGAGGAATTAACGTTGGAACTAATAAGCCAACACCTTCTCGGAGAATCCTTCATCAACACCCTCGATGACATCCATTTTAATCTTGGTGTTAATTTCCCCGAGTTCGAGACCAAGCCCAATATCATTCTAAGCCCAACATCAGTTACCAGCTCTATTGGATCCAACAACCCGGATAAAAGAGTTGTCGGGTCGGGTCAAGGATCTTTGTCAGTGGCTGACGGAAAGAAGAAGCATTACAGAGGGGTTAGGAGGCGGCCATGGGGGAAATTTGCAGCGGAAATAAGAGACCCGACCCGGAAAGGCTCACGGGTCTGGCTCGGAACTTACGAGACCGACGTGGACGCTGCGAGAGCTTACGACTGTGCAGCTTTTAAGTTGAGGGGAAGAAAAGCAATTCTCAATTTTCCGTTCGATGCCGGGAATTCAATCCCGCCGGCGACCATTGGCCGGAAGAGGAAGTAGACCAGTGATGTATATTACTTAGTTGAGTATGTTTCTTTTAAATAAAACTAAATCAATTGTGGTTTATTAACTTCATAAATCAAACTAAACATAGTTTATTTTTTGAAGAAAAAAAAAAAAGATTGTGGACATCTTATATTTTTTCAGGTTTTCCATTTTTCACCTTATTTCTTATCTTCGTTCTAAAGAGGCTAAAACTAAATACATAATTTTGAATTTATTTAAACATTCAACTATGATATATTTAGGTTCAGCATCGGAATACATAATAGAAAATTCTTATTAAATACTTTTAGCTTAAATTTTTTAAAACTTTTTATGCATATTAACATAAAATATGTAAGGCTGAATACATATAAGGCCCTTAAATTTGAAAGGAGATCACTAACTTTTCATCCAGTAATGTTCAATACATTGCTCGATGCTTGCCACTTGTACAATATATAATTTAGGGTTAGGATTCACTTTGTATTAATATTACTCGTTAATTAATTTTTCTTTTTATTGATTTTACCATCTGGGACAAGAAAAGGAATAGGACACAAACATAACATAAAGCTTAGAAATTGGAGATTTTTTTTTCCAAACCAATCGGAGTCTGGAGATCAATTAAAATAGGATTAACCCAAATTTCGCCTACCCAAATGCACAATTCTTCAAATTTCGCCTATTTCTCACACTAGATGGAAGTTTTAATTTTTTGGGAGCTGGGTTTCTTCCATATTACAATAGCAAAATGTGGAGCACTTTTGAAATTGTTTTGAAGTCATAAAGTTGGTCTAAAAAATCACTTTTTTTGGAGGACTTAGATCACTGGTGGAATGAAGTAGAGTGACTTTAAAGTGTTGTGGACTTCTGCAAGTATAGCTGAAGATATAAGTTTTTTGTGGATTGAAGCTGCGGGAGAAAGAGGGGGAAAAAAGCTAAAGCGGGAGAACTGAGTGTAGCATGCCTCTTTTTTTCCTTCAATAGATAATTAAAGATTTTAATTAAAAACTAATTGAAAGTGTTTGATTTCGTGTTCATTATCTTCCAAAGAGGTTAATAATATACTACTCTTACAAGTATAATTCTAGGCTATAATTAAGGTAACAATTAATCAATTATACACCTATCATATACAAAAGATAATTAACGATCATTCCTATATTTACAAATATTCTATCACACCCCCACAGTTGAAGCAAGAGGTTGTCGTACGCTGAGAATGTCCCGAAAATCTTCAAATAGAACCAATGGAAGACCTTTTGTAAAAATATCGACGATCTGATAGCGTGACAGGACATGTAAGAAACGTACTTGTCCACGAGCAAGCTTTTCGCGGACAAAGTGAATATCCATCTTAATATGTTTAGTGCGCTGATGTTGAATCGGATTCCCGAAGAGATATACCACACTAATATTATCACAACAAACCAATGTAGCCTTCTGAATAGGGCAATAGAGCTCCAGAAAAAGGTTTGTAGCCAACAAGACTCAGAAACCACATTGGCAGCTCCTCGGTACTCGGCTTCGGCACTAGACCTAGACAAGGTAGCTTGCCGTTTAGAAGATCAAGATATCAAATTGTCACCAAGAAAGACACAATAACCAGTCATGAAGCGTCTGGTATCCGGACATTCACCCCAATCTGCATCTGTGTAAGAAATGAGACTGGTTGTCGAAGATGGATATAGATGCAAGCCATGATCGAGAGTCCCCTGAATATAGCGCACAATGCGTTTGAGAGCATGTATGTGATCCTCCATTGGGTTATGCATGAATAAACAAATCTATTGCACAACATAAGATATGTTGGGTCTCGTGAAAGTAAGATATTGCAGGGCTCAAGCAAGGCTGCGGTAATGTGATGGATCATCATATGGTGTGCTGGAAGTAGCACTCAACTTCGGTTTAGTATCAACCGGTGTGGAAGAAGGCTTACAAGAGGACATGCCAGCCCGTTCAATGATCTCTTCTACATACTTTCTATGTGACAAAAATAGACCACCCGCATGACGTGTTACAACTATTCCCAAGAAATAACTCAATGGCCCCAGATCTTTCATAGCAAATTATGAGCTAAGAAGAGACATGATAGACTTGCGAAATCATCCACATACATAAAAATGTAAGCCATATCATTACCGTGACGGTATATGAAGAGAGAATTATCAGACTTGCTGTTAGAAAACCCAATAGTAGAAACATAATCTTCAAACCTCTTGTATCAGGCCCGGGGAGCTTGCTTGAGCCCATATAAATATTTCTTCAATAAGCATACATGATTAGGATAAGTGGGGTCTCTGTAACCCATGAGCTGATACATGTACACTATTTCTTTGAGTTCACCATGCAAGAATGCATTTTTCACATCAAGCTATTGTAGAGCCCATGCCTTAGAGAGAGCTAGACTTAGTATAGTGCGAATAGTTGCCGATTTGACCACCGGACTGAAAGTCTCACCACAATCCATGCCAACCTATTGAGTCTTTCCATCACCTACAAGACGGGCTTTATGCCTCTCAAACGCACCATCAGATTTTTCTTTATGACTAAAAATCCACATAGACCGAATCACATTAACATCAGGAGGACGAGACACCAAATCCTAAGTCTTATTATTAATAAGAGCATTATATTCATCATCCATAGCCATTTTCTAATTCGGTTCATTAAGGGAAGATTATGAGGTAGAAGTGATTTGGTAACATGAGTGTGAAGACCGTATTTTTTATTTCGTTTGAAAATATCATGTTGACTACTAGTTACTAGCCTTTGGGCCAGAATTACAATTGGTTGGACAGGGGAGGGTGCAGTGGGCTGACTCGTGATGGGTCCTGAGGCATGCAGCCCAATAGTAAGGGAAAAATTAGATGTTGGGTGAGAGTGTAATGTGATGCCTGGGAGTGGGCTTCTAGCCAGTGGGCTGCCAGGTGGTGGGCCGCTTGGTAGTGATCTTCCAGGGAGTGGTGCCGCTAAGTTGGCAGTTGCTGGGCTCGAATAGGCGGGCTGCTACGATTGGGCTCGGATAGGTGGTGTTTGGGCTGAGTTGCTGGGACGGACCGGACTACTAGGAAGGGTAGGCGAGCTGGGCTGAGCTGTTGGGCTTGTTTGCGAGGTCAGCTGGTGGACCAAATAAGGAGACAAGTTATCATCAAGAAATTCGTAAGTGTGAGTCAAGAGAGAATGCAACTTAGCAAAGGGAAAATTTGATTCATCAAATATGACGTAGCGACTAACAGTGATTTTATTAGAGGATAAATCGTAACATTTGTACCACGATGGTTTGATGGATATCCCAAAAAAAAAACACGGAGTAGAACGGGCTTGAAGCTTATTTATGGTAGTAGAAGAAAAAAGAGGATAACATAAGCACCCGAACACCCGGATATGAGAGTAATGGGTCCTTTTGGTATAGAATTTTGAGAGGGGATTGATAGGCTCATTGTTTTCTTTGAAGTATGTTGAGAATATATGTTGTCATTTATAATGCATGATGCCAAAATGATGGTGCTAGAGAGGCATGAGCAAGTAAAGTTCTAATAATGTTGTTAATGGTTCATATTTTTCTTTCTGTTTTTCCATTTTGAGATGAGGTATGTGGATAAGAGAGATGAAAATATAAACCATTAGCTTTGCAAAAATTCCAAAACGACTCATTATCGAATTCTCTACCATTATCACATTGAATATTTTTAGTTTTCTGTTCAAATTGAGTGCGGATGAATGCTCTAAAAGAGAGAAATGTGAAAAAAACTTGTGACTTTTTAAACAAAGGAAATGTCCACAAAAAATTAGAGTAATCATCCAACAAAAGAAGATAATATCGATGGCCCGAAGAGCTCAAAACGGGAGATTTTCATATATCACTATGGATAATATCAAAAGGCATAAAAGTGCATGAAATAGAAGCAATAAAAGGTAATTTAACATGTTTTTCAAGAGGACATGAGTGACAAACATGAGAACTACGAGTTCTAGTACACTCAATAAATTTATTTAGCCTAAGGGAGGCAAAAATAGGTGCTCCCGGATGAGCCAAACTTTCATGCCATAAAGAAGGTGTTAAAGCTGCAAAAGCTGATGGTGAGTTGGGTCGATTTGTGGTGGTAGTGGTGATGGGATATAACTCGCCCCGACTATCACATCTCATTAGGCGCATCCCCGTATGAAAATCCTTCACGGAAAATCCAAAAGGATCAAATTCAACAGAAATCGAGTTATCAGTGATAAATTTTCTAACTGAATCTAAGTTTTTAATTAGTTACGGAGCATGAAGGACATTCTTTAAGGTTAAAGGTAGGTTCGGGGGGGGGGGCAAGTTTATATGATCATAACCATGAATTTGAATTGAATGACCATTTCCGACGATTATATCACGATTATTGCTCAAATTAAAATATGACGAGAAATTACCTTGTAAGAATGTATATGAGAAGTCGCTCCGGTGTCCATATACCAGTTTGCATCGGGTGGAGTGAGTCTAAGAGTGTGCATTACGACCTCGATGTCGGTTGATGTGGCTGTTGCAGAATATACCTGCTGTTGTTGAGGATGTGGCCCAAGAATGTTAGCCTGCTGCTGCGGCCTATTTTTTGGACTGGGCCTGGCCCACGGAGCCGAAGGTAAAGGGCTCGGCGGGATATCCCATGGCTATTGCCAAGGCCACTGGGGCTGACCGCAACCCCACTGGGACTGCGGCTGCCATGTCTGGCCGGAACGCTGCTGCTGGCCGCCGCCCTTGTCGCCACTGCTTCTACCGCTTCCACTATGGTGGCCACTACCCTTGCCACTACCGCGGCCACCGTCATGATTTTTACCACCATTGTTTCGATTTCGTTCCCTTTGACCACGATTTGGAGATGTATTTTCAGATGGTGAGGAATTGTCATCGGACTCCTTATACGAAGCAACGACTATGGCAGAATTAGAGACGGTGGTGACCTTCTTAGCATAACCTGCTTCTTTTAGTATGATCATAGAACGAGCTTGATAAAAGGGTGGAAGAGAGTTGCCTTGGTGGATGAGTGTACCAACACCACTATACGCATCAGTGAGACCAGCAACTATCTGTTAAATGAGTCGGTTGTTATTAACCGACGCCTCGACATTCTTGAGTTGATTTGACAAAACCTTGAGCCTTTGACAATATGCGGATGCACTGGAAAAATTCAATATGTCAGTGATAGAGAATTCTTGCTCAAGTGTTACGGCACGAGAATTTTTATTGTCCTGGAATATGTCATGCAATCGGTCCCAAGCCTCCATTGCTATGAAGTCGGGTTCAAGAATTGTATGCAACAAGTCACTAGAAATCGTGGCATAAATCCACTTGAGAACCATTGCATCGAGGGTCAACCATAATTCCTTATCATCATCGGTTGTTGGCACATTCTCCTTGCCTTTTTTCGGTGGAATTATGTTATTGATAACCCGGTGTGACCTACAATGAATTTTGAAGAGCTCCGCCCACATCGCGTAATTGACGTTCTCCATTTCAAGAGTAATGGAGATATGAGACTTAATGTTCGAAACAACAAGAGCGGGACAAAAACTTGATTTTGAGTGAGACATGGCTGACGGGAAAGATGAGAGAAGGAAGAAGAGGTGAAGGCGGAGCAGCACTAGGGCAAGACGGAAGGTGTGGATGAAAGGAAAGTTGCCCTAGAATCTGATACCATGAAAGTGTTTGATTTCGTGTCCATTACCTTCCAAAGAGGTTAGTAATATATTACTCTTACAAGTATAATCCTAGACTATAATTAATGTAACAAATAATCAATTATACACCTGCCACATATAAAAGATAATTAACGTTCATTCATATATTTACAAATATTCTATCACCAATACTAATACAAAGTGAATCCTGACCCTAAATTATATATTGTACACATGGCAAGCATCAAGCAATGTATTGAACATTACTGGATGAAAAGTTACCGGAGGTGATTGAAAGTATATTAATGTCCTAGAGACAATCTGTATTAGGACAAATGTACTTTATACACATTCATATTATTATTAATAGAGATTAATATTTTGGCATTTGCAATTATTAAATTATTAGTTGATTGTTTATAATATTCTATAATATGCATCCTTAGAGGTTACGTTGTTATTAATAATGTGAGATATTAATATTATAACGTAACTCTTAAAATAGCCTCGACTAATGATCATCAAGAATGAGATATCGATGATATGTGATAAGTCGACATGTGGTCTGCATCACTTCCTTAGAGGATGTAGTATGTCTCACGTGCTACGAGTAATGACTACTCGTGATGGACACACGGATACTTTGAAAGTATTGGTATACCCTGCTGATATACTGTTTGTTATACATGTCTAAAGTATGATTAGCGTGTGGAAGATAGAAGTCCTTAGACTTGAGGTCAATACACACCTTGTCTACATAGTACTATACTTTGATCCTGTCCTAAGCTCAAATGTCTTATAGGTTGAGATACGACTTGTATTTGGTACATTACGATGTGGATTAAAGGTGGTAGTTGAGCCAAGATTAGGATTCATTCATCGAATGTATATTCGAGAGAACACTAAGCTTCTCATTGATATTGGGTTGACTAAGTCGTTGGCCAACGCAAAAGATATATCTAGAATATGGTCTTGTTGTCAACCAATATAGATGAGATATAATGATCAAGCCATTTGGATAGACACTTGACAAATCCTAAGCTTGATCGAGTGTATTGTGAATGAAAGGATTTTATCTTACCACATAGAGGTTAAGTTTACTGGATTCATGTAAACGTACTTCACATATTGAGTTCGTCTTGCGGCGCCATCTAGGAGTTCCGCGTAGACCTTAATTTGATTAGTGTCGATATGAGAAGGCATGTAGGGTCACACTATGTCGATTGTCCTTTCGATCTAAGGATGTATTGAGAAAATATTAAATATTCGATTTAGAATCGAGATATTTAAATGAATGATGATTGTTTTAATTAAGTCAAAATTAAATTTTGGATTTAATTAAGAATGCGCTGAAAATTTTTGGGCCAGGCCCAAGGTCAAATCCTAATCTGGTTTGACCTAATTTTCACCTATAAATACAGACATACACTTCATTATTCATTACACTTGATTTTCATATCATTATTCTAAATCTTAGAGACTCAGAATCAAAACACTCTCTCGAACCTCTGCCGGATTTCCTAGCTTTCCAAAGGAAGAATACATTGAAGCTTGGAGTTTGCAATCGAAAGGGCATTCATGTGCGCACCCACAGTTGATAAAAATTTCAGATATTGTAAACATGTAAGTACCATTCAAGTCTTATTTTTACGATTTTAAATTACCCCATAGTCAAACAGTTCTATGTTTGTTGGGTTTGAAACAAGTTTTCAATATTCGCTGCGTACAATAACTCAATAAAATCACTATAGTGGTATCAGAGCCAGGGCCGTTTTGTATGATTATAAGGTAATTAGTTAATAATAATATGAGTTAGAATTTGTTTAAATCTGAAATTTATGTCGTTTAAAACTTAAAAACCTAATATCTTAAATGCACGTCATCCTTGTCTCCCAAACTATTAAACAATGATGTAATCGAGGAAGTCATTCCGATCTAACTCTTTTAAGTCAATGTGCGTAACCGGTTCATTGCGAACATGGTACACTGAAGCGAATAACGATAAGGGATTGGATGATGGTCGATGAACGTGTTGTTTGATAGTGAAAGGTAACGAAGATGAATTTGCAAATCTGCCCCTGAACTAGTTTTAGGATTTCGGAAATGCGGATTTTGTGCTTCCGAGACAGAGGCGCCGCAACTGCACGATGGAGCGCTGTGGCACCGAGGCTCCAATTAAAAATAAAATAAAATTTGAAACAGTGAAGAGTAACCGAACACTGTTCCGGCGTTTTAAAAAATTAGGAGCAGTGAAACGGTACCAAACTTGTTACGCATGAACGATGGCGGCGATCCTATTCCGGCGGGGCAGTGGCTATTTCTGAAATTGCAATTTAGCCTTTGGGACAAATCTGAAAATTTTAGAAGTTTTTGGAATTGCAATTTGGTCCCTAGAATTTTTTTTAAAATCATCAGATTTGGTCCTTGGGGAAATCTGTAAATTTTAGAAAAGCAGATTTGGCCCCTGTAATTAATTTAAAATTTTGAAAAATACAGACAGGTCCCTGAAATCTAAAAGTATTTTCTAAAAATTAAAATTGGATTTTCTGAATTTAAAGGGGTTCAAAATTGAAATTTTAAATTCTTGAGGGATTAAACTGTAAATTCTAAAAATCTGGAACTTACATAAATATCCTGAAAATCCATTTTTAAAATAAGAAAATGTTTAAGGGACTGTTTGGATTTGTCTTAAATTTTAGAATTAGACAAGTTAATCATGATTATTATTAATTGTATATTATTGAATAATATACGAACTATATGCTAAGTGTTTAAATGCTTTCATTTAATAATTAGCATATTGTCCGCTATAACAGCCTGGGCAGGAGGCACCCAGTATTTGATTAAACCATCTTATATCATGCATATTGGGTTGACGGTTCCCAACTATATGTGTTATTAGTTTTGCATGATATTAAGATGTCATATTGGATATGACGTAAAAGAGTTGATCTTGGTAAAAAACTCTGAATTAAAATGTTCCCCAAAATTTTAAATACAAGTCTAAATTAAAATGCGTCGTCCATTATAATTGTTAGAGTGCAAAATTCTTTTAGGCGATACGAGTATTTATGCCAAAGCATTTGCTCTAAGTCTACGAGGACCCAGACTATTTCATAGATGTGTTTTAAATGTAAAGGTAAACGATAAACTTTTGTGGGTATTTACACCAAAGTGTTTGCTCACAAAGGCCAAATTTACTTAGATACATAAACGCAGTCGTGTAATGGGGTTAGGGATGGCAACGGATCGAATCTGGACTGGATCCTACTAGATCCAGATCCGTTTTTCATACCTGGATCCAGATACGGATCCAGATCCATCGAGTCCATAAAAATCAGATCCAAATTCGGATCAATAAGATCTACCGGGTCCACGGATCGGATCTGGATCCACATGTAAAAAATTTTGCCTTGCTAAGAATTTTTTTTTGAACTGACAAACGACTTTTACTTAACTAACAGTTTACTCTGTTTCAATTTTGAAATGTTCATATGAGATATTTTGTTCGTTGTCTCGTTTTGATTGTGTGCTATTAATTGAAAATGTTGGACAATGACAATAGTTGGACAATGACAATAGTTGTGAAAAATGCTTACTAGTATTTCCATAATGCAGAACTCGCATATGCTTGAAATCTTCACAAATGAAGTGAATATAATTTTAACCACTTGTCTATGGAGATGTTAGTCATTCCCTAATATAACATTGATTTTATTATCGAAGTTACCTCTTTATTTTTTGATTTTTGAGTTGACGCGAGGATTAAAATTAAACTTGTTTTGAGAATTAAACTTGCAAGTATGTGCTTAGCAATTTTAAGAAAATACTTATAAAATTACATTCTAGGTTACGAATATATTTAATAAAAAATGGATCCACGGGTCGGATCTGGACCTGATACGGATCTCAAAAACAAGATCCAGATCCAGATCTGATCCGTTAGAAACGGATCCGGGTCCGATCCGGATCCGTCGAGTCCAAATTTTGAAGATCCATATCCTATAAAACGGATCTGGATCCACCGGGTCCAGGATCCACTGCCATCTCTAAATGGGGTTGACTTGCTTAGATAAATCTTGGCGCCAAAGTGTCGGACTAATCTAAGGACGCATGATTAAATATAATATTTGATCAACGAAGAGTTGCAAATAAGTTTTGCAATTGGTTTAGAACCTATGAAGATGTGTTATTGAAGTTATCAGCCAAAGAAAACGCGGAGATATCATAGGCTTGGATCTTGGCCCATTATGACCTCAATTAATATAGGTCTGTATTCTACCATGGGGTCGTATAAGTATGTTAAAATAGTCGGAGCTAATTAAACAAAAGACCATGTTGATTAGCCTAAACGAATGTGTATAATAGGAAATACATTTTGAGTTTGATTTCCAGTCTATCTAATTCTTCAGATTATCAAAGATGTCGAGCTAATCGTTGAATATGTTGATTGAAATAAACAAACTTACTGGACCTAACTACCTTGACTGACTAAGAAATTTGCGAATAGTGCTGAGACAAGAGAACACTTAACATTCTAATGCGCCCCTCAAACTCAAAATGGAGACCAAATTGAACTTGCCTATTTTAAAACAGAGAAGAATAAATAGTTGTCGGAATAATTGTTCTAGTAGTAGTTGTCTTGTATCCATCAATTGTCTAATCAATACACCTTTGTCTATCTCATAAACACATACGGAATTAGGGCTTCCATAATATCTTTGTGTAGACAGTTAAATATACACAATATACACATAATATACATGTGTATATTGTGTATATTGGGCTCTCAGATTTGTCTCTCGGATTTGTCCCCTTTACCGTGCAGTTTAGGTAAATATCTAGTATTCTAGTTTAGGTAATATTGTAATGTAATTAGTATCGTACACTTAGCATAATAATTATATTACCATAAATGTATAGTTAGTATACAAGTAGAATAAGATTTTAGGAGTAGAATATGATTCTCCTATTATGGAAATAAGTAACTTGTATAAATAGTCTTTCAATCAATGAAAATAATCAAGGAATTATTTCTTTCATGGTATCAGAAGTCTAGGTCTTCAAATCCTCTCCCACTTTTCTTCCTCTTGGCCGTCGGCCAACCAGTCCACAAAACCGAGACCAAGTTTTTTTTCCGCAACTTGTTCTCGGATTGGTTTATTCCGACGGTACCTCCTCTTCCCAAATTTTTTCTCCCAAAATACCTCAATCACATATTGTTCTATCAATATGTCTACATCCCGGAACATATTTCATCCAGCCCTTACAGTTTCTAACATCAAGAATAACATCACTCTTGTTCTTGAAATAGAAAACGTCCAATATGCGACGTGGGACGAACTGTTCAAAATTCACGTACGATCGTATCAAGTCATCCATCACATAATCCCCGTGGCTCCTGAGGATACAGAGGTGCCAAAACGCGAGGATGATCCTAAATTGTGGACGACTTTTGATGCCATTGTCCTTCAGTGGATATATTTCATAATTTCTACAGACCTTTTGCAAATAATTATTGAGCCTGACGCTACGACACATGCGACTTGGGATAGACTGCGTGATATATTCCAAGATAATCAAAATTCTAGAGCCGTTACTCTTGAGCAGGATTTCTCCCACGTCAGCATGGAGGATTTCCCTAACGTTTCGGCTTATTGTAAAAGATTGAAGGAATTGGCGGACCAACTTCGCAACATTGGCGCGCCAGTTTTGAATGATCGTTTGGTCCTCCAAATGTTTTCCGGCCTCTCCAAGGCCTATAATGGTGTTGACACGCTTCTTCATCAAAGCAATCCACTTCCACAATTTTATTAGGCGCGTTCTATGCTTACACTTGAAGAAGCATGCATTGTGAAAAAGGCAGCTACCGGGGCTAGTCCCGTAATCATGATGACCGAATCCACTTTTCATCCTACCGGTTCCAACAACTCCAGCCAAAATCGCAACAACGGTGGCGGCAATAAGGGAGGAAATAAGAAAAATAATGGCAAAAAACCGCGGAGGCAACAATGGCGGCAACCGTCAGAATGGTGGTGGCGGTGGGGGTCCTCGCGGTGGTCAGCAGCAGCAGCAACAGTTTTGGGCCCCACATCCGCAGGTTGGGACCAGTCAATTTTTGCCCAACTGGCAGTGGGCGGCCCAGCAGCAGTCCAGGCCTAATTCGACCTGGTCCACGTATAGTCAGCAGTCTGGGTTTAGGCCGCAAGTAGGGGTGCTTGGGCCTCGGCCCATCACGCAGCGGCACCCACGTCTACCGACATTGAAGCCAAAATGCACACGCTTGGAATAACTCCTCCGGACCCAAATTGGTATATGGATACCGGTGTCACTAGCCACATGACATCCGATTTAGGTACACTCTCGTCTTATTCCAATTTGAGCAACCCTCGCGGCAAAATTGTTGGTAATGGTAATTCTATTCCAATTTGTGATTATGGTCATAAAACTTTGTCTCCCCCTCATCCATCTCTTATCTTGAAAAACACCCTACACTCCCCCAAATTGATTAAAAACTTAGTCTATGTCCGTAAATTCACTACTGACAATTCCGTTTCTATTGAATTTGATCCATTTGGTTTCTCTATGAAGGATTTCAAGACGGGGAGTCATCTCATGAGGTGTGATAGTAGGGGTGATCTTTATCCTTTCACACCCAGTTCCGGTCCATCGAGTCAAGCCCTGCCATCCGCCTTTGCAGCCATTTCTCCTTCCTTGTGGCATGCTCGTCTTGGTCATCCGGGATCCTCTATTTTGTCGTCATTAAATAAAAATAGTTTTATTACATGTAAGGGTACGAGTAGTACTCCAAATTGTCAGTCTTGTTCTTTAGGAAAAAATGTTAAGTTGCTATTTGTAGACTCAAATTCTCATACTTTAATGCCATTTGATATTATTAATAGCGACTTATGGACGTCTCCTGTTCTTAGTTTTGTGGGTCATCGATATTATGTTCTCTTTTTGGATGATTATTCTAAGTTTTTATGGACGTTTTCGATAGCGAAAAAATCTCAATTCTTTTCCGTGTTCTTAAAATTTATAGCATTCATTAGAACCCAATTCGACCGAGAAATAAAAAATATTCAGTGTGATAATGGCAAAGAATATGACAATAGGGTGTTTCGGGAATTCTGTGCTAATAATGGGATCAATTTTCATTTTGCTTGTCTTCATACGTCTTCACAAAATGGGAAAGCCGAACGCAAAATTCGTTCCATAAATAACATTGTCCGAACTTTATTAATTCATGCTTCCGTACCCCCGTCTTTTTGGCATCATGCTCTCCAAATGGCTACCTATCTCCTTAACATAATTCCTTCTAAAGGTTTGACATATTCTTCCCCCTTCAAATTTTATATAATAAAATTCCTTCATATTCACATCTTCGGGTTTTTGGGTGTTTGTGTTATCCGTTATTCCCGTCCACCACAATTAACAAACTTTAGGCCCGGTCTACTCCGTGTGTGTTTTTGGGTTTTTCGTCTAATCATCGTGGCTACAAATGCTTTGATTTATCCTCTAATAAAATCATCATTAATCGCCATGTCATTTTTGATGAATCCCAATTTCCATTTGCTAAAGTTAATACTCTCGTGCCTAGTTCGTATAATTTTTTGGATGATAGTATATGCCCGTATATTATTCAGCATATTTCGGACGTCTCCTGCACCCAAAATTCTCCAGCGGGCCCACTGCCTGCTGGCCCCACTGGTCTGTCACCCATCGCTGCCCAGTCCCGCCATCGGGCGATTCAGCGATTGGACCACCCAGCCACTCGAATCGGTCCAGCCTCGCTCCTGGTTACTGAGTTGGGCCAAGAGCCCACCGTCACGCGATCTATCCCGAGCCCCGAAAATTCTCGAACTCCGCCCAATTCTTCCTCGAGTCATAGACCGGTCACTCGTTGTCAACGGGGTATTTTTAAACTAAAAAGACATTTTAATTTACATTCTAATGTCCCTAAATCCCCCTTACCCCGTAATCCTGTGTCTGCCTTAAATGACCCGAATTGGAAAATTGCTATGACCGATGAATATAATGTTCTTATTAATAATAAGACGTTGGAGTTGGTGCCCCGTCCATCTGGTATTAATATTATCAAGTCTATGTGGATTTTTTTCTCATAAGGAGAATTCAGATGGTTCATTTGTTCGACATAAGGCGTGGCTTGTGGGTGACGGTAAGACTCAGCAGATTGGTGTAGATTGTGGTGAGACGTTTAGTCCGGTGGTCAAGCCGGCTACCATTCACACTGTGCTTAGCTTGGCTCTTTCGAAGGCATGGTCTATTCATCAGTTAGATGTCATGAATGCCTTCCTACTTGGGGATCTCAAAGAAACAGTCTATATGCATCAGCCTTTGGGATTCAAGGATCCCAAACATCCTCATCATGTCTGTTTGTTGAAAAAGTCCTTATATGGGCTTAAGCAGTCTCCCCGGGTATGTTATATGAGGTTTGCAGACTATGTTTCGAGTATTGGGTTCACTCACAGCAGGTCGGATAATTCCTTATTCATCTACCTCGTGGTTCGTCCTTGGCCTATATTCTGTTATATGTGGATGATATTATTTTGACTGCCTCTTCCGATGCTTTACGCCAGTCTATCATGACCATGCTCAACTCTAAGTTTGCTATGAAAGACTTAGGACCCTTGAGTTACTTTATCTCAAATGAAGTATGCAACTGAGATCATTGAGAGGGCTGAGATGTCATCCTGTAAGTCCACTTCCACTCCAGTTGATACGAAGCCCAAGCTTAGTGCCGCGGCTGGCGTACCATATGAGGATTCGACCCGCTATCGCAGTCTTGCAGGGGCCATTCAGTATCCTACATTTACGAGACCAGATATTACTATGTTGTCCAGGAGGTGTGTTTGTTCATGCATGACCCAGAGTTGAGCACATGAATGCACTAAAACGCATCATTCGGTATATTCAGGATACATTTGACTATGGGTTGCATTTATATCCTTCCTCGACATCCACACTTGTCTCGTATACGGATGCTGATTGGGGGGGCTGTCCAAACACCAGACGGTCTACGTCTGGCTATTGTATGTTTCTTGGCAATAACCTGGTCTCATGGTCTGCCAAACGTCAGTCGACATTGTCCCGCTCCAGTGCCGAGGCCGAGTATCGAGGGGTAGCTAATGTGGTCTCAGAATTATATTGGTTACGTAATTTGCTATTGGAGCTTCATTCACCTATTCAGAAAGCAACCTTGGTTTATTGCGATAATATTAGTGCCATCTACCTATCTGGTAATCCTGCTCAAAGACCAAATAAGACTAAACATATCGAGATGGACATTCACTTTGTCCGCGAAAAGGTTGCCCGAGGTCAGGTACGCGTCTGCCATGTCCCGTCAAGATATCAAATTGCCGACATCTTTACAAAGGGTCTTCCCTCAGTCCTTTTTGAAGATTTTAGGGACAGTCTCAGCGTTCGAAGACCGTCCGCTGTGACTGTGGGGGTGTGTTAAATATACACAATATACATGTGTATATTGGGCTCTCGGATTTGTCCCCTTTACCGTTCAGTTTAGGTAAATATCTAGTATCCTAGTTTAGGTAATGTTGTAATGTAATTAGTATTGTACACTTACCATAATAATTGTATTACCATAAATGTATAGTTAGTATCCAAGTAGAATAAAGTTTTAAGAGTAGAATAGGAATATGATTCTCCTATTATGAAAATATGTAACTTGTATAAATAGTCTTTCAATCAATGAAAATAATCAAGGGATTATTTCTTTCATACACTAAGTACTTCTCACATACTAGAGGGTGGCTTTATGATGCTCATCCAGCCAAAGTTTTTCTTTCTTTTCATAACTTTACTATTCTAATCATTCTGAACGGCCTCTTTAGCAGTATTACTCCTAATTTTTGTGGACCATTTGGGTGCACCACGTGTATTTTGAGTGACCCTTTGGTAGTATTGCACTCCTTTCGTTCGTTGTTAAGATGGCACAGTGGATGACCTGCATGTTTTAGTGATTGGTCTGACAACTGTGCCTTCTCTGGTGATTATTCTGCTGGGGTGCCTCTTTCAGGTGACTATTTCAATGGCACTGCCTTTTTCCGGCCATTTTCCAGCAAATTCAGCCAAATCTCCTAATTCACTTTTTATCAGTTTCAGACCTTTTCTCTAGTTTTTCTTTTCTCTAAATTTCTTGTGGCTTTTCTCATTTGTTTGATGTTTTTTATTGAGCTTTGATACGCTGTGCGAAATATGAGAGAAAAGATAATGTGTTGATGATATGGTAAGTACAAGACACCTATAAATTAAACATGATATTTGTCCAATGCGGAATGATATCTAATGTAAGAACTTGAACACCTTTATGTGCCTCCCCTTCCCTCAATCAACAAGCACAATCGAATAAAAAAGTCTTATAAACACAGGAGTAAAAACTACAAAACACACATGTAGGCCAATTGGGAAAGCAGAAAAAACAAGTCAATAAAACCCAACTTGCACTCAAGGGCGTAACCTAGTGGTTATGAGTTGGGGGCAGAATCATAAGGTTCAGGTTCAAATTATAGAGGAGGCGAGAAAATACTAGGTGATTTAAAGGTGCCTCAGACACCACCATCATAAAAAAAAAAATTGTTACCTTAACTCCAATATAAGGAAACAAGGAAACCTAAGCTAAAGCTTCTTCAGGCTTTGATAAAATTGAGAAAAGAACAACGCTGGATGTAGTGAAGTAAAGAAGTGAATAGATTGGAGAATAGGATTTGACATTTGTTAGTTTATCGTTTAAATAGAATTTGTAATAAAAAATCATATAGGAATAAAAAAAAATTCTAATCAAAATAGGTTTAGTATGTACTATCATAAATAAGATGTTACTACTCCATCCGGATAAAAAAGAGTGTTCGTTTAACAATTTACAGATCCTTTAAAATATAAAATTTTAAACAAAAATAAGTAATTTGACTAAACTATTTCTAATTAAATATGTATTGAAATTTGATCACATAGTATTTAATATGAACAAATATGAAAAAAAAATTAATTCTTTCTTGATTTGAAGTATGGACACTCTTTTTACTCAAGAAAGAAAAGTTAAGTGAACGCTCTATTTAATCATGAGGAAGTACTACTTATTACGTATTTTTTGTTAAAAAAGAAAATTACTATCATTGAGATGTAAATTCCGAGTGAATTACTTTCCTTAACATCAAAAATAAAAAAGAAAAAGAAAAAGAAAAAGAAAAAATGAAATTGCAATTTTGCTGAAGAGATCAGTACTTTTTCTAAATTAGTATATTGAGTTGGGTGAAACAAGGGCTGGCCAGTGGGCCGGGCTCGGATCTGGCGGGCAGTGCAGCGGGGTGGTCGAGGTCGGGTGCGGTGGGGTCGGTGCAGCGGGACTTGCTCGATCCGTCGATCCCGATCCGTCTGTATCGAGCGGCGGGGGTCGGGTCGGGGTCGGGCGGGTTTTCCTTTTTTTTTTTTAATAACATATGTATAAAAAAAATTCAATAAACAAAACAATATAGTGTAATAAAAACATCCCAAGGCTGTTTTTGTGCCTCTTATATTATTTAATAGACATATGATTTTTTGTAATACAAAATTACAAATACAATTGTCTAAAATCTAAATTGCAACTTTGTGGTGTTGTCCAAAAGTTGCAAAATTACATTATAAAATTGCAATTAAAAAAATTACATTTTCAAAAAAACCTGTTCTAATTGCTTGATGATTTCCTGTGGTTCTTCGGTTGGAATTGGTATTTATTGGTCAAATTGATCCACGTCGCTTCCACTACCTTTGGTTAAAATTTTGTTGTAGTTTTCATCTTCTTCTTCGTTGATCTCCGGTTGACCGCAGCTTCTCCGCTCCGCTCGTATCCAATCTCTGAATAATACTGCAATTTCCAAGCTGTCTCCGGCTAATGAGTGTCTGTGGTCTCCTATTTGATATCTGCTGGCAGAAAAAGCGCTTTCAGACGCAGTTGATGACGCTTGAATGTTCAAAACATCTCGGGCCATCAATGAAAGTGTCGGAAAGGTCTTCTCATTCACCCTCCAGTATTTCAGCAAGTCTTCATGTCCATCTTTATTGATAACTTCTTGATACGGTACATAACCCTGCAAAATAAAAATATCCAACTCGCTAATTTGGTTAGTAGTAGAGGTACGGCCGCACATTCTATTTCTGAGGCTTTCAATACTAGCCGCAGAAACAGCATGTCTTTTGTGAGGTTGTGTTGAAGATGAAGAAGATGGTATGGAAGCCAGTAAGTTACTAGCATTTTCTTGTTGATAAAATCTATATATTTTTTTGCATTGGTGTTCTACGCTAGACAACACTTCTTCTTTAGTTTGACTTTGTTCAATAGGTGGTGGGTGATTTAGATTTTTGGGACTTGGAGGTGGTAGTACTTCTATACAATAGTAAATAGTTTCAATTAGTGATTTAGTACCGTCTATTTTAATAGTAGGATTTAATACAGAACCAATAATATAAATAGTGGGAATAGAAATAAAATATTTTTTTAATAGCTGCCTTATAAGCTGGTTTTTCCATATATTCACTAAGTAATAAAAATATTAGAGTTATATAAAACAACATAGTTGAAATAGTAGGATAATATATACCGGAAAATTCTTTTGTTGCTTGAAAAAATTTCTCTAAAAATACAATAAGTTCAGAAATTTTTACCCAATCACTATCTAAAATCATATCAATTTGGATTTTTATTATGAGAGTTAAAAAATAAAGTTATAGGTATTCTATAGTCATAAGCAACAAGTAGTTGCTCGTATAAAGAATTCCACCTAGTGGATACTTCTTGTGGAATTTTTCTATAAGGTAGTCCACAATCGTGACAAGTTTTTTTATATTCTTTTCTACGTTGTACTTTATTACTTTTAAAAATAAAGTTTATAGCAAATTGTATTTTACTAAGAATGTCTTCAAAAAGTGATAGACCATCTTTTACAATTAAGTTATATATATGTCACGCGCATTTTATATGAAAATGATCTGAAAAAGATGGAGTTAAACTATTTTTTAAAATTGTAATTGCGTAATTGTTAGAAGAAGCGTTATCTAATGTAATAGTCATAATTTTATCGGTTATTCCGTAATAATGGCACACTTGATAAATATTATCTGCAATAAAAGTACCAGTGTGCCTATCATTTATATATCTATACGCTAAAATACGTTTTTGCATAGACCATTTATAATCTATCCAATGACAAGTTACAGTTAAATAATCATGGCCGTTAGTACTACGACCTATATCAGACGTGATAGATACTTTGCCATTAAAATGATATAATGAAAAACGTAAATATTGTTGATATTCATGCACGAATTTAAATACATCTCTCTTAACAGTTGATCTAGGAAAACCGTTAAAAGCAGGATTATATATATCTCTAATGTAATGAATAAAACTGGGAGATGAAGGAAATGAAAAAGGCAAACCCTCCACAACAACTAATTTTGATATTGCTTCACTATCTCTATGTTTATTGTATTTAGAGCCTACAATTTCCCCCGTCATAGGGTTAATTTGACCTTGTACTTGATCCGAGACAATATCAGTATGTGAACCTTGTCCCGATGGAGCGGGCGTTTGCGCACCAGGTTTTGAAGCCTGGTATTGGGCATACCTAGCTGGATGAGCACTTACTACGTGTCTAATTAAACCCCCCGTCCCACCGTGACCTTTTCCAGTTTTAAATTTTAAAACATTTTTACAAATTTTACATATAGCTACTTGATTCTCTACGTCCCTATCAAAAAATGTCCATGCATCTGATTTTAATGGTCGTTTTGCTGAACCTCGTCTCATACTAGGGGGAATATGAGGTATTTCAGTTGAAGGTGCACTAGTGGGTGTGTTGTCATCAACATTAGTGGGTGTATCATCTAGATCATCGTCTAAATTAAAGTCTTCTTGAGTTCCAGAAAATAGCTCCTGGTCTAAATCTAATGGTATTGTAGGAAAATGTTGAGTATCAACAAAATCATCCTGTGTAGGAATAAGATGACTAGAAGAAGTACCCTTGCCCTGGTTGCCCCTACTAGAAGAAGCACCCTTACCCTTACCCTTAAACATACCTTTTAATCCTTCCATTTTAATTATGATAATAAATAATTAAAGACAATAAAATTAAGTGCGCTAAATAAAATAAACAGACAATAATAATTTAATGAAGGAACGAATGTACCAAACGCCGACGTGTAATCGAGAGGTTGAAAATTGAAACTTTGCTCGATGGAAGATCGTCAAGCTAGTTGCCAACTTCACTCCCAATTCCCAAATGAATAAATAAATTGAATATTTAGTAAATAATGTAGACTTGTAGAGAGATATATTGAGAGATTAGAGAGATTGTAGGAAGATTTGTGAGAAAGATGAAGAGAAAATGAGTTATTTATAGTTGAAAAATTGGGTTAAAGTGTAAATATAATAACTTATGGGTTAAAAATAAATATTAAGGGGTAGGGGGAGGGGGGAGGCCTAAAATGGCCGTTGGCCAACGACCAAAATCTAAAATGACCGTTGGTGCAACGGTCATATTTGCAAAGGGGGGACAAAGGGCGGGGTCGGGGTCGGGCTTGGAACGGGGTCGGGGCGGGGTCGGGTCGGGCGGGCCTGGGGCGGGCTCGGGTCTCGCGGGACGAGACATTGTCCCGTCCCGAGTTCGAGGCCCGCCAACATTTTTTTTTTTTTTAGCGGAGTCGGGGCGGGACCGGGGCAGGGTCGGGATGGGGTCGGGGCGGGTCGGGCTGTCCCGGCCCACTGGCCACCCTTAGGTGAAACAATCGTTTCCGGACCCAAGAGGGTTTTTTATTTTTTCGTTTCAAGAGGTAGATTTAGTTATAGTTAATTGATTTTGTTGCTTTATACGGTACGAGGTTACATGTTCAATCCTGGCTGACATCATAATTTTTAATACTTTTTTTTGTCAACTTTACTTGTCATATTTATTTTTTGTATGAATTTTAAGAAAATATTAACTAACAAATTAATTTGACTAAACTATTTTATTAATTTTTTGTTTATTTAATTTAGTATTATTCTTCTTTCGGCACATTAATCTCTTTTCATATGTATTAGAGTGACGATAAAGATAAAAAAGATAATTAATTTTATCTTAATTACTTATAAAATAATACAAATTCATAGTAATCATAACTATTAAAATGGACCGGAAAAGTAGCAAAAAGGCACAAAATAGCAAAGGTTCGAACTCATTTGGTGCTTTTCCTATTTTTGAAAAAGATTACTAATATATTTTAAATATATACATAATTTGAAAAGTCATTTGGTAATTGTCACAAATTGTTTACTTCCCTTTGGAAACTAGAGAGTGTAATTGCTTTATTATAATTACACCTAATCTCATACGGATTATGTAATTACTTGATCAATCAAATATATTAAATTGTATGATGTTTTATGATAAAAATAATGAATTACTATAACTTGCTATTAAGGAAGTCTCGCCCAATATAAAAAAAATAAAATTCGATGACCTATCAAAATTTTGTTCTTGCTAAAAGTGAGGCGGTTTTTGTATACTCCCTCTCCCTATGTCTCAATTTATGTAATATGCTTTTATTTTTAGTCTGTTCTAAAAAAATATTTTCTTATTTAAAAATAATTTAACTTTAAATTTTATTTTTTATGTTTAATGAAATTATTTATAACCACACAAATATTTTTGGTTTGTTTTATGCCACAAAATTCAAAAGTAGGAAGATGTACTATTTTTCTCGAAGAGGTCAAATTTTAAGAAGTTGTACTGAAAGATTCTACTTGTGAAAATCACTCATTATGTTTTTGTAAGTCAAAATATATAAGTGATGTACATGTGTCGCAGTAATATTTTTCCAACTCAATTTCAACTACAAATTTCGATTTTAAATTAGTTCAAATCACCTTGGACACAAGAACAAGTGTCACTGAGAAAAAGTAAGAAACTTTAAAGAAAAAATCTCCAACATATCCCCAATCACCGTTAAAGAAAAGGAAAAATGGATTGAATTGGTGTTGTCAATTACTGTGTGTAGTTCAGGAAATGGATGGTGAGTTCTGTAAGCAATACTGGAATAGAAGTTGGTGATTGTGATTGCTATTTTTCATGATTGGTTTGGTGCACCCCATTTGCCTCTTCCTTCTACTTTGTGTGAAAGGGATCAGCTGGTGATTGATTACTATCCTCAAAAAGACTCCCTCGTCTTAAAATACTTATCACTTTTAACTTATCTAAAGTCAAAATTAAATTATATGAATTTAAGATATATTATTTTATCAATGCAACTTATAACATTTTTTATATAGTTTTTTAGTAACTAATTCTCTTAAAATTAATTAAATTGACTCTCAAAGCGGAAAGCTGATAACTATTTTGGGATAGAGGGAGTATTTCTTAATCTGATTTGTCTTTCGATCAGAAGGTGAATCAAGATTTGCGTATTGTGTGGGACTTTATGTATTTGTTTTGAGGCTGAGGTTAGCACTAGTAGCATTAACAGGAGGTTAGAACTAGTAGAATTATCTATTCAGTTGGTTCTTACTGTGGTTTAGGTGCCCTTCATATTAGCCTCTTGATATCATTTTCTCTTAAGGCCATAGTCATGTTGTGGCTTCAATCTTGGAGTATGTCAGCTATGGGTTCTAGCTCCCTATTCCACTGTCATGTATCAAACGAATTTTTTTACTCGTATAGCTGGACTTGCTCAGTTGACTTTAAAATTCAGTATTGCTGGCTGATTGATTGAGGTTAATGCAGTGGTGTTAGTGTTCCTAGTATGGTGATTAAAGAAATTCCAAGTGAGCCGAAAGTGTTTAACATAAGCACCTAATATCTTATTCAAGAGAGGTAACATACAACTGGTGAAGAAAAAGTAGCTGGAAATCTTAAAATAGTTCCTTATAAACGGCCCTTAATCATGTACACATACTAGGTGGCGGTCGTGGTTGGCTTTGCATTTCTGGATGTCGTAACTACATGAATATGGTGTCACCAATGTGCACTCTTGTTGGTCTTTTGGTGGTCAACGGTCAAGGATTGGATATTACTCAGGCTTATAGACAACTCCACCAGATGGCATTGACATTTTTTGGATATATTGGAGAGGTAAAAGGGAGTAGTGCTCTGCTGGTAGAATTTGCATCTGCCGGAGTTGACCTTCAATGGGATAATGTGAATAGATGGGTATACGGGCTTACTGGAGCCCACCATTAATGTATACTGTGCAAATTTGAACCGTTGCACTTGCAGCAACATCAAGTAAGATCTCAATAGTTCTTGAACGCATACTGGAGCCGGGCTGAAGATGCTTATAGATGGAAGAGAGTTGCTCTATCTGATGTTATTTTCCCGCTGGCAATTGTGATGATGACTGTAGTTCAGAATGTACACATACTTATACTTGGATAACTCTTAGATGGTTCGGAGTTGGTGTAGCTTTCAGCATGCTCCTATATACAGTGCTGTTGACACAGATGCTTCAAGAGGGGGTGATCGGTCTGAGAACGGAAGAGTCGGGATTTTTAGATATTAGGGGCATGATTGAGGGAGGACTCTAATGAGTCGACATAATGGAAAGACATACTGCTCATCTAAGACAGTCTGCTTAACAGGCGCTCTCTTTCTTCATTCTCATGACCTCTCAGACGAGAGCTTTGCAGCCCCGACATCAGGGATCTTGCATACTTAGTAAAAAGGAAGGATACAGCCAACAGATAAAGCAACATAAAAAAAAACATAGGCAGTTAATTCATTGCAGCTTCATTGTCTACTGTAAGTCACTGTGGAGAAACAAATCTAGATGCCTGATACAATATCTTCAGAAGATGGTAGAGTGGTTTTCTTGCCAAATTGCCTAAACTATACAGAACAAAGCAAAACATGAAAGCAAAAATAAGGAAAATGAGATCTCTCTGATGTTACAGCCTTGTTTCAATCAAAAAGGAAGGCCTGCAAAAAAAACAAAAGAATAATTCAATTCAATTAAAAACAGTGCCACAAATAGCTGAAGTTTAATTATGTAGTCCACTCACCACAATTTTTGAAGAGCAAAAATATCGTGATGATAGCAAGGTACACGATCCCACAACCTATGATGTAGTGAATCATTGCCCTGTTGGTTCCAGCAAATGAAGACATGTCCCTTGAATTCTCCAACATGGCGGCCCGTGAAACAACCGACTGGGCTCTCACCATACCGAGCACAACATTTTGTTCTCCTTGCTCTTCTTGTCCCCTCCTATTGATTCTCAGATTCTCCAAATCTTTAATCTTTTTTGCTACTTCCGTCAAAAGTTTCTTTCTATTGTCCAATTCATTGACTCGTATCTCCATCCTTTCCAACTTCAGTTTTGCAAATTTGACCCCGAGTACCATACCTACTATAAAGTTTATGGTAACAACAACCATTATAACTATCCCAATCCAACAACTAGCCTTGCTTTGGAGTACTAACCCTCCCATAGCATACAATAACATGAAACCTATGTGATTCCCGAGCCCATTAAGTATCTCATCCGAGCGCCTTTCCATCTCCAACATTTCGAGTTGTAGACTAGATCCTAACTTCTCGGCCTCTACCAAAGCAGCAACGTTTGACTGGTTGGCGAGCAAACCGAGAGGGGGAGGTGAAGAGGGCTCCATGTCACTTCAAGAATTAAGAATTTATTTATAAACTAAACTTCATTCACAAAAAAATATATACATTGTTCATATAGTCATATTTTTCTTCAATTTCTTTTTCCTTCTCTGCCTCTATGATATCCAAGCAATTTGAATTCCTTTTTAATTGTTGATACTAACCCATTGAATTGACATCTCAATGTATTCTTCAATGTATTCTCTTAATAATCAAACTTAAGCTACTTCATTTCAGGAAGAGAAAACAAGAATGGTGTGAATTAAAAAATAACCACATTTTGATAGAGACAAAAAAAAGGCATAGCTAGGCCAAATCAAGTGTTAGTTATTTGAGCAGAAAAAGTGATAATTCTTCAAATGGTAATGAACTTACAATTTTTTCCTACAAAAGTCACTAAATTATTTTTGTCCCTAGATGATCACTCACTCTTCACTTTTGAAATTGTATTTAAGTACATTCAAGAATAAACATTACTATTTCAAATCTTATTTGCAATAAATTAATTCCCTCTTCAACTCCAACTTTATAAATTTAAAATCAAAATAAAATGGAATCTATGGCCAAACGCCTACTAAGTTTGTTGGCCATTTGAAGAATCAACTACCAAATCTAATGACACATATTGAATCTTGCAATGAGCAATATAATGGCAATTAAGAAGAACCAGATTGACAAGCTAGAGACGTTTGTCATGCATGTATGTTATTTCATATTCAAGAATTGGAATAGAGATAGTTGGCATACCTAGAATTTGAAAGGAGAGTGTTTGACTGGTAGAATGTGATGATCAAGAAGAAGATTGAAGCTTTAATGGCGGAATGTAGAATGTGATGATCAAGAAGAAGAACAACGAAAAATCTCAGTGCTTCTTTATTAAGTCCAAGTAGTCTGTTAAGCGGTTATTTATACTTAGTATTCCGTGCCGTTTTCCTTTTTCTTTTTACGCGCGTGGGTTAATTCTTAAATACTACTGCTTACTATAAAGTAAAAAGAAAAATTCCTGAAAATATTAGTTGATCTTTATAATGTGTTTTTTTTTTCTAGGTTATTAATTAACACTTATTAAAAACACTTTATGAGTATTTCTTACTGAAACTAACACATTATGAGTAATTAGTTATTGAGTTATAAGATGGTGTCAAGACCAGAGTAAGAACAACTCTTAGTCCGTTACTTTTTTCATCGGTGATGGACGAATCGACACGTCATATTCAAGATGAGGTGTCGTGAATGTTATTTACAGACGATATAGTACTGATTGACTAGTCCCGTGACAGAGTTAACGCTACAATGATGTTACGCATGAGGTTGGCGTGGAAGTGAGACTTGATACACATATCGTCCTAAGCCTGTCAAGTGGGTCGTCCCGGCACGGACCCGTCTAAGGGGGTGGGGGCTGAGCTAGGTGGGTTTTATTAGGGGCTGGGCCGGACAAGGTGGACAACCCGGTAGCCCGACCCTCTTCGGGTATTGTCCTTATTGTAAAAAATATTACCACTTGGAGATGCAGGGGATCGAACCCCATACCTCTCGCATGTAAAACATGTTCTCAACTATCGAGCTACACCCTTATTTGTTACCTATAACAATTAGCAATCATATATGACCATTATAAATAAATTTGTTTTTTTATAATCACAAACTTTAATATATTACATTTTGACCCTATCTTTAGACGATAAATACTCCTTCATTCTTCTTCATTCTTAAAATTACATATTTACTTAGGAAACCATTTACCTTTATGCAATGATTTATAGTCACACAAAATATATGTGACTAATTTAACACCATAAGTTTAAAGTTTTATCTTCTTTCTTAAACTTCGTATCCAGTAAAATAGACATATCAACAACTATATAAATATTAAATTAAAACTTAAATTGATAACATTGCAAATTTAAAACATACAAATTTGAACGGCGAAACATTGCAAATCAAAAGTTCAAAACATACAAATTAAATGACAAACATTGATTGAAAATTTAAAGAAGAGATAAACTTTAAAGTTCAACTTCATGCCTTTTCACCAAGTGCCTACGCAACACACAGGTACCTCCCCTCTCCCCTCCCCCCCCATACTCGACGCTCCATACTTATGGAGATATATATACTACAATGTTGACATTTAACATGTTCCTCATCTACTCGCTCAAAATGCATCCATACCGCACTTGAAGTTGATCTTCGAACTCGATGAGAAGGTGGAGGTGGAATATTAAACATGAAAGTTGAAAGTAGAAATGTAAACTAGTTAAACATAAATTTTAGATAAATAGAGAATTGGTGGAAGAATTGTGTGAAAATGAAGAAGAATGGAGGGGTATTTATAGTTTGGAAATAGAGCAAAAGTGTAGCTTATTCATAAATTTAGGGGTTCAAATAAAATTGACAACAACTAATTTTTTAAATTTACAACGGCTAGTTTTTTGAATTGGGAAATCACTATTTTTTTAGTTTAGCAATTTTATCATTAGATGTAAATGTTGGGGTTGAGGAGAGGTAGGGGTAGGCTGAAGAATTATTGGAGAGATGTGATTAGACAGGACATAGCGCATCTTCAACTTACCGAATACATGACCATAGATATGAAGTTATGGATGTCGCGGTAGGAAAGAAGGCTAGAAAATAGTTGATTGTTGGATATACTTGGTGGGTAGCCAGTATTAGCATTTTTCTCGTACTTTCTTGTTAGTTGATCTCTGGTACTATTCATTGTTTTTTGTGATTCAGTTATTACATTAGTTTGCTTTACGTACTATGTTGAGCTCTCCCTATTATTTTCTTTATGCCGTATTAACCTCTGTACTTTTTTTTTCGAGTTGCTTTGTTATGCATTATTTGTGTCGATGGTCTTTCGGAAATAGTCTCTCTATCTCCACGAGATAGGAGTAAGGTCTGCGTTCACTCTACCCTCCCAGAGCCCACTTAGGAAATACACTGGGTATGTTATCATCGTTGTTTTTGTTGTTGTTGTATTAAAAATTACTCTATCTATTTTAATTTTATGTGGCGCCATTCGAATTTTTTGAATTAAAATGTTGAATGTTTAAGGTTTTTAAAATAAAATTTACATATTTAAAAATTACGTAAAAAATACTATACGTCACAACAATTAAAAAATTAATATATTTAAAAGGCATATTAAAAAATACAGTAAAAAAATTTGTTTGATTCTCGATGTTCATGCAGTATCACATAAATTGAGACAGAGCATGTATTACACTAACACTGTATTAAACCCATACCCAACTTTTCATAGAAAGTGTGTTGGTAATTTGAAAAGAGGATAAATAACATATTATAACTAGTTTAGCTAATGTTATTTAAATCGTAAAATACAAAGTTAGCATTATGCTATTGGTTAGTACGATTTTAAGCAAAGGCAGATTTGGGGTTCAGAATCACGACTTCATATGTTAATAATTGAGTTTTAAATATATATATATATATATATATATATTTAATGATTTTTTAATATAAGTATATTATCTCGGCTTTTAGCTCCGCCCTTTATTTTAAGAATCTCGATATATATAATTTGTTCATTATTTTAGGTAATCTTGTGATTAACATGTACCAACATTTAAGTTTGTATGCATGAAACACAATTACATTCCTTTGAAACATTTGGTTAACCATACATGAAAATCAAATTAGAATATTTCTTTTGAAAAAAAAAACAATATTTTAGTTAGCAATTATAAGCTAGTAAATATTATATTCTGGCTGAATAATCATGAAAAAAACCCCTTCTTTAGATTTGATTTGTTTCTGTTGGGTCCCGAGGGTATGCTATGGAACAATAAAAAACAAACTGAAATTAAATACAAATCGAATGCCAATGCAGTTTGCAAATGTTGCCGAAAATGTTGTCTGACACAAGTGACAACACTTCGATAAAACAAAAAAATCTTTGAAGAGTAAATTGCAGCGGAAATAATAAAGATACAAATGTTTAATATTTACATAGGTTAAATTTAACCTATAACGGTCAGTGACTGAAAGTATTGTATATATTTATATACAATTAAAATAAATTCTTTCTTTTACAATATTACAAGATAATACAAAAGAAATTAAAAAGTTGAAGTAGCAGATGGCTTTTGCCTGAAAATCTATCTAAATAGACATAGACAACATCTCATTATAATTTCTTCAATAAAGAACAAATCTAGAATCTAAGCAGCAATTATAATGTTGGACAGAATGTTATCGACACGCTTAGGCAACACTTGTGGTCCAGTTTTCTGATATGAATTCTCAAGAGTTCTCTTGATTTTTTTTGCAATCTTTTTCTGGATATCGATTCACTCTTCTTCTCTCTCTATTTATAGTAGAGAGTCTTCCTTGAAAAGCTCATCGATTAGTTGTGGAGGTTGAGGGAAAGGTGGGCAGCCGATAGGATTTGTTGGAGAAGATCATGGAGCAAAATCCTCAACTTCTTGGACTGGTTCCCAAAGTTTAGCACCAGCTTTGACTTGTTCTTCCCACGTGTTTCATAAGCTCCTAAACACCTTGCCAAGTCACTTTTACATCGTGGTAAAAATCCTCGAGATATGCTTCAGTCCGTGAAGTAAGGCAAAATTGTTTAACAGAATGTTGGTCCGAATGTCGTGACATTTGTTCCAACATTTCTGAATTTTAACTTAGTACTGAAAATGATATGTTGGGCAAAATGTCACAACACCAAACCCAACATTAACATTCTCCCCCTTTTTGCCTTTCTTCACAAAACCTATTCTAATTTGTGCAAGTGACTTACGACAATGTCATAAATGTTGTCCCAACATCTATGAGTACAATAATGCTCCCCCTTAATTTGTGATGGCATACAAACACAACATATGTATACCATTATATAATATACAATATTAGCACAAGCATAGATATACACATAACTTATAGGATTAGAAGAAATAAGAAAGTTAAGCATTCAAACACATCATCCCAAAACAAAAATCAATGTCAGATCATCGTCAAATACATCACTAAATATCCAATCAAAACACAGTCCAAATTAATCAATCACCAGTAGTTCTTCCCTTGCATATTATGCATCAGTAGTAGCTTCCAACCGCTTTCTACCTCTGCATGATCTCAGCTTGCTCTTTCCTCTGCCTGGTAGCATCAGCTTCTACTTCAGCAGTAGCAACATCAGCAGCAGTAGCAACATCAGCAGCAGCAGCAGAACTCTCAGCTTTTTCCTCCCCCTGCACAGTAGAATTATCTCCCCCTTTTTGGGAAGAAATCAACAATAAGAACTGGTCTCTGGCTTGTACTAAGGCATCCCTTGCAGCATCAACTTCTGAGATTTGTTTATTAAGCTTTGTAATTTGTTTAACCAGCCAGTCTGTAGACAGAGGTGATTTTATTGTACCAGTGTTTCCTAGAATGTTTGGAATATTTCGGGCAACATTCTCAATGTTAGGTTCCTTTTGCCAAGGAAGGTCAATAACTCTGTCTTTGCTTTTCAAGATTGTTTTATTCACTGAATATACCTCTGGTGCTTTTCCTAAAATATCCTCATTTCTAGGCTCAAAGCCTCGTGTAAGTAGAATTTGATAGATCAAAGAGGGATAGGGAAGAATCAAGATTGACTCTTTTTCAGCCAAATTGGCTATTTGGTAGAAAATCATTCTTCCTAAGTCAATTCTCAACCTTTTTCCTATTTTGTATAACAGAGAGGCTTGATCGGTAGTAACAATTGACTCATTAAGTGAAGGGAGCCAATTGTGAATAACAATCTTATGTAGGGTGGAAAATAGGGCAGTGAGCTTTGAGGCAGGGCGTCGAGAAGTCCATTTCTTCACTATACCTCCAGTGAGGTATTCTATTATCTCGTCCATGTTTTCTGTTGCCCTTTCAGTAGTACTGCTTCCAATTTCATGCTCAGTTTCCAAATATTGATTGATAATTAGGGGAGTAAACTTATAGATTTTATTATAGAGGTATACCTTCCCAAATTTCTTTGAAGAGGCTGTCTATATCAGAATTTAAGTTTGCATAGAATAACCTAATTATTTCATCAACGAAGGGTTCTTTATCAGTTACAGTTTTTAGAAGCTTATAATCACTGAGGAACTCAACCAACCCATACTCAGAATATGAGGCTAAATCTAATACCTTTTCTGCCTTGATAATCCTATTCCTATACCAATTCCATTTATCAAAATTTGCTTTGGAATAGAATTTGTCAGAATAAGCATTTACCTCAACTTCAGTTTCTGATTATGTATTGCTCGAGGAAGATGGAGATGATGTCCCTTTTGAGGCTTGTTAGAATGTTTCTTGAGATGTCGTGACATTCTCAAGAACATCTGGTCTTGCATAATGGGGGATTCCTCTTGGGCAGAACCTCTTTAAAGGGGTGTCATCGGGAATATCCTCGTCTTCAGATTCACATTGTGGAACATAGACAAAGAGCTCAAGTTGAGGATCAGAAACTGGTGGTTCATCTTGAGGTTCCGAAACTGAAGGTTTTTGTTCAGTGTCCTCTGATGAAAGTTCAAAGTCCATACGCCTGTGTTACTGCTTGAGCAAGCAGGAACTGTTGTCTCAAACCTGGACCTCTTTGTGTTGGGCTCCTCTTGGAACGTTCTTTCGAACACTCGACTTGATCTCCGAAAAGAAAAGGAGGATGAACTGGTTCTTTTTCCAAACGGGGAGTAATCAGAAGTGGCATCAACATCAATGGGGTTATTACCATCCCCTGGATAGTTGATTTCTAAGGGTACTTGATCTCCACTAAGAATAATGGTTGTGCATTATGGTGGACTGGTACTCATGGGTGTGTTGTTGATGGTGTTGGCTGACATTGGGGTTGACATCGATGAGGTCTCCATTGGAGAGTTTGGAGAAGATGGTTTAGGGTTTTTGGATGAAGTAAAGTGTGAGGAATCCATCAGTTTGGTAGGGTTTAAACCGAGGTGATGTGATCTTTTCCTTCTTTTTAATTTTTTTTTTATTCTTTAATTCGGAAAAGACAGAATGTTAAAAAGAAGAAAACAAATGAAATGGATATTTATACTCTTTGCCAAGCTTTAAAATTCTTTAATTTTAGGGGTTTGATATTTATTCAATAACTTGCACATAAGATTTTGGGATAAAAAAGATAGACATCTATTTGGAATCTAATATTATCATTTTAAAGTTTGAATTCCAATTAAAAATAGGGAAGAAAAATAGGGAAGAAAAACTTATTTTCTGGAGTCAGTTACGATCAACATCCCAACAAATATCATTATCTGAAAATGGCAACAACAATGTTGGCAACATTTTGGACAACACCTGCATTATAATCCTGCAAGAACTTTTCGTTCTGGCAATAAATCAAGACACGTTTTATATGTATTTAATGAGTTTAACCACTGGACCAATGTAACATTTTCCCATCATGTCCTTGATATAATCATAAAACACATATAAAATATTTTCGTGTAAAAAATTAAGAATACATTTTTAATATTCTCAAAAATCCCTTTGAAGCACTTGATACTCCTATAGAATAGGAACGGTATCATTTCAAGGGCTTTGCCCATTTTTCACAATTGCCAAATATTTGTAAAGGATTTGCCTTATTTTGATACTCCTTTTTATGATATCTAATATCATCGTAGAGAAAGATATCACTTTTATGTCATGTTGTTATTGAAGAATCACGCTTGTGTGACAAAAAATAATGCACTATACAGTAACAATAATCAAATTTTGATATTACATAGGTAAATGTCACCCGTAATGTTAGAGACATTTCAACCGACATTCACCAAAAATGCTTTTTTAGAGATTACAAAGACCAAGAGATTTCTTCAAACTAGAAAATCTCTCATAGTCCAAAGCTTTTGTAAAAATATCAGCTAGTTGATGAAGAGTGTCAACATGTTCAATTTGTACTAGCTATTTTTCAACCAAATCTCTTAAAAAGTGATGTCTAATATCAATATGTTTTGTACGTGAGTGCTGAACTGGATTTTTGGAAATATTTATGGCACTCAAATTGTCACAGTACAAAACTAAGATGTTACTTGAAAAACCATAGTCGTCTAACATGTGTCTTAGTCATATTAATTGAGAACAACAACTTCCAGCTGGTACATATTCAGATTCAACCGTTGAAAGTGACACAATTTTGTTTACGACTATACCAAGAAACAGGGTTATTGCCAAGATAAAAACATCTTCCACGTGTACTCTTTCTATCATCCACATCACCAGCCCAATCCGAGTCACTATATCCTATTAAATTAGGATTAGTGTCTTTGGAATACCAAATTCCCAACTCACATGTGCCGGCAATATATCTAATGATACGTTTCACAGCATTTAAGTGGGAAATTTTGGGACATGCTTGGAATCTAGCACAAACATAAACACTAAACATTATATCAGGATGACTAGCAGTGAGATATAGAAGGCTACCTATCATAGATCGATACAATGTTGGGTCGACATGTTCACCAACATTATCCTTACATATCTTCTGCGATGATCCCATTGGAGTTTTCATCTGTTTAGTATTCTCCAATCCAAATCTCTTAACTAGATTCTTGGCATATTTTCTTTGGGAGATGAAGATTCCATCTTCACTTTTGCTTAATCCGCAAGCCTAAGAAAAATGCTAGTTCCCCAATCATGCTCATCTCAAATGTCGATGACATTGCTTTAACAAATCTTTTTAGGTAGGACTGTGAGGTCGAACCAAAGACTATGTCATCTACATAGATTTGAGCAATAATAATATCTACACCGTGATATTTAATGAATAAAGTACGATCAGCTTCACCACGATTAAAACTAAATTCAAGGAGAAAGTTAGTTAGACGACCATACCATGCACGATGAGCTTGTTTTAACCCATACAAAGCCTTTTTGAGCTTGTATACATAGCGTGGATGGTGAGGATCTTCAAATCCTTTTGGTTGTTCAACATAAACTTCCTTATCTAGAAAACTATTTAAGAATGCACATTTTACATCCATTTGGTGTAAAGTGATTTTTAGAAAACATGCAATGGCAAGAAGCAGTCTGATTGATTCAATTCTAGCCACATGTGCAAAGTTTCATCATAATCGATTCATTCAACCTGAGTATAGCCTTGAGCAACTAGACGAGCATTGTTTCTAACAACAATTCCCGATTCATCTGATTTATTCTTGAAAATCCACTTAGTTCCAATAACATTTGTATTATTTGGACGAGGAACCAAGTCCCAGACTTCATTTCGAGAAAAAAATGTTCAAGTTCTTCTTGCATTGCTTGAATCCAAAAATCATCTTTAAGTGCTTCAAAACATGTTTTGGTTCTAAGTAGATATGAAACAAGAAAGACTAACCTTTTGGTATATGGTGGACATACACACATACCTAACCATGTCTCTGTAATTGAGTGGTTATTTCCCTCTTGTTCTAATTCCCTAAAAAACTCCCCCTATCACCTGACCCGTTGGATGATTCTTCCTAATCCTTGATGAGGGGTCCCTTCTAACTTGATCTAGCAATTCAGCATTAGACTCCTCATTCGCACCTTCTGTGATCTTTGGTTCTGGTTCAGATGTTGCTTCTGATGTAGTAACATTTGGGGCAACATATGGTTCTTCAGCAGTCTGCACATTTTCCACTGAAACTGTAATGTTATTTTCAGTTGGTATTTCATGTAAGATTAGAAAAATCATCAAAAATGACATTTACAGACTCTTGTACAATTTTGGTCCTCAGATTGTACACTCGATAAGCATGACTATTTTGTGAATAGCCAACAAAAATTCTTTTATCACTCTTAGAGTCAAACTTTGTCAAATGATCTCTATCATTTAAAATGTAACAAATACACCCAAACACATTAAAGTAATGCAATTTAGGTTTCTTTCCATTAATTAGCTCATAGGGTGTCATCTTTGTTCCAGACCTTAGATAGACTCTATTAGTGATGTGACAGGCAGTATTTAAGGCTTCAGCCCAAAAACATTTTGACAATTTTTTAGAACTAAGCATAACTCTAGCCATTTCTTACAATGTTCTATTCTTCCTTTCAGCCACCCCATCCTGTTGAGGGGTTTTGGGGGTTGAAAACTCATGAAAAATTCCCCTTTTCTCACAAAATTTTGTGAAGTGGCTATTTTCAAATTATTTTCCATGGTCGGATCTAATCTGAAAAATAGGAAAATAGAACAAGTTCCTAATTCTAGAGTGCAAAATATTAAACATGTCAAAAGTTTGTGATTTTTTTTTCAAAAAATATATCCATGAATATCTAGAAAAATCATCTACTATCAAATAAGAATACCTCATGCCTACTATACTTTCTACCTCAATTGGACCCATAAGATCCATGTGCAATAATTGAAAACAGTGAGACGTACCTGAATTTTGTCCGTCATTTTGGACAACATTATGGGAAACACGAGTCTGCTTACCTTTTAGACAATCTTCACAGATTGTTTTACCTTTATGGATAAGATTGGGTAAGACTCTAACCGTTTCGTATGAGACCAACTTTTCCAGATTATGGTAGTTGACATGTCCCAACTTTTGGTGCCACAGTGTTGTGTCGTCGAGCTTGACATTAGTGCAAGTTTCTTGTCTCACAACAAGATAGCAATTATCACTTGTTCTAGTACCTAACATAACACATTCATTAGCTTCATTTGTAACTTTACAGGCATTTTTATTGACTTTTACCTCAAGATTGTCATCACACAGTTGACTGATACTAATCAAATTTGCCATTAAACACTCAACATGTAAGACATTTCTTAAAGTTGGAAATCCAGGAACATCCAAGATTCCTCTTCCAATTATTTTGCTTTTAGTGCCACCTCCATAAGTTACGTTACCTCCATTGAATGACTCATATTTCTTTAGAAACTCCTTTGTACCTGTCATGTGGCGAGAACATCCACTATCAAAGTACCAAGAACCTGAAATGTTAGTTCTTAAGGCAGTTATCGCAACATTACAAGTTACATCCATTTTGAGAACCCAAACTCTTTTAAAATATTTTTTACCTTTCAGTTCTAAAATGTTACTTTGAATGTTGTCTGAGATGTTGGACAATCTTTTAGGCAACATTTCACTCACAGAATGCTGAAGTTTGAAACATTAAGGTTTTAAGTGGCCATGGGAGTTACAATGATGACACACAAAATTCTTATTCTTTGATATATATGAGAACTTATCTTTCATTCCTTTTTCTTTTACAAAACATATTTTTCTCATTTTTGTCAAATACACTAGAGCCTGTAGATTCAAAAGTGTTTTGGTACCCAATACATGCATGCGACGGTTTACTAAAGCTAAGTATTTCATCCAATTTAGAAGTCCATGAGTTGAACTTACAGAAGGTTGCTTCGGCTACATCTAGTTTTGCACGAATCTTACCAAATTCTATGTCCTTTTTGGTAAGTGAAACCTCTAATCGGATTATTGTGCCTTTTAGATCTACATTCTCACGAGTTAAAGATTTAGCCTTTGATTCAAGTTGCTTGGATTCAACGATTAAGGCTTGACAAATATTTTGTAATTCCTTAATCATCTCATCGTTGCATTCAACTTGATTCAAACACTCAGCCTCACCACTAGAAATAAAACCACTAAAGCAATTAACATTAGGATAGTTAAAGAATATGTACCTTTCGGATATTGCTGGAGATGCAGATGTTGCCTGAAATGTCATGACATCTGGGGCAACATTACAGACGACATCTTCGTTATCTGATAGTGACTGTTTGTAAACAGTGGCCAACATTGCTTGTGATTCGAATTCTTGATCTCTTTCGTCTTCTCCTTCATCGTCACTAAGCGAGACCCACAGATTCTTACCAAATTTTCTTAGAGTGTTTGCACATTCATTATCATAATGACCCAAACCCAAGCATGCATGACATTGCACAGACTCTAGTTATTTGGGATCAAATTTGGTACAATCTAAATCGGCTCTTCTTAGTAGACTTCCTTTTTGAGTACTTGGAAGGAACTTTGTGGGTTTTTGATTGAAGCCTTGGATTTGAAGCTGTTTAGATTTGGATTGATTCCTTTCATTGTTGAACTTCCTCACCATTGAATTGTATTTTCGAGTGAGTAAGGAAACATTAGCACCTTCACCAAATTCTTCAAGATCTTCATCCTCTTCATTGATTTGATTTTCCGAGGATTGGACTTGAAGTGCCACATTCTTGCTCTTATATAGTTCCCTTTGATTCTCAATGTTCATCTCATAGGTTTTGAGAATGCTTATTAAGGTATGAAGGTCCATAGTAGCGAGATTGTGAGCTTCTTCAATGGCACAAATCTTTAAGTTGAACTTTTCAGGAAGAGAACGGAGAGCCTTTTCCACAAGTTGAGTGTTGGTTAAAGGTTCACCAAGCACTTGACATTCATTAGAGATGTCAATCAACTTTTCAAAATAGGATTTAATGTCATCCATTTCTTCCATCCTTAAACGTTCATATTTGCTCATGATCATACGTAGCTTTGTACGACGAACACTTGAGCTACCTTCACAATCAATTTGCAAAGTATCTCATGCATCCTTAGCCGTAGGGCAGTTTTGAATGAGTTTGAACTTGTAAAGATCAACCCATACAAAAATTATATTGAGGACCTTTTCGTTAAAGCTAGCATTATTGGTTTCTTCCGCCGTCCATTCGGATTCAGGTTTAACAAGAATGTCACCTTCCTCATCCGGCGGCAATATTGGAACATCATACCCATTAGTTATAGATCTCCATGCCATAACATCAATTGATTTGATGTGAGAACGTAGGCGAATCTTCCAATAGACATAGTTTGTACCATCTAAAATGGGAAGTCTACCAATATTTGAATTTGTCGGATCCATAGCTTCAAATGATAGGACCAAACACTTATTGTGTTAAGTGTTGGCTCTGATATCACTTGTTGGGTCCCGGGGGTATGCTATGGAACAATAAAAAACAAACTAAAATTAAATACAAATCGAATGCCAATGCAGTTTGCAAATGTTGCCAAAAATGTTGTCTGACACAAGTGACAACACTTCGATAAAACAGAAAAACATTTGAAGAGTAAATTGCAACGGAAATAATAAAGACACAAAAGTTTAATATTTACATAGGTTATATTGATAATATAACATATGACGGTCAGTGACCGAAAGTATTGTATATATTTATATACAATTAAATAAATTCCTTCTTTTACAATATTACAAGATAATACAAAAGAAATTAAAAAGTTGAAGTCGCAGATGACTTCTGCCTGAAAAATCTATCTAAATAGACATAAACAACATCTCATTATAATTGTTTCAATGAAGAAAAAATCTAAAATCTAAGCAATAATTATAATGTTGGACAGAATGTTGTCGACACGCTCAGACAACACTTGTGATCCAGTTTTCTAATATGAATTCTCGAGAGCTTTCTTGATTTTTTTAAAAATCTTTTTCTGGATATCGATTCACTCTTCTTCCATCTCTATTTATAGTAGAGAGTCTTCCTTGAAAAGCTCATTGATTGGTTGTGGAGGTTGAGGGAAAGGTGGGCAGCCGATAGGATTTGTTGGAGAAGATCATGGAAAAAATCCTCAACTTCTTGGACTTGTTCCCCAAGCTTAGCACCAGCTTTGACTTGTTCTTCCCACATGTTTCATCAGCTCCTAAACACATTGCCAAGTCACTTTTACATCGTGGTAAAAATCCCATGAGATTTGCTTCAGTCCGTGAAGTAAGGCAAAACTGTTTAACAGAATGTTGGTCCGAATGTCGTGACATTTGTTCCAATATTTCTGAATTTTAACTTAGTACTGAAAACGATATGTTGGGCTAAATATCACAACACCAAAACCAACATTAACAGTTTCTCTCAGACAATATCTGACCAATAAATGTTGGTTGGTCCGTCTTGTCTCACCAGCTTGTAACTTCTCTAGTTAGCTTCTGAACTCTTAGTTACATATGAACAAAGAGTTGTGCCAGGAATATTACGATATGTAGGTTGGTAAAACAAATTATGTATATACACTTCATGTTAAATCTCTTAAGTCTATTGTGTGTTTACCTTTTTATAATTTGGTTCTCTCCAGTGAAAATTCTTACTCCTCTACTGCTTAG
This sequence comes from Anisodus acutangulus, assembly GCA_029783415.1. NCBI lineage: Eukaryota > Viridiplantae > Streptophyta > Magnoliopsida > Solanales > Solanaceae > Anisodus > Anisodus acutangulus. The sequence continues at coordinate 44,501,746 of CM056497.1, read as the reverse complement.
TGTCAGAGCTAGTGGTTGGATAAATCCTCGAAAAATCAATCCTTTGAAAATGGGCAAGGGGCTGATGAATTTCCTCCGAAAATGTCGTTACTATAGTACATTTCTTGTTGGATCCTCTACAATGCACGCCTCAACCTGTGTTGCTCTGCCCCTCCCAAAATGACATTGTATAGATACGACACCATATTTAGAGTATCCAACACGGATGCAACATCATTATTTTGTTGGACGATATAGTGGGAGTGTTGGCGACACTTTTGAAAGATCCGAGCAACATAAGCTTCAACTACTAATACCTACGGAACCTTCACCTCAACGAAGATGAACAAAACCCGATGAACTATAACTCATATGAGGACTTAACAACGATGCTCACTTTTAGTATACGACACCAAGAAGAAAAATCATTTAATAGTGATATAATTATAACGTAATCTTCAAGAATGCCATCCACAAAATGGCTCACTTACCAAATTATAATTCAGTTACAATATTGCTATCTAAAAGGTTACAAGAAATTGATCCTAAAACACAATAATACGGATGAGCTAATGGTCACATTATCACTCAGTAACTAATGCCTATAGATGAGTAAAACCAGAGTCATATTGGTTTCTTTCTTCTTGTATAGACTGAAAAATCCGAGCAGCGGATTCTGTGGCAAATCTTGCGTTACGAGGTACAACTTTGAAGACTCTGGCAGGGTAACTAGGAACATGAGATTGGGGCTACTATCCGGGTTCTCGGTAGCTGGAGAAGTTGGAAACAGACGAAGCACATCTCTTCGCTCCGTGGCATTATCAACCCGGTTGGAGATATTTTCTATTGAATTTCCTACCGGTTGGAGTTCATGTGTGCGCATGTCATTTGAGGTTCTTTTAAAGTATGCGTATAAATTATCCTAACCTGTATGAGCCTTAAGCATCTTGCTGAATGTCAAAAAGAAGGATAAAGAAAGTGAAAGAGGGAAAGGAAGGTTTTTAGGATTTCTTAACCTTACACTGTTAAAACTAAAATCAAATTTTCGTTAAGGAAATAAACCTATCTTGTATTTAGACGTTTGACCGGTAGAAAAGCTGTGATTAGGAAGTATATTATCCCAAATATGAAGTAATAATATAAATTTGACATAACAAAAGGTTAATTATATTTGAAGTAATAATACAAATTTGATATAACAAAAGGATAGTTAAATGTTAAATCGGTTAATAATTTTGAAAGTTGATAATATTTATAAACAAAGAATTAAAGTGCACATTATATAGTGTGACATGTGGGCAATCACAAAAACAAAATCATAACTTATCAACAACTTAGAGACCAAAAATGTGGATCTCCCTTTTATGATATATGGTATGATTATTGTAATACATTATACCTTGATGTTTTAGATTTATTTTTATTGTACTTTTAAGTGATAAATATTTCCTCAATAAACATTAAGTTAATGCTAATTGCTAAGCGGTATGACCAAAAATTAAAAAGTTTCCCGTTCAAACAAAAAATTAAATTAAGTCATGAAGTGTTATACTTATGAGAGAGTAATTTTCACCTCTTTCCTCGGAATTTATCACTCCTATTTAGAATATTTCGAAGTTTCATCACATTTTGGAAAAAATATTAGATCATTTCATTCCAGAACAACAATTTCATTTAATTTCAACGGGTTACGAGTTTAATAGTAGTAATAAGACCCCCACTTTAAAATTGTGTGGAAGTGTAGGTGAGAAAATTATAGATTGGACAAAAAAAATAAAACTTATTGACCAAAAAAAACTCAAACTTTTTTTTTATACAATTTCAAATATTTGGAAGCAATCACCTTCCTTCTATATTTCTGTTACTAACAGTACCATTTTCAAAAAAAAAAATCTGCTGTTAATTTTATTTTATGAGGAAGCCTAAATTTCCTTTTAGATTTTAACTTGTAACACATGCTTCCTTTATACTTTTATTTTAAACCTCATTTCACTCAAGTTGTGTAACAAAGCTATTAATTAATTTTCAAGTGACGGATCGCACCCTGTGCTTTTGTGTAGCAAACGACATTGGTTCTTAAGAATTAGAGATAAAAAAGAAAAGAAGATAAGAAGTAGAGAGATAAAAAATAAAAGAAGAAAAGAGACAATTAAATAGAAACCAAGAAATAAAGAATTAAAAAAAATATGAAAGGAGCTAGAATTAAATATGATATTAAATTATGGTGAAAAAAATATAGAATACTATTATTTGAAAAAAAAAGATAAATGAAACAAAAAAGAAGAAAAAAGAAAAAAATCATAGAAGGAGTACTAAGGATAAATAGTTTTGAGGATATGAAAAGTATGAGGGGTAAAAATGCGTAATTTATTTATTTTAAGGGATATAAGTGAAGTTTCCCCCATAAAAAAGCTACCCCAATTATTTCTTGTATATTGTATCTTCTTCTTTAGTGGGAAAATATACATTTTCTATTCTTCATTATTTTCTTCTTTAGTGAGAAACCTCAATTCAAATCTCAGGGACAATAAAGAGGACATAGTTATTTAATATTCAAAAAAACTATAAATTGGTCACGTTCAACTATTTAAATCTTTATTATGCTTCATTCTACTTTATTCTTTTATTTTTTTAAATTGAAAATTTTAGATTGTATGCTCTTTAGACTAGAGCAATAAATTCTCAAAAGGTTCTGTCAGAGTTGACTAAATTTTGGAGGTACATCACAATTTGAAACTGGTTTTTTCTTTTGGCCACATCCTCCGTATTTTCAAAATTTTGGATAACTGGTTTTCCATTTTAAATCCCAAAAGAAGGGAACTTTTTTTTAATCATCTGAAGGCAAACTATTATACATAGTTCATGTGATCTACCTGTTATGCAATCATAGAACCAGAATCAACTCTTCTTTGCAAGCCGGGCAATGGATATTGGGTTGTCAAAGCTTCAACTCTTCATAAAATCTGGTGAAGCAACAAACTTCATAAAATCTTGGAGTTTAGAACGCGAGACTAAGTTCTTGGCCTCAAGAGTTATCTGCACACCCTCATTGATGAGGTCCGCAATGGTTACAAATTCCTTCTCTGAGTAACCTCAGGTGGTCATTGCAAGTGAGCCTATGCGTATACCATCATGCACTAGTGCACTTTTATCACCTACAGTTTCGTTGATGGTATAAGGACAAGATAATAAGTGTCAAATAATAAATTGCAATGGTTAAGCTTCTATACTTATCTGCTACTGAATTCTTATTGTAGAATTGTATTAATCTCCATTGGGGAACCTTTTTCATTAATACAATATATATATAGGGTATACAATGTGGAATCCTTAAATAATAGGGATCCTATATTACCATAATTACATAAGACTAAATATGGCTAAATAATATTTGTACACATTCTAATACACCCCCTCAGTCTGAGCGGGAGGAGGCCGGACGCTAAGACTGGATCTGAAGTCAAGGAATAGCTGTCTAGGAAGGCCTTTTGTGAATATATCTGCATACTGATAAAAAGAGGGCACATGCAATATATGGACTTGACCGAGTGCAACCTTCTCACGAACAAAGTGGATGTCCATCTCAATATGTTTGGTTCACTGATGCTGAACCGAATTATGAGATCTCAGCAATAACATTAGCAACACCTCTGTACTCTGCTTCTGCACTCGAACGGGATAATGTGGCATGTCTATTGGCAGACCAAGAAATGAGATTATCTACCAAGAATACACAATAGTCTGAGGTGGATTGCGTGTCCGGACAGCCTGCCCAATCATCATCCGTATATGACAACAACCTGGTCGGTGCTGAGGGGTATAGATGCAGTACAAAATCAAGTGTGCCCTTAACATATCGAATGATACGTTTAAGGGCAGTAAAATGAGGCTTCTTGGGGGCATGCAAGAATAAGCATAACTGCTGAACAATATAAGCAATATCAGGCCTGGTGAAAGTAAGGTATTGTAGTGCACCTGCAAGCCACCGGTAGAGAGTGGGATATGACACTGGATGACCATCTAAAGCACTAAGCTTTGATTTAGAGTCAACTAGAGTAGACATAATTTTGCAACTTGCCATTTTATCCCTGTACACAATCTCCTCTGCATACTTACGCTGACAAAAAAATATAGTAACTACAAATCGAGTCACTGAGATCCCCAAAAAATAGCTCAACTTCCTCAAGTCAGTAACATAAAATTCAATTTTGAGCAAGACAATAATCTCATTTTTCAGCAAATCAGAGGAGGCAGTAAGCACAATATCATCCACATACAACAATAAATATGCAATGCTACTACCTCTATGAAAAATAGAGAATTATCACACTTGCTGCATACAAACCCAATTTGCAAAATAAACTATGCAAAGCGATCATACCATGCTCGAGGGGCATGTTTCAACCCATACAGTGACTTACGAAGATGACATATGTACTAAGGGACTGCTGGATGAATAAAGCCAGGCGGCTGGTGCATATAAACATTCTCTTTCAAATCTCCGTGTAAAAATGCATTTTTCACATCAAGCTGATGAATAGGCCAATGCTTACTCATAAAAATACTCAAAACCGTGCGAATGATAGCCGGTTTAACAATCAAACTGAACATCTCACCACAATCAATACCCTCCTGCTGATTTGTGTCATTAGCCATAAATCTTGCCTTGTACCTCTCAAGGTCACCACTATCTCTGTATTTGTTATGAAAACGCCACATGCATCGGATTACATTCACCCCTCCGGTCTAGGAACCAAATCCCAAGTGTGCTATTTTGTTAAAGCATTAAATTCCTCACACATGGACGCATTTTAATTAGGGTCTAGTTTGGCTAATTTTGGTTTTTTAGGAGTGATATGGTTTGGGTTGACAAGTTAAACTGGACTTTAGGTTTGAAAATCTTGTGTTGAGCACGGGTTTCCATACAGCGGGTGGGGGCAGGGGTATTTTTGGTGTTAGGTGGCAGACGTTGGATCTGGGGGTGACCGACTTGGTGTGATGTTTGGGGGAACTACCTACAGTGATGGGGTGGGGTGTTGGGTTTATGGTTGCTAGATCTGTCGGTGGTGGGTTGGGATTGGTTGACGATGGGGGAAAATTGATGTGGTGTTAGTTAGGTAGTGTTAGATAAGGCGTCAGGGGTGGGTTGGGGCCTAATCGGTGGCTTGGTGATATATGGATGATGGTCCAGATGCCGGTGGTGGTTGGGTTTGGGTTGCCAGTGACTGGGGAGGTGTTGGAGGGAGGGTGGTGTATTGGATGGTCAGCAATGGTGTTTTCTGGTGGCGGAGACACAGTGGTGTGATGGGGAATCCGATTATCGATAGTGTGGACATAGATGATGCGCCGGTTGCCAGGAGTAATGGCAGTCGGTGACTATTATGACCGAGACAGTGACGGTGACGGAGGGGAGACGGTAGGGATGATTCGGTTTCCGGTGGTGTCGGCAATCGGAGATGGTTGTGACGCAAAGTGGTGTACTGGCAGACTGCTGGTAGTGGCAGTGTTAGTTTGAGGTGGAGAAGATGGGTGGGTGGCAGATCTGACTGGAAGGGTTGGGGAGTTGACGACTTGACTGCCGGTGGTGGCAGTTTGTGCATCTCCCACCGCCGAAATAGTAGCAGCCTGACGGAATGCCTGTTGGACAAGCGGTGATGGGTCCGAATCTTTGAGGAAATGGTAATCAGAGACTCAGAATTTTTTAATGTTGTCAAACGGAAAAACATACTCAACAAAACTGACGTGGCGAGAAATTATGATTTTGTCGGTGGAGAGCTCATAGCACAAGCACCCCTATGGTTTGACGGGAAACCTATAAAGGCGCACGGAGTAGATCTGGGTGCCAATTTGCGGGGGGGGGGGGGGGGGGGCGTGGATATCAGATTAGGGTAACACAAACAATTGAAAATTCTAAGATGGTCATAGGTAAGGGATCCGACGGTAGAAAATTTCAGTGGGTGTCCTATTTTTAATCGCACGAGTAGGTAAAATGTTGAGAATGTGTTCTACTGTCTTTAGTGTATATACCCAAAAAGTAGGGGGGAGAGACACATGAAAAATGAGGGTACGAATCATATTATTAATGGTTCGGAAAATTCTTTCGACTTTTCCATTTTGATGGGAGGTATGGGGGCACGAGAAATAAAAGATCATGCTATTATCCTCACAGAATTTATGAAATAGGGAATTATTAAACTCACGATCATTATCACATTGAAACGATTTTATGTCTTTTTCAAATTGCGTTTTGACCAGTGTACGAAACTCAACAAATTTGGAGAAGACTTGAGATTTGAGTTTGAGTGGATAGACCCAAAGAAAGTGAGAAAAATCATCCAAAAATACGAGATAATATTTTGACCTAAGTTGCTAGTTATGAGAGATGTCCATAAATCAGCTTGAATAATATCAAAGGGAGAGTAAGTAGTACTCATAGAAGTTGTAAATAGTAGTCTAACATGTTTCCCTAACTGACAAGAGGAGCAACTATGAGAGAGGTTCCCTTTATTACACAAGATTAAATTTCAGTTTCTAAGAGTCTACTATGCCACGTTAGGCAGATATTGTTGTTAGAATGGTGGGTAGGAAGGGATATAGGTCCCCCTCACTATTACATCGCGTAAGGAGTTTTCTGGTACGGAGGTCTGTTTTAGAAAATCCAAACGGGTCAAAGTTAATTGAGATAGAATTATCGATGGCAAATTTTCTAACAAAAATTAGATTTTTAATGATGTTTGGAGCATAAAAGACGTTTTTAAGAGAGAAGTAAGGATGCGGTGGTGGGGTAGGGGTGTGGCCTATTCCATGAATTGGAATGCGGTGACCATTACCGACCATAATAGACTGCGGAGTATTTAAATTTCACAGTTGAGTGAGATTACCAGAATTATTGGTGAGGTGAAATATGGCACCCGTATCCATATACCACGCGTTATTGGGTTACCGAGGAGTCAATATGGAGAAAGTCTGACCCAAAGTGGATTGAATAGGGCCTGAAGTAGACTGTTGGGCTCCAATTAATTAGGCCTAAGAACGTTGGACTCCCTGCTGAGCCTGAGGAAGCCGGACGATTTGCTGGAGGCCCATCGACTGGGCTGGTCCGGTCTACTGGGCCTTATGTGTGATAGTCTACTGCTGGGCCTCAGACAACTGGACCGATTTGTGAAAGCCCATCAACTGGGTTGATCCAGTTTGCTTGGCTGCCTGACGGTGGGCCTGCTGGATGTGACCCATCTTCGGTGTGGCCATGTAGTGAGTTGTTGCATGAGACCATCTACAACCACTGTCGCGGTGGCTGCTACCACGACCAAGGTCGGTTTCAGCCATGGCGTCTGCCGGAGAGGAGGCGAGATAAAGGACAAAAAAATTAGCAGTATACGAGTAGTATCGGTCATATACAAGGTGTATAGCAGCTTAAAACAGTTGTATACGAGTAGTATACAGTGGCTGGAAAGTATATTAGCCGTATACAGGTGTATATCAGCGCGTATTGGTTGTACGAGGGGTATATGGCCTGTTGAAGAGATATGGAGGGAAATAGGGTGGTATATCAGTGATATATCAGGTGTATACAAGGTTGTTTGTAGAATATAAGGGCTGGACAACAGTATATCAGATGTATACCAGCTGTATACGGGCAGTTTGGTACCGGAAAAAAATGTGAATGGCGGCCAAATATTAGGTTTTAGGTCGGGAAGGATTAATGGCTCTTGATACCATGTAGAATTGTATTAATCTCCCTTGGGAGCCTTTCTCATTAATACAATATATATAGGGTATAGAATGTGATATCCTTATACAATAGGGATCCTATATTTAACATAATTACATAAGACTAAATAATATTTGTACACATTCTAATACTTATGGAGTGTGATTGATGCCATGTCAAGTATTTTCTCCACTCAAGCACCATCAAGACCCTATTTGGCAAATGCAGACTGGTTAATCTAAGTTTACAAGACAAGGTTGGTTGTATCTTGGTGCTTATTGTAGGATTTTGTTGTATTCAAAAACATATAAGTAGGCACAACGAAAGTTTAAAATTTTGTTCTACTTATCCCAACAATTTCTTCTGGTATGGTTATATGACAATCAAAACCTGTAACATAAAACTAGAACACTTACATGTTGTATTATCTGGAGTCTTTACTTACCCCTTCGACTGCAAGAACTATGCTACGGTGTATTCCTCTGTCAAGAAAGCCAGGAAATTTTGGCAGAGGTTTGAGAGAGTTTCGTCCTAGACTCTAAGTCTAGAAAGTTTATAGAATTGGTGTGTTAATTAACAAAGGGAGTGTTGTATTTATAGTTGAAATTAGGGCATCAAATCAAATTAGGGTTGGGCTCCAAGCCTGGCCCAAAAATCGAGGTGCAGTGGGTCAGTCTGACTGGGCCCACTGCCGGGTCGGCGTCGCGACGCCTTACGTAAAAAAAAATTCCATTTTCATTTAATATATATATTCAGCACATTAAATCCAAAATCTAATTTTGGTTTAATTAAATAATTTCCATCTAATAGAAATTATTCCATAGTTATTATCAATTTAAATATCTCGATCCCAAATCGAATATTTAATACTTTCTCAATACACCCTTAGATCGAAGAGACAATCGACATAGTGTGACCCTATAGACCTTCATATATCGACACTAATCCAATTAAGGTCCATACGGAACTCCTAGACTGCGACGTACGATGAACTTAATATATGTACATGAATCCAACAAACATAACCTTTATGTGAGATGATAAATTCCTTTCATTCGCGACACACTCGATCAAGCTTATGATTTTCCATGTGTCTATCCAAATGGCTTGATCACTTTATCTCATCTATATTAGTCAACAACTAGATCATATTCTAAATATGTCTCTTGCATTGGCCAATGACTTGGTCAACCTAATATCACTGAGAATTTGAGTGCTCTCTCGAATCCAATCGAGGAATGAATCCTATTTTTTGCTCAACTACCACCTTAATTTACATCATAATGCACCCAACACAAGCCGTATCTTATCCTATAAGGAGTTTAAGCTTAGGACAGGGTCAAAGTACATTACTCTGTAAATAAGGTGCGTATTGAACTCAAGTCAAAGGACCTTTATATCCCACAAGCTGATAACACTCTATACATGTCTAACAAATAGTTTATCAGCAGGGTATACCAACACTTTCCAAAAGTATCCATGTGTCCATCACTAGTAACCATTACTAGTAGCAGGTCAGACATACTACATTCTCTAAGAATGTGACGTAGACCACATGTCGACTTATAACATATCATCGATATCCCATTCTCGATGATCATTAGTCGAGGCTATTTTAAGAGTTACGCTCTATCATCAATAGCTCACTCTATTAATGACAACGTAAGCTCAAGAGATGCACATTAATGAATAATTACAAACAATCAAATAATAATTCAATAATTGCAAATGCTATAAATATTAATCTTATTAATAATACGAGTGTGTTCAAGTACATTTGTCCCTAATAATGATTGTCTCTAGGACATATATACTTTCAATCTCCCACTTGGCCTAGAGCCAATATCCGATGTATCTAATACCCATGTTTTCAAAATGACCATTATGCTTAACTAAGCTTAATGGTTTAGTAAACGGGTCTACTAGATTATAATCTGTGGGAACATAGTCTAATCTTATTTCTTCAGTTTCCACCATCTCTCTGAGTATGTGATATTTCCTCGGTACATGTTTGTTTCTGTTTGTTGATCTTGGCTCCTTAGCTTGCCCAATCGCACTAGTGTTGTCACAATAGATCGTTATTGGACAAGTGGCACTTAGAACAACCCCTAGTTCCTTCAGGAACTCAGATATCGCGTCAGTTTCTTTACCAGCTTTCGATCCAGCAATGTACTCGGCTTCAGTTGTCAAATCAGCAGTTGTATCTTGGTTGGAACTTTTCCAACTCACTATTCCGCCATTAAAAATGAAGGCATATCCAGATTGAGATTTTAAGTCATCAAGATATGTCTGGAATCTAGCATCAGTGTACCCAGTAAATACTAGCTTCTCTTGTCCACCATAGACTAAGAAATATACTTTAGTTCGTCTAAGATACTTAAGAATACTCTTGACTGCTTTCCAATGTTCTTCCCCATGATTCTGCTAGAATTTGCAAGTCATACTAAGTGCATAGGACACATCTGGCCTTGTACAGGTCATGTCATACATGATAGATCCTATAGCTGAAGCATATGTGATTCTTTTCATGCGTTCAAGTTCTGTGACAGTAGAAGTATTATCCTTCTTTGATAACTTGATGTCTTGACCCATAGGAAGACTTCCCTTCTTGGAGTTTTCTATAGAGAATCGTCTTAGCACTTTGTCTATGTATGTGGACTGTGAAAGCCCCAACAATCTATTAGGTCTATCTCTATAGATCCTAATTTCAAGAATGTAGCAGGCTTCACCCAAGTCCTTCATCATGAAGGTGTTGGATAACCATTCCTTGACTGATTACATGAGAGTCTTATTATCTCCCATTATTAATATGTCATCTAGATATATAACAATAAACAAAATACTCCCTTTCTTGTGCTTACTATAAACGCATGGATCCTCTTTGCTTCTAACAAAGTCAAATGATTTGACTGCTTTGTCAAAGCAAATATTCCAACTCCTTGAGGCTTGCTTAAGTCCATAAATGTACTTCTGTAGCTTGCACACTGCTTTGGGCTTAGTCTTGGATGTAAAACTCTCAGGTTGTATCATATACACATCCTCAATTAGGTTACCATTGAGGAAAGCAGTTTTAACATCCATTTGCCAAATATCATAATCATAGTATGCGGCTATTGCAAGCAAAATCCGAATGAACTTAATTTTCGCAACAAGTGAAAAGGTTTCATCATAATCCACCCCAGGCCGTTGATTATAACCTTTAGCCACCAATCTTTCCTTATAAGTATGTACCTTGCCATATGCATCAATCTTCTTCTTGAAGACTCATTTGCATCCTATGGGTCTAACCTCTGTTGGCAAATCAACTAAGTTCCAAACTTGATTGATGTACATCGAGTCCATCTCATATTTCATGGCTTCTTGCCATCTCTGCGAATCAATATATAATATAGCTTCGATGTAGGTTGTAGGTTCATCGTCATCAGGAATATCTATCACATTGTGTGTTTCAACAAGGAGATTAAGTCTTTCATGTGGACGATGAGTCCTAGTGGTCATATGGAGTTGATTATTCTGCGTTTCAGGGTTTGTTGCATTCTGATTGTGAGAAGGTCTTTGTGTGCTGGACAATCCATCACTTTGAGAGCTTTCAGGAATGCCATTTTCATGTATTCCCTGAATGGAATGATGTACAACTATTGTATCATCTTCCATTGGTTATGTATGAGAGCATTGCATTTCTGCACTATCTCTCACATCACTCTCACTAGCTGAAGGGCGTATTCTAAGTAACCAATCTTCACTAGATACTCCCACTGAATCCTTGTGTAGGTCATTCAACAAGGGCTCAACTTCTGTGTTATCTTGTGGTTCTTGAATTTCTTCAAGTTCTATCTCATTGCAGCTCTGTTCCTTGTAGACATATTCTTCTTCAAGAAAAGTTGCATTTCTAGAAACAATGACCTTATGTTCTCCAGGAAGGTAGAAATAGTATTCCTTAGTTTCATATGGATACCCCACAAAATAATATTTCTCACTTTTAGATTCCAACTTGTCAGTAAGCATCTTCTTTACATATGCAGGGCACCCCCAGGGTCACATGTGTTTAAGTGCTGGCTTCTTGCCATTCCATATCTCATATGGATTTTTCTCCACTGACTTTGAATGAACCTTGTTCAGAATATAAATTGAGCTTTGCAATGCATAGCCCCAAAGGTATGTTAGTAGAGTTGAGAAACTCATCATGGATCTAACCATATCTAATAGGGTTTGATTTCTCCTTTCAATAACACCATTCATCTGTGGAGTTCTAGGAGGTGTCCATTGTGATTGGACTCCATGATGCTTCAAGTAATCCAGAAATTCTTTACTTAAGTATTCACCTCCTCGATCTGATCGAAGGGTCTTGATACTTGTTTCAAGTTGCTTCTCTACTTCTGACTTGTACTCCTTGAATTTCTCAAAGGCTTCAGACTTGTGTTTCATAAGATACACATGCCCAAACCTTGTGAAATCATCTGTAAAAGTGATGAAGTAAAGGAAGCCTCCCTTAGCTTGAGTTGAAATTGGCCCACATACATCAGTATGGACCAACTCAAGTAACTCTTTGGCTCGCACCCCTTTTCCAGAAAGTGGCTTATTGGTCATATTTCCTCTCAAGCAAGATTCACAGTTACCATAGGACTCCAAGTCAAATGGTTCTAGGTAGTCTAACTTTCTTAATCTTGCTATCCTTGATTCATTGATGTGACCAAGTCTACAGTGCCATAAGTAGGTGGGGTTTCTTGGATTACTTATCTTAGCTCTTTTATTTTGCACATTGAAATTTTCACGACTACAGTTTAGAACATACAAAACATCCACAAGCGGAGCATTTCCACAAACAAAACCATTAAAAAACAGTACATAACTGCCTTTGGTAATAAATGAGGAAAACCCTTCAATGTCTAACACTGGGATAGAAATAATATTCCTCGTCAATGAGGGAAAAAAATAACAATTATTTAGTTCTAAACATAAGCCTGAAGGTAAATCTAGTCTATAAGTTCCCACGCGTTCAACATCCAGTCGTGCTCCATTTCCAACGCGTAGGTCTACCATAAAAGGTCCAACCTTTCTGCTGTCAATCAGACCCTGCACATTATTACAAATGTGTGAGCCACAAGCGGTATCTAATACCCAGCAGTGAGAGTTACTTATAGACATGTTTATTTCAATGACAAACATACCTTGTCCAGTAGAGCCAGGAGCACCTAGTGCTTTGCCTCCTCCTGGAGTTGTGCAGTCTTTCTTCCAGTGCCCCTTCTTCTTGCAGTTGAGGCACACATCGGAATCTAACTTTGCTTTCTTCTGAACACCTCCTCTAGATTTCATAGATGTAGGTGCAACAACTGTCTTACCCTTCTTCTTCTGCATGTTCTTACCCTTGTGTTTGAACTTGCTAGAAGAGCCCACCATGAGCACGACTTTACCTTTAGAGGTAGATGATTCAAAGATCTTTAACATGTTGTGAAGCTCTAGAAGACTTGCCTTGGTCCCATTCATATTGAAGTTCACAATAATTCTCAAACGAACCAGGAAGTGAATTCAGGATCAGGTTGACAGAGACATTTATAGACAGCTTTGTTCCAATCGAAGCCAACCTTTCTATCAGCCCAATCATCTTCAGAACATGCGCTGACACTTGACCCCCATCGTTCAGCTTACACTTGAAAAGGTCCCTCAACAGTTCATACTCCATTGTCCGAGACTGTGAGTCATAGAGACTCTTCAAGTGTTCTAGCATTTCGTTGGGGCCCATATTTTCATGTTGCCTCTGTAACTCCAAGGTCATGGAGGACAACATTACACATTGTGTCGAGGTAGCATCATCTAGATGTTCTGATAAGCCACCTTGTCAAACAGGGCATACTCAGCAGAATCTTCAGCAGGGACTGTGGGGGAACACTGTGTCTAACACATACTCAATTCTTTCTAGTCTTAACACCAATAGTAGATTTCTTAACCAGTCAGGGTAATTTGATCTAGTCAACTTGTTTGTTTCGACCAACATTTTCAGTGATAGATTCGACATTTTGTACGACTGAAGAAACAATTAGACTTGAAATTAAACTCTAATATAATTTCTATTGAACACATTCTTTAACTAATTAACATGGCCTTTAGTTTAATTAGCTCCCACTATTTTAACATACTCTTCGACCCCATGGAAGAATATAGACTCATCAAATATGGTTATAATGGGCCATGATCCAGGTTCATGCTATCTCCGCGTTTGATGTGGCTGATAACTTCAACATCACAACCTGGTAGGTCTCTAAACCAATTACAAATAATTTGTAACTCATGTTTGATCGAATGTTCTAAACAATCGATCTGCGTCCCTCGGATTGTCTGACACTGTGGCACCAAGAGAACCTAGCAAGTCAACCCCGTTATGCAACTGCAATTATGTATCTAAGTGAGTTTTGCCTTATTGAGCAAATAATGTGGTGTAAATACTCATGAAGGTTTATCACCCACTAATACATTTAACATGCATCTATGAAAGAGTCTGAGTCCTCATAGACTTAGAGCAAATGCTGTGGCATAAATACTCATCTCGCCGAAAAGGATTTTGCACTACAATCAATTATAACGGACGACGCGTTCATTTTAAATGAGACTTGTATTAAAATTTTAGGGAACATTTTAATTTAGAGTTTTAACCAAGATCAACTACAGTATGCTATATCAAATATAACATCTTAATTATCATGCAAAGTCTATTAAGCACTTATTGGGTACCGCCTGCCCAAGCATGATACTAAGCGGTTTAAACACATATTGGGTGCCGCCTACCCAGACAGTTATTTGCGGACGTTATTCTAGTAATTTAAATGACAATTATTTAGCACATAAACAATATATTTATCAAATATATTATATAATACTAATCATGGGTTAAACATTCTGAACAAAAAAAAAATTCGGATCGATGGGGCCGCAGCGCTAATCATTAGGGTCGCGGCGCCAGTGAGGCAGAAGCCAAAATTTTGCTTCTGCAATGCATTAGCGCAGCAGTGCTCCACCATGGAGCCGCACCGCCGCCTTGAAACCCTAGCAAGCGCCGCAACGCCGACGTCCTGACAAAACATTTCTATGTTGATTTTCTAAAATCGTTCGAGCCCTAAATCCAATTTAGGGATCAAATCACAAATCATTTATCCTCACCCACTATTATTAATAACGCACATATCGACCATCATCCATTCATACTCGTTCTTCGCCGTGCATCGTGCAATGACCCGGATATCTGCACTTTTGGTTTAGTTCGAGTTAGAACAGAATCACTTCCTCGAGTTAGCGTAGGAGATAATTTAGGGTGATATCAAAATGTTAACATTCAGTCAAGATATGTAGGATTTCAAGAAGCCTTGTTTTAATCCAATTTTATGTTTAACCCATATTATTATGTTATTCAATTTGTTATATAACCATTGAACCAGCCTGGGCTCTGATACCACTGTAGGGTTTTATTGGGTTCAAAACATATAAGTAGGCACAAGAGAAGTTTAAAATTTTATTCTACTTACCCCAACAATTTCTTCTAGTATGGTTATATGACAATCAAAACCTGTAACATAAAAAAACACATACAGGTTGTATTATCTGGAGACTTTACTTAGGGAGTACATGCGACTATCCCTTCGACTGCAAGCACTACACTACGATGTATTCATCTGTCAAGAAAGCCAGGAAATCTTGGCAGATGTTTGAGAGAGTTTCGTCCTAGACTCTAAGTCTAGAAAGTTTATAGAATTGGTGTGTTAATTAACAATGGGAAGTGCTGTATTTATAATTGAAATTAGGGCTACAAATCAGATTACGGTTGGGCTCCAAGCCTGGCCCAAAAACCGAGGTGCAGTGGGCCAGTCTGACTGGGCCCACTGTCGGGTCGGCGCCGCGGCGCCTTACGTAAATTTTTGTTTCCCGTTTTCGTTTAATAAATATATTCAGCACATTAAATCCAAAATCTAATTTTGATTTAATTAAATAGTTTCCATCTAATAGAATTTATCCCATAGTTATTATCAATTTAAATATCTCGATCTCAAATTGAATATTTAATACTTTCTCAATACACCCTTAGATCGAAGAGAAAATCGACATAGTGTGACCCTATAGGCCTTCATATATCGACACTAATCCAATTAAGGTCCATACGGAACTCCTAGACTGCGCCGTACGACGAACTCAATATATGAAGTACGTTTACATGAATCCAGCCAACATAACCTTTATATGAGATGATAAATTCCTTTCATTCGTGACACACTCGATCAAGCTTAGTATTTGCCATGTGTCTATCCAAATGGCTTGATCACTTTATCTCATCTATATTAGTCGACAACTAGATCATATTCTAAATATGTCTCTTGCATTGGCCAATGACTTGGTTGACCTAATATCACTGAGAAGTTGAGTGCTCTCTCGAATATCCAATCGAGGAATGAATCCTATTCTTGGCTCAACTACTACATTAATTTACATCATAATGCACCCAACCAAAGCCGTATCTTATCCTATGAGGAGTTTAAGCTTAGGACAGGGTCAAAGTACATTACTCTGTAAATAAGGTGCGTATTGACCTCAAATCAAAGGACTTTTATATCCCACACGCTGATAACACTCTAGACATGTCTAACAAATAGTTTATCAGCAGGGTATACCAACACTTTTCAAAAGTATTCATGTGTCCATCACTAGTAACCATTACTAGTAGCAGGTGAGACATACTACATTCTCTAAGAATGTGACGCAGACCATATGTCGACTTATAACATATCATCGATATCCCATTCTCGATGATCATTAGTCGAGGCTATTTTAAGAGTTACGCTATATCATCAATATATCACTCTATTAATGACAACGTAAGCTCAAAGGATGCACATTAATGAATAATTAAATAATAATTCAATAGTTGCAAATGCCATAAATATTAATCTTATTAATAATACGAGTGTGTTTAAGTACATTTGTCTCTAATAATGATTGTCTCTAGGACATAAATACTTTCACTTATAGCTGGCATACACAAATACTAACAAGTAAAAAGGCAGGAGGATCCTTTAACATAGTTTGCCAACCCGTTTTCGACTATTTTATCATTCACTAATCAACCAAATAATCATTCTTTATATATTTAATATTTACCAAATTCGTATGCTTGCACTTCAGTTCCACGGTAACCATCAAATTTTGAAAAAATCTTCCAAGGGAAATTACTAACAATACTGTAGGCAATGGTGCTTCATAGTTTAGTATAATTCACTAACTACTATTGAGATACATGTACATTTGCATGTCCTAGTTGATATTTTCTGTTGAAAGACAAGAAAAATAGTGTAAATGCGGAACTTACTAAGGGCCTGAGATCCACCAGAACCAAATGATTGTCAGTTCCTCCAGAAACCAGCTTGTACCCCAACTCCATTAACCGGTTTGCAAGAGCTCTACAGTTAGAGACCACCTGCAAACATAGAGAACAAGTGACAAATATATCTCCTGCATAAATGGCCGCAATGTAGTGAAAAGACAGGAAAATGCTTACCTTGTTCTGATATGCCTTGAAATCAGGTGACTTGTCATGCTTCAAGCAAACAGCTAGTCCTCCAATTGTGTGATTATGCGGACCCCCCTGTGAAGATAAACGATGCTATTGCTAGTCAAACTCATCCACATTATACAACATATAGCCAAAAGGCCAAAATTGTCCGGGCATTGATAGGTTTAACAATCAAGGAATTAAAAGAGAAAAATGAAAGTCAAAATAGTATTGAAAGAAAACGGAACTGACCTGCAGGCCAGGAAAAACAGCATTGTTGATGGCAGATTCCAGATCAACACCTAGGATGGGATCTTTCTTGAAGAAGATCATTCCTCCTCTAGGACCTCTTAGAGACTGAACAGAAGCATTTTCACTAATGTTAATTAGGCCAATTGAAATAAAACTAGCAAACTTATTTTTGCATTTCATTCTCCTTTCGTCGAGCTTTGGAATAACTGGTAAAGTTGTGACCCGGAGGTCATGGGTTTAAGCCGTGGAAACATGATAGAAATACAAGGTAAGGCTGCGTAATCCAGACCCATGTGGTCCGACCATTCCCCGGACCCCGCGCATAGCGGAAGCTTAGTGCACCCGGCTGGCCTTTTTTTTTATCCTCCTTTCTTCTTTTCTGTGATTTTTTAACTTTATTTTTGGGTGGGTGGAAGAGGCTGAAATGGCTATGCACAGAATTCCAAGAATTTTAAATCATACCTTGTGAGTTGTTGTGGTAACGATGTCACAGTATTCAAATGGATTAGCAACAACAGAGGCAGCAACAAGTCCACTTATGTGGGCCATATCCATCATGAGAAAGGCTCCAACAGCATCTGCTATCTTCCGGATGTATATCGATAGACATAATTAGATGCAGAAAATAAAGATACCAACAGGGATTAGCAGTAACTCCGACTAGCAAACCCCAAGTATTTTGTACCTTTCTCATACGAGGATAATAAAAATCTCGTGGATATGCACAATAATAAGTTTTGGCCGAAAAAGGGTTGCAGTTTTCTCAAGCATGTCATAATCAACAAGGCCTGTTAAATCAAAACAAAATTGGATGATGATTCCAGTTAAAGGATAAATGCATCTACAAAGATAGGTGTGCGGTACCTGAAGATTCATCAAGTCGGTAAGGCATGTGTTATATATACACAATATACATATTTCTCTCAATTACCGTGTATATAGAGTATATATTTAGGTAATATTTAATCTCCTAGTTTAGTTAATATTGTAATGTAATTAGTATTGTACACTTACCATAATTATTGTATTACCATAAATGTAATCCAAGTAGAATAAGGTTTTAGGAGTAGAATAGGAATAGGATTCTCCTATTATGTAACTTGTATAAATAGTATTTCAATTAATGAAAATAATCAAGGGATTATTTCTTTCATGGTATCAAGAGTCTAGGTCTTAAAATCCTCTCTCTACTCTCTTATTATTTCTGTCGACTTCCCTCCACTTCCGAGACGTTTTGCTCTCGGTTTGTGTGCCGACAGAAACTCTTTTCTTCCCACTTTTTTCTCCCAAATCCCTCATTATCATATTGTTCTATCAATATGTCTACATCCCAGAACATGTTTCATCCTGCCCTTACAGTTTCTAACATCAAGAATAACATCCCTCTCATTCTTGAAATAGAAAACGTCCAATATGCGACGTGGGCCGAACTATTCAAAATTCACGCACGATCGCATCAAGTCATCCATCACATAATTCCCGTGGCTCCTGAGGATACGGAGGTGCCAAAACGCGAGGATAATCTTAAGTTGTGGACGACTCTTGATGCTACCGTCCTTCA
This sequence comes from Anisodus acutangulus, assembly GCA_029783415.1. Taxonomy (NCBI): domain Eukaryota; kingdom Viridiplantae; phylum Streptophyta; class Magnoliopsida; order Solanales; family Solanaceae; genus Anisodus; species Anisodus acutangulus. The sequence goes on along the minus strand of CM056497.1, from coordinate 44,482,714 downwards.
GTGGATATATTCCACAATTTCTACAGAGCTTTTGCAAATAATTATTGAGCCTGACGCTACGGCACAGGCGACTTGGGATAGACTGCGTGATATATTCCAAGATAATCAAAATTCTAGAGCCGTTACCCTTGAGCAGGATTTCCCCCACGTCAAAATGGAAGATTTCTCTAATGTTTCGGCCTATTGCAAAAGATTAAAGGAATTGGCTGACCAACTTCGCAACGTTGGCGCGCCAGTTTCAAATGATCGTTTGGTCCTCCAAATGGTTTCCGGCTTCGGAGAGGCCTATAGTGGTGTTGGAACGCTTCTTCGGCAAAGCAATCCGCTTCCGCAATTTTATCAGGCTCGTTCTATGCTTACACTCGAAGAAGCAGGCATGGCAAAACGAGCGGCTACCGATGCTAGTCCCGTAGTCATGATGACCGAGTCCACGGTGTATCCTACTGGTTCCAACAACTCGGGCCAAAACCGCAACAACGGTGGCGGCAAAAAGGATGGAAATAAGAAAAATAATGGCAAAAATCGTGGCGGCTACAATGGTGGCAGCTGGCAGAATAGTGGGGGCGGTGGTGGTCCCCACAGTGGTCAACAGTAGCAGCAGTTCTGGCCCCACAGTGGGCCCTTATGCCACAGTTTGGGCCCATCCAATTATCGTCCAACTGGCAGTGGGCTGCCCAGCAGCAGTCCAGGCCCAGCTCTCCTTGGCCCAACAACAGTCAGCAATCTGGGCCAAGACCGCAAGCAGGGGTGCTTGGGCCTCGGCCCCCGCAGGCCCATCACGCAGCGGCACCCATGTCTACTGACATCGAAGCCGCAATGCACACGCTTGGTTTAAATCCTCCGGACCCAAATTGGTATATGGACACCGGGTCCACTACCCACATGACATCCGATTCAGGTACGCTCTCGTCTTATTCCAATTTGAGCAACCCTCGCAGTATAATTTTTGGTAATGACAATTCTATTCCAATTTGTGGATATGGTCATAAAACGTTATCTCCCCCTCATCCACCTCTTATCTTGAAAAATACCCTACACGCCCCCAAATTGATTAAAAACTTAGTCTCTGTCCGTAAATTCACTACTGACAATTCCATTTCTATAGAATTTGATCCTTTTTATTTCTCTGCCAAGGATTTCAAGACCGGGAGTCCTCTCATGAGGTGTGATAGTAGGGGGGTCTTTATCCTATCACACCCAGTTCTGGTCCATCGAGTCAAGCCCTGCCATTCGCTTTTGCAGCCATTTCTCATTCTTTGTGGCATGCTCGTCTTGGTCATCCGTGATCATCTATTTTGTCATCTTTACATAAAAATAGTTTTATTTCATGTAAGGGTACGAGTAGTACTCCAAATTGCCAGTCTTGTTCTTTAGAAAAAAATGTTAAGTTGCCGTTTGTAGACTCAAATTCTCATACTTTAATGTCATTTGATATTATTCATTGCGACTTATGGACATCTGTTGTTCTTAGTTCTATGGGTCATCAGTATTATGTTCTCTTTTTGGATGATTATTCTAACTTTTTATGGACTTTTCCGATAGCGAAAAATCTCAAGTTTTTTCCGTCTTCTTAAAATTTAGAGCATTCATTAGAACCCAATTCGACCGAGAAATTAAAAATATTTAGTGTGATAATGGCAAAGAATATGACAATGGGGTGTTTCGGGAATTCTATGCTAATAATGGGATCAATTTTCATTTTTCTTGTCCTCATACGTCTTCACAAAATGGGAAAGTCGAACGTAAAATTCGTTCCATAAATAACATTATCCGCACTCTATTAATTCATGCTTCCGTACCCCCTATTTTTGGCATCACGCTCTTCAAATGGCTACATATCTCCTTAACATAATTCCTTCCAAATATCTAACATATTCTTCCTCCTACAACTTTTATATAATAAAACTCCTTCTTATTCTCATCTTTGGATTTTTTGGTGTTTATGTTATCCGTTATTGCCATCCACCACAATTAACAAACTTCAGGCCCGGTCTACTCCGTGTGTGTTTTTGGGTTTTCCATCTAATCATCGTGGCTACAAATGCTTTGATTTATCCTCTAATAAAATAATCATTAATCGCCATGTCATTTTCGATGAATCCTAATTTCCATTTTCTAAGGATAATACTTTCGTGCCTAGTTCGTATAATTTTTTGGATGATAATATATCCCCATATGTTATTCAACATTTTTCGGACATATACCGCACCCCTAATTCTCCAGCAGGCCCACTGCCCGCTGGCCCCACTGGTCCGTCGCCACATGCCTATTCCAATACCACAACCGACTGGTTCGGTGATTGGGCAGCCTCAGCTCGAACAGTCCAATCATCGCCCAGCTTTATCGTCTTGGGCCAGAGCCCACCGTCGGCCGCTACCCATCTCGAGCCCAGAAAATTTCTAAAATCCGCCAACTTCTTCCTCAAGTCATACACCGGTCACTCGTAGTCAGCATGGTATTTTTAAACCTAAGAGATATTTTAATTTAAATTCTAATGCTCTTAAATCACCCTTACCCCGTACTCATGTGTATGCGTTAAATGACCCAAATTGGAAAATTGCTATGACCGATGAATATAATGCTCTTATTGATAATAAGACGTGGGAGTTGGTGCCACGTCCTTCTGGTATTAATATTATTAGGTCTATGTGGATTTTTGCGCACAAGGAAAATTCAGATGGTTCATTTGCACGACATAAGGGGCGGCTTGTGGGTGATGGTAAGACTCAGCAGGTTGGGGTGGATTGTGGTGAGATATTTAGTCCGGTGGTCAAACCGGCTACCATTCGCACAGTACTCAGCTTGGCTCTTTCGAAAGCATGGTCTATCCATCAGTTAGATGTAAAGAATGCTTTCATATATGGTGCTCTCAAGGAAACAGTTTATATGCATCAGCCGTTGGGATTCAGGGATCCCAAATATCCTCATCATGTCTGTTTGTTGAAGAAGTCCTTGTATGGGCTTAAGCAGTCTCCATGAGCCTAGTATACAAGGTTTGCTGACTATGTTTCGACTATTGGGTTCACTCACAGCAGGTCAGATAATTCCTTATTCATCTACCGTCGTGATTTGTCCTTGGCCTACATTCTGTTGTATGTGGATGATATCATTTTGACTGCCTCTTCCGATGTTTTATGCCAATCTATCATGACCATGCTCAGCTCTGAGTTTGCTATGAAATACTTAGGTGCCTTGAGTTACTTTTTGGGGATTGTCGTCACTCGTCATTCCGATGGATTATTCTTGTCTCAATGGAAGTATGCAACTGAGATCATCGAGAGTGCTGGGATGTTATCCTGTAAGTCTACTTCTACTCCAGTTGATATAAAGCCCAAGCTTAGTGTCGCGACAGGCGTTCCCTGCGAGGATCCAACCCGCTATCGCAGTCTTGCAGGGGCCCTTCAGTATCTTACCTTTACGAGACCGGCTATTACATATGTTGTCCATCAGGTGTATTTGTTCATGCATGATCCCAGAATTGAGCACATGAATGCACTCAAACGCATCATTCGGTATATTCAAGGTACACTTGACTATGGTTTGCATTTATATCCTTCCTCGACATCCACACTTGTCTCGTATACGGATGTTGATTGGGGTGGTTGTCCCGACACCAGACGGTCTACGTCGGGCTATTGTATGTTTCTTGGCAACAACTTGGTCTCCTGGTCTGCGAAGCGTCAGTCGACTCTATCCCGCTAAAGTGCCGAGGCTGAATATCGAGGGGTAGCTAACGTGCATAATTTGTTTTTGGAGCTTCATTGTCCCATTCAGAAGGCAACCTTGGTTTATTGTGATAATATTAGTGCCATCTACCTCTCTAGTAATCCGGTTCAGCACCAGCGCACTAAGCATATCGAGATGGACATTCACTTTGTCCGCGAAAAGGTTGCTCGTGGTCAAGTTCGCGTCTGTCATGTCCCGTCGAGATATCAAATAGCCGACATCTTTACAACGGGTCTTCCCTCGATCCTTTTTGAAGATTTTAGGGACAGTCTCAGCGTTCGAAGACCCTGCTATGACTGCGGGTGTGTGTTAGATATACACAATATACACAATATACATGTGTATATTGTGTATATGGCTCATCTCGGTTTCTCCCAATTACCGTGTATATAGAGTATATATTTAGGTAATATTTAGTCTCCTAGTTTAGGTAATATTGTAATGTAATTAGTATTGTACACTTACCATAATTATTGTATTACCATAAATGTAATCCAAGTAGAATAAGGTTTCAGGAGTAGAATAGGAATATGATTCTCCTATTATGTAACTTGTATAAATAGTCTTTCAATTAATGAAAATAATCAAGGGATTATTTCTTTCAGCATGGACTCAAAGTAAATAGATGTGCCTGAAACTCGTCTTTTAGGAGTCATAAATCCATGCGACAAATCTTCTCAAGTTTTGAAAGATACTTGAGGAATACACTCAAAACTCTCACACTCACTAGTGTGGTAATCTCACACTCTCTCTACAAAATATTTCTTGCTATTTTGTAGGAACTCTCATTTTTCTTTCTCTTTTAGATTTCTCTCACTAAGAGGTGTTCTTTCTAATTTTTGGTGTGTTGAATGAGAAGATGAAGGCTCCTATTTATAGGAGAAAAATCTGAATCTTCAACCATTAAACAAGAGGAAAAGAAAGTTGCAACGAACAGCTTAAGTAACTGAGTAAACGAATAGCTGGGAACCATAATTCCAATTCATCAACTTCGACTATCACATACCACTAGAATGAGGAAATGAAAAGCGCCAAGAAATGGCTTGACTACCGCAAACCTTACATACGAAAGAGAAGGAAGGGAAAACTATGCAAGCACGAGAACCATGGAGAGTTTCCAAATTTAAAAAAAAATGCATTCATGCTCATCAACAAAGATATGCATGACAAACAAGCAATATAATGTGTCAGAACTTCAGATCTGACAATAATGTCAGTGCCCTGGTTGATTTCAATATTATTATAAGATCACAAGCTGATGGCTGTGCATGTAGCAACAGCAGGCAGGAACAAAAAGAGAGTCACAGACTATGAGGTAAATTGGCAAGCTACCAAGGATTTAATTCAAAACCCCATTGAATCTGGCAATGTTCATGTGTCCCACATTTCTTGAATTACGTGATTTAAGAAGTCACACCAGAAGGCTGTAGGTGCACTAAGTTGGACCTTAAGTGTGAAGGCTCTACTATGAGCAAGAACTAAAAAAGGGGGTGGGGGAGAAGAGAAAGATACAAAGTATGTGCACTGGACCAAACCTCCCCCTCCCTAATTTAAAACAAAAAGAAAAAGAGTATCCATATTCCCTACACGAGAAAGTAAGATAACACATGAAAAGATGTCAAAACAATTACTCCTTGATATAAGTGATGTTCAGACCCCACTCGACTACATATTAGTCAAAATGAGTCGAGAGTAAAGTACCGTGTGTATCCTGGTCTTTTTAAACTTAACAAATTATAATTCATGTATAATTATAATTATGGTATATTAGTCTTGTACTAAGAAAATGTATTAGAATTAGAATAGGAAAAGTAGAATTATTTTCCTATATTGTCCATATTTAAGAATTTTATATTTGTATATATATCAATGAAAATAATCAAGGAGATTATTTCTTTTATGGTATCAGAAGTCTAGGGCTAAAATACCTTCTCTCCAACACTTCCGCTGCCCCCTTCTTTTTTTGATTTCCGTGCCTATTTTTTATCCTCCTCTATTCCCAAATTTTCTTCAAAATTCCTCATTCACCTATTGTTCTTTCGTTATGTCTACGTCAAAGAACATTTTTCATCCTGCCATTACAGTTTCCAACATCAAGAACCACATCCCTATTGTTCTTGAACTGGAAAACGTCCAATACGCAACGTGGGCAGAATTATTCAAATTCACGCACGCTCGCATCAAGTCCGCCATCACATAATTCCCTCGGTACCTGGCGTGGAGAAGGTGCCTACCCCCGAGGATAATCCTACGTTATGGACAACCCTTGATGCTACCGTTCTCCAGTGGATTTATTCCACTATCTTTACAGACCTCTTACAGACGATTATTGAACCCGACGCCACGGCGATGGAAACTAGGAATAGGGTGCGTGATATTTTCCAAGATAACAAAAATTCTCGTGTTCTCACTCTTGAGCAGGAATTTTCCCATGTCAATATGGAGGATTTTCCGAACGTCTCAGCCTATTGTAAAAGGCTGAAGGAATTGGCGGATCAACTAAGAAACGTTGGTGCGCCCGTCACCAATGATCGTCTTGTTCTTCAGATGGTTGCAGGCCTATCCGAGGCCTACAATGGCGTTGGGACGCTATTTCATCAAAGTAATCCTCTTCCGCCTTTTTACCACGCCCGTTCCATGCTCACTTTAGAAGAAGACGGCTTGGCAAAAAAGGCGGCTACCGATGCACATTCCGTCATGATGATAGCCACGTTAAATAATCCTCACTCATTCTATGAATATTCTGGCCAAAACCGTAATAACGGTGGCGGCAAAAAGGGTCAAAATCATAAAAAAAAAATGGCAAGAACCGCGGCGGCACTCGCGGTGGACCAGAGATCGGAACAGTGGCTGCAAAAATAATGATGGTCGGAACAGTGGGCCACAGACCAACTGGCAGTAGCCGTGGGCCTACTGGCCATGGGGCTGGGCCAGTGGCTAGTGGCCCAACTATGCTTACCCACCATCACCAATTCCCGGGAACTGGGCCCAATTCCAAAATGCTTCCAAGCCCAGTTTCCCAGTCTAATATTCCAGTTCTAGTTCTCGGCCTGCTGGGCCGTGGCAGCAGGCTGGCCTGCTAGGGCCTCAGCTTCCGCAGTCCTTTACTACAGCCGGCCCAGCTTCGGTCCTAACACCTACGGATATTGAGCCTGCAATGCATACACTCGGATTAAATCCCTAAACGCAAATTAGTATATGGACACCAATGCCACTTCTCACATGACATCCGCACTAGGTACTCTTTCATCTTATTTCAATTTGAGCAACAATCGTGGTATAACTGTTGGTAATGGTCATTCAATTTCAATTCGTGGTTATGGTCACACAAATATGTCTCCCCCATATATACCTCTTGTTTTAAAAAATGTTCTTTATGCCCCTTACTTAATTAAAATTTTGGTGTATGTCCGAAAATTCACCATTGATAATTGGGTGTCCGTTAATTTTGACCCATTTGTAGGGGATAACATTATCCATTCACCACCACAACCATTTACACATGTCAAACCACACATTCCACGTTTGCCGCTATTGCTCCTTCCTTGTGGCATGCACGTTTGTGTCATCCGGGGTCATCTATTATTTCTTCTCTGCTTAAATATAATTTTATTGATTGTAAGGGTACGCGTAGTACTCCACTTTGTTCTTCTTGTCCATTAGGAAAACATGTTCGATTACCGTTTGTAGCCTCTACTTCTCGTACATTTATGCCGTTTGACATTATTCATAGTGATTTGTGGACATCTCCCGGTTTATGTTCTTTGGGTCATCGCTATTATGTCTTATTCTTGGATGATTATTCTAACTTTTTGTGGACCTTTCCTTTATCCAAAAAGTCTCAAGTTTTTTCTATTTTCTTAAACTTTAGAGCATTCATCTGTACTCAATTTGAACGGAAAATTAAAAACATTCAATGTGATAATGGCAGGAATATGATAATGGGCCGTTTCAGGATTTTTGTGACACTCATGGCATATCTTTTCGGTTTTCTTGTCCACATACGTCCTCTCAAAATGGGAAGGTCGAAAGAAAAATTCGTACTATTAATAATATTGTCCGAACCTTGCTAGCCCATGCTTCATTAGCTCCTTCTTTTTGGCATCATGCTTTACAAATGGCTACATATCTACTTAACATCCTCCCTAACCAAGGCTTAGCATATCAATCCCCACTTAAAATTATTTACAATAAAGATCCTTCATATTCTCATCTTAGAGTGTTTGGGTGTTTATGCTATCCACTTTTTCCGTCTACTACAATTAACAAACTTCAAGCTCGTTCAACCACTTGTGTGTTTTTGAGTTATCCATCTAATCATCGTAGTTACAAATGTTTTGATTTATCCTCTAACAAAATCATAATTAGTCGCCATGTTATTTTTTATGAAATCCAATTTCCGTTTGCTAATTGTATAGTTCGGTGTCTAGTTCATATATTTTTTTGGATGATGGGATCTCACCGTATATTCTCCACCATTTATCTGAGATGTCCCGTGACCCAAATCCCCCAGCAGGCCTACTGCCTGCCGGCCCACAAAATCCTGTTCCAGCATCAACTCGGCCAGCAGGTCCACTGCCTGCTGGCCCAACTCGTCTCGACCTTGGTCGCGGATCTCAGCCCAGTCCTTTTTTTGGTGATGATCCAGGATCACAGCCCACTTCCAGAACTGTTCCATCTTCAGGTTCTCGATCAGTTATTGGGCCAGCAGGCCCATTGCCACCCCGGTAAATCCCTCAATCCCGTCCAATTCCACATCGGGGCAAAGGCCAGTTACTTGTAGTCAACGGGGTGTTTTTTTTAAAAATGACATTTTAATCTTAATTCTAATATCACTAAATCTCCCCTACCACTTAAGCCCGTGTCTGCCCTTCATGACCCGAATTAGAAATTATCTATGAATGACGAATATAATGCTCTTATTAAAAATAAGACGTGGAAATTGGTGCCATGTCCACCTAGTATTAATATTATTCGGCCTATGTGGATTTTTACTCATAAAGAAAATTCTGACAGTTCTTTTCAGAGGCATAAGACCCGTCTTGTAGGTGATGGTAAAACACAACATGTTGGTGTAGATTGTGGAGAGACATTTAGTCCGGTGGTCAAACATGCTACCATTCGCACTGTGCTTAGTCTAGCTCTCTTAAAAGCATGGCCCATTCACCAGCTGGATGTGAAAAATGCTTTCTTACAAGGTGATCTTAAGGAGATAGTATACATGCATCAGCCCTTGGGTTTTAGAGACCCTAATTATCCTCATCATGTTTGTTTGCTGAAGAAGTCCTTGTATGGGCTTAAGCAGGCCCCACGGGCTTGGTATAAAAGGTTTGCAGATTATGTGTCTACTATTGGGTTTTCCACAGTAGGTCTGATCATTCTCGTTCATCTATCAGCGTGGTTATACATTATGTTATATGTTGATGATATTATATTAACTGCCTCATCGGATCTTCTACGCATGTCTATCATAACCCTTCTTAGTTCCGAATTTGCTATGAAAGACTTGGGACCCTTGAGCTATTTTTTTGGCATCGCAGTCACTCGTCATGCAGGTGGTCTATTTTTATCACAGAAGAAATATGCGGTAGAGATTATTGAGAGAGTTGGCATGTCATCTTGTAAGTCTACTTCTACTCCGGTTGATACAAGACCGAAGCTGAGTGTTACGTCTAGCACACCATATGAGGACCCCACCCATTATCGTAGTCTTGGAGGGGCTCTTCAGTATCTGACTTTTACGAGACCAGATATTACTTATGCAGTACAACATGTGTATTTATTTATGTATGATCCACGAATTGAGCACATGCACGCGCTCAAACGCATTATACGATACATACAGGGCACACTTGATTTCGGATTACATTTGTATCCGTCCTCCGTCTCTACTCTTGTATCATATACCAATGTTGATTAGGGTGTCTGTCCAGATACCAGACGTTCTACATCTGGTTATTGTATGTTCCTTGGGGATAACTTGGTCTCGCGGTAGGCTAAATGTCAGGCTACTTGATCACGATCCAGTGCGGAGGTCGAGTATCGAGGGGTAGCCAATGTGGTGTCTGAGTCATGTTGGCTACGTAATCTTCTACTAGAGCTACATTATCCTATTCAGAAAGCTACCTTGGTCTACTGTGATAATGTGAGTGCAGTCCGTCTTTCTGGAAATCCGGTCCAACATCAGTGCACTAAACATATCGAGATGGACATACACTTTGATCATGATCAAGTACGCGTCCTCCATGTCTCTTCGCGATACCAGATTGCAGACATATTTACTAAGGGTCTTCCATTGGTTCTACTTGAAGATTTTAGGGACAGTCTCAGCGTACGTCAACCGCCCACTATGACTGCGGGGGTGTAAAGGACCGTGTGTATCATGGTCCGTTTTGGACTCAACAAATTGTAATTCATGTATAATTGTAATTATGGTATTAATCTTGTACTAGGAAAATGTATTAGAATTAGAATAGGAAAGGTTGAATTATTTTCCTATATTGTCCATATTTAGTAATTGTATATTTGTATATATACCTCTCATTATCAATGAAAATAATCAAAAGATTATTTCTTTGAGAGAGTTTAGCATATATAGCAGTTAGCCAGTTACATTATCTACTCTTTTAACGCGTGCAATAACTATATGGTTTATAATATAACTCAAATATGTAGACAGAATAACTCCCAGAAAAAAGATAACTTCATCCCCCAAATTGTAGGAGTATAAAATATAGGCAACTAGAAAAAGAATAAATCAAGGATAACATCACATCTGAACTAACTATCTGAAATATACATAACTACATATGGGATCAAATCATCAAACAGAAAAGAAAGATAGAACCAGAGTTCATTCATAAAACAGTGAGATCTAACCCTTACAAATGAACAAACACATCAAAGACTAGTAGTAGAACCCAAACTAGAGCACATATGAAAGCCAAGAAGAGGCTAACAACCTGTTTGGCCAAGCTTCCGGAGAGCCAAAAGTTCTTTTTTTAAAATAAAAAGTGTTTATTTTATAGATTTGAGGTGTTTGGCCAAGCTGTAGGGAAAAAATAAATGCTTTTGGATAGTACCAGAAGTAGTTTTTCATAAGCTGAAAAAAATAGCTTTTTCCCCTAAGCACTTTTGGAAACTTGGAAAGCACAAATTGATGTCTGATATTGGCAAAAGTGTTTTTCGAATTGATTAATCAAACATAAACTATTAATCTCCAAAAGTACTTTTTTGATACACATTTCTTATAAAAAGCACTTTTCAAAATAAGACAAATCTTGGAAGCTTGGCAAAACAAGCTATAAAACGGAAAAGTGTGTCAACTAGACGTGTAACATAGTCTTCATGTGTATGAAAATGTAGAATAAAATGGAAGCAAGATGACAACTAGATGTGTAACGTAATAGCTTATAAAACCGTAGCCTCTATGTAACCACTAACCCCTTCACAAAGCAAGATGACAACTTTATTACTCCATATAAGTACTTAAAAAGTTGAATAATAAATTGAAAAATTGCAATTCTAATGCTAACATTCTTCGTCTGATTTTATTAAAAACAAAAATATTAATGCACAAGAGCACAACATTTCCACTTTTAATTCTCTCAGTTTCGGTAACTTAAATAAACAGAAAATGATCATCAATGATGACGAGAAAACATTCAAAATAGACGCAGAATTCACTCAAATTTCTCACATTAACTTATAATACCATAGCATCTATGTACCTACTAACTCCTTAATAGCAAAGATGAGAACTTTATTATACCAAGTTGAATAATAAAGTGAAAAACCTGCACTTCTAATGCTAACATTCTTCGTCTGAATTTATCAACAAAAATAAAGAAGTAATAATGCACAAGAACACAACATTTCCTTTTTTAATTCTCTCAGTTTTTCGATCACTTAAATAAACAGAAAATGACCATCATGCATGACGAGAAAACATTCAAATTGATGCAGAATTCACTCTAATTTCTCACATTAACTTATAACACCCTAGCCTCTACGTAACCACTAACTCACATAGCAAAGATAAAAACTTATTATATAAAGTTGAATAATAAATTGGAAAAACTGCACTTCTGATGCTAACATTCTTCTTTTTCTTAACAACCAAAAAAAAAAGAAGGTATATTGCACAAAAAATCAAGATCTCCTCTTTTAATTGTCTCAGTTTCGATAACTAATAAACATAAAATGATCATCATCATAATAGATGCAGAATCCACTCTAAAAAAAGCAGTCTGATGCACTAAGCTCCCGCTATGCAATAACGTGAGGTCCAAAGAAGGGCCGGATGTAAGCCGTCTTACTCTGCATTAGACTGTTTCTACGGCTTAAACCTTCATTCTAATTTCTCATATTATAACAATATAACCCAAATTCAAATTTCACAAAATAATAAAAAGTCAATACAGAAACACACACAATTCAAACTTCATCAAAAATATTGCTGCACATATAAGTTTTTTTACCTATCGGGTAAATAGATATCCTGGTTCTGTTTTGTTGCTCTGTGTTTTTTATTTTGTATAAAGTGGTTATAAGAGGATAAGAATGAAAAAAATAAAACCCTAGGTAAGCTGTAGCTTATATGGAATTTGTTAATGCCGCTCTTTCATGGAGTATACAGTAACAGGACTAGTGCCTTCAAAGTTGGGTGTCCAATGGGGTGGGATGGGGAGGGTCGGGACACGGGCTCCGGCAGGCCTGGTGGGCCGGGATTGGAGGGAAGGGAAGAGGTCCCGTCCCACGTCCCACCGGAAGGGGGCCGGGATTTGGCGGGGCGGGACGGGAAAAGTTGGGTCGCGGGATTCGTGGTTTTTTTTGCCATTTAATTTTTAAAAATAAAATATATAAAAACTTCAATAATTGAACAAGATGGTGTAATAAAAACATCCCTGTTTTTGTGCCTCTTATATTATTTAATGGAAATATGATTTTTTTGTAATACAATTTCAAAATTGCAACTTTGTGGTGTTGTTCAAAAGTTGCAAATTACATAGTAAAATTTCAATTAAAAAAAAATACATATGCAACCATACTTTTTCGAATTTCCTCACAATGTCTTGTGAATCTTATGTTGGAATTGAAATTTGTTTGTCAAATTGTTCGGCATCGCTTCCTGCTCCCTCGGACAATATTTCGTTGTAGTTGTAGTCGTCTTCTTCGTTGATCTCCGGTTGACTGCACCTTCTACGCTCCGCTCTAATCCAATCTCTGAATAAAACTGCAATCTTCAATATGTCTCCCGCCAATGAATGTCTGTGCTCTCCTATTTGAAATCTTCCAGCAGAAAAAGCGCTTTCAGACGTTGTTGATGACGCTTGAATGTTCAACACATCTCGGGCCATCTTTGATAGTGTCGGAAATGTCTTCTCATTCTCCCTCCAGTATTTCAACAAGTCTTCCCGTCCTTCATTATTAGCAGTTAATTTGTACGGTACAACACACTGCAAAACATAAACATAAAATTCGCTAACTTGTGAAGAAGTTGAACCACTATACATTTTATTTCTAAGGTCTTGAATATTAGCAGCAGAAATCGCATATTTTTTATTAGGTTGTAGGGAAGTAGTAGAAGATATTACAGAAGCCGGTTGATTATTTGCACTTTGCTCTTAGTAATATTTATATACTTTTTTGCATTCCGTGTGTATGCTAGACGTAACTTCTTCTTTAGTTGGTGTGTGAGTTGGTTCTTCAGTTGGGTCTATTGAAAGTACTTCTATACAATCATAAATCGTTTCAACTAGCATTTTACAACTGTCTACTTTAATAGTTGGGTTTAATACAACACCAACAATATAAATAGTGGGATAGGAAAAAATATTTTTTTAAAACATTTTTTCAATAGATGTCTTATAAGATTGTTTTTGCATATATTCATTAAGTAAAAAAAATATTAGAGCTATATAAAATAACATATTTGAAATAGTCGGATAATAAATACCGGAAAATTATTTAGTAGCTTGATAAAATTTCTCTAAAAGTCCATTAAGTTCTAAGATTTTTTCCCAATCTAAATCAACAAGCATATCACTTGGATTTTTATTATGGGCGTTAAATGATAAAGTTATAGGTTGTCTATAATCGTAAGCAACAAGTAGTTGCTCATACAGAGAATTCCACCTAGTCGAAACTTCTTCTGGATTTTTCGGTAAGCTAATCCACAATCATGTTAAGTTTTTTTATACTCTTTGCGCCTTTGTATTTTTTTTACCTTTAAAAATAAAGTTAATAGCAAATTGTATTTTATCAAGAATGTTTTCAAAAAGTTTTAGGTCATCCTTTACAACTAAGTTATAAATATGGCACGAACATCTTATATGAATATGATCAGGAAAAGATGGAGTTAATCTAAGTTTTAAAAGTCTTATAGCATAATCATTAGAAGTAGCATTATCTAATGTAATAGTCATAATTTTATCAATTATTCCATAGTAATCACAAATTTTATTAATATTTTCTGCAATAAAACTTCTAGTGTTGTCACGACCCAAATTGGAGGGTCGTGACGGGCACACAGACCTTACCTGCCGGGTACCACTACCCATACAGTCCACATCTAATCATAAATAATTAATCACGACCACAGGGCCATCATCCAATACTCTACTAACATATGAAATTAGTAAGCGGGAAAAAATGCTATGTACAATCTGAACCCAAATGCCCAACTTAAATATATACGTACCAAGGCCGACAAGGCCATACCTGATTACTACACACAGGACATCTATCTGCAAGCCTCTAAAGAGTACAGGACATCAAAAGGTCGGGACAGGGCCCCGGCATACCCATATATACATGCAAAAATATACCGTACCAAAATTAGATCGACACCCCAAAACAAGGGAAGTGCTTCAAAATCCGCTGAGTTAGCAACCTACTAACGTGGATCGTCGTCTTGCCTACGTGAACCTGCGGGCATAAAATGCATCGTCCCCCGACAAAAGAGACGTCAGGACAACTGATGTACCGAGTATGTCAGGCATGAATAATAGCATAACAGGGATATAACAATAAACTGAAACAGAAACAGCCGACCAGTAAAGAACGCCTCTGAGGGCCCTAATACATATGCCTAAATGTTATGCACAATGCAAATGCGGTATACATATAAATATTGGCCACACAAGGGAATCTTTCTTCCCATTTCAGCCTTTGTGGGCATCATTTCATTTCGGCCTCTGTGGGCATCATATCATATTGGCCTCTGTGGACATCTTCTTTTTTAGTGATAATCTGCACCAGCTGCAGGTGGTGACGCGTATATAACGCCATTCTCTTTTTTCCATCCCCTACATATATATATTGATACCATATAGTACTGTATATACTTTTCAGAAATTGCCACCAATTTACTGCTCATACCTTGCTAATATTCATCTGCCTATTCTAACTTAACTGAGAGTGCTATTCCTATATTATCTTTTAATGAAAATGGGGTTGCATGCAAAGGTTTCCAGAGGAACCTATAGATATATTAGACTATGATTTACTCACCCCACGTTAGTTCTCACAACCTGCCACCACTTAGCTATAACACCTTAGTCACTTAGGGGGTTTATTTAAAGACTACACGTATATATCCCACCTAGTCTTGTCCCCCACTAAAATTATTAATCAATCACACACATAATTAATTTCTTGATCCCAATTCTTCTAAATCTCAATGACTTATAAAACCTTCATATACTCAATGTCATAATCGTGCAATATAGAACTAGTTTATAACTTCTTTGGGGACACACAACCATTATTATTAATCCCCATCATCACACTTTTTACGTCCAAAATTATTTCGAAATTTTATCCTTTTATGTACTAAGCTCTTGATTTGCGTATATCTAGATGCTCCAACCAACGCCCAAAAATACGGGGTGTTACATCCTTTCCCCCTTAGAAATATTCGTCCTTGAATGTTGGGGTGACATATCTAATCCCCGTCACGTAACCAAAAAATACAACTACTTTTTCCACGGTGCCATATAATACACATACATCATTACATCAGACCTCACATGGTCCGCAAGTATTAATTATAATATTATGAAATAGAACTCACCTTATACTTTTTTTGGAACCTTGGCGTTGGTCTGGAATAGGTATGGATACTTGTGCATCATTTCCTCTTCTGCCTCCCATGTCATCTCTTCCACGTTCTTATTCCGCCAAAGAACTTTCACATAGGCTACTTCTTTAGTCCTCAGCTTGCGGACTTGGCGATCTAGGATAACAATAGGAACCTCTTCATATGATAAGTCATCTGTAATCTTCACATTATCAATCGGTATAATCCGGGAAGGATCTCCAATACATGCTCTCAACATAGAAATATGGAAAACCTAATGAACAAACTCTAACTCCGAAGGCAAGTCCAATTCGTATGCTACTTTACCAATTCGTCGAATTATGCGATATGGTCCAATATACCTTGGACTTAGATTTCCCTTATTTCTGAATTTCGTTACACCCTTCATAGGGGAAATCTTCAAGAAGGCCCAATCATCTACCTGAAACTCTAAGTCTCGCCGTCGCATATCTGAATATGACTTCTGGTGACTCTGAGCAGTTAACAGCCATTCCTGGATCAGCTTCACCTTCTCTATATTTTAGTGCACTAAGTCAGGCCCAAATAACTCTGATTCGCCTACCTCTAACCATCTGATAGGAGACCAACATTTTCGTCCATATAAAGCTCCCTATGGAGCCATTTTAATACTAGCATGATAAGTGTTATTGTACGCAAACTCAATAAGGGGTAAATGATCATCCCAATTTTCCTTAAAGTTCAATACACAAGCTCGTAGCATGTCCTCGAGCGTCTGAATCCTACGCTCGGCCTGCCCCGTCTGTCTGAGGATAGAAAAATATGTGCTAAGATTAACTTGGGTGCCTAAACCTTTTTGAAATGACCACTAGAAGTTAGTTGTGAACTGAGTACCTCGGTCAGATATAATAGAAATAGACACACCATGAAGGTGAACAATCTCCTTAACGTATAATTTTGCATAGTCCTCGGCTGTGTAGGTAGTTTTGACTAGCAAGAAATGAGCTGATTTGGTCAGTCTGTCAATAATCACCCAAATAGAATCAAACATACGATAAGAGCGAGGTAAACCCGTAATGAAGTCCATATTAACCATTTCCCATTTCCACATCGACATCTCAATGTTCTGAGTCAAACCACCGGGCTTTTGGTATTTTATTTTTACTTGCTGACAATTAGAACACTGAGCTACAAATTCCGCAATTCTCCTCTTCATGTCATTCCACCAATAAATACCTTTGAGGTCGTGATATATTTTAGTAGGTCCAGGGTGAATGAAATATCGTGAGCAATGGACTTCCGTCATAATTCTATCTCGTAATCCCTCTACATTTGGAACACATAAACGGCCCTGGTGCTTGAGAGTTCCATGTTCGTCAATCTCAAAGGTTGTGGTCTTCTTTTGTTGAATGCCCTCTATGATCTTTCTCAAACTGGGGTCTTCCCATTGACGTTCCTTAACTTCCGAATATGAGGGACGATTCTGACACATTCTGAATCACAAAACTACCATCATCTGAGTCTATTATTCGGACTCCCAAACTAGTTAATGATGAAGCTCTCTTACTAATTCCTTCATCTGAACCTGCACCGGCATCGAGCTGAGCATCAATTTACGACTGAGCGCGTCTACTTCAACATTAGCTTTACCAGGATGATATAAGATGTCCACATCATAATCCTTTAATAATTCAAGCCACCTCATGTGCCTCAGATTCAGCTCCTTATGTTTGAATATGTATTACAGACTTTTATGATCCATGAAAATGTCTACATAAACACCATACAAGTAGTGCCGCCAAATCTTCAGTGCATAGACCACTGCGGCCAACTTCAAATCGTGTGTCGGATAGTTTTTCAAATGTTTCCTCAATTACCTTGAAGCATAGACAATCACTTTACCGTGTTGCATTAGCACACATCCTAAACCTGCTCCCGAGGCATCACAATACAAAACATAGCCTTCTGGACCCTCTGGGAGAGTAAGGACTGAAGCCGATGTTAGTCTATCTTTTAACTCTTAGAAGCTCTGCTCACAAGCATCGGACCACTGGAATTTTATGGCCCTTTGTGTCAACTTTGTTAATGGTGCTAATATGGTAGAAAATCCTTCTACAAACCTCCTATAATAGCAGGCTAAGCCCATAAAGCTGCAAACCTCTGATGAAGTCATAGGACTCGGCCAATTCTTCACCGCTTCAATCTTCTGAGTTTGTCAACTCTTATACCCTCATATGACACTATATGACCAAGGAAGGGCACTGAATTCAATCAAAATTCACACTTGGAGAGCATTGCATACAACTTATGGTCTCGGAGCGTCTGTAGTACTATCCACAAATGATTCACATGCTCTGCTTCCGAGTGAGAGTGAACCAAAATATCATCTATAAATACATGCTCTGCTTCCGAGTGAGAGTGAACCAAAATATCATCTATAAATACATGCTCTGCTTCCGAGTGAGAGTGAACCAAAATATCATCTATAAATACTATCACAAATACATCCATAAATGGGCGAAACACGCTGTTCATTAAAACCATAAATGTTGTCGGTGCGTTTGTGAATTCAAATGATATTACTATGAACTCGAAGTGCCCATACCTTATCCTGAAAGCCGTCTTCGGAATGTCCTTCTCCTCAACCCTTAGCTGATGGTACCCTGACCTTAGGTCGATCTTTGAAAATCATCTTACACCTTGTAATTGGTCAAACAAATCACCAATTCTGGGAAGAGGATACTCGTTCTTGATAGTGACTTTATTCAGCTACCGATAGTCGATACACATCCATAACGAGCCATTTTTCTTTCGTACAACAATACCAGCGCACCCCAAGGAGATATGCTAGGCCTAATGAAGCCTTTCTCAAGAAGATCTTTTAATTGCTCCTTCAATTCTTTCAATTCAGTTGCATCCATTCTATTAAGAGGAATAGATATCGGCTGAGTGTCTGGCAACACGTCTACACCGAACTCAATTTCCCTCTCGGGAGGAAGGCTTGGAAGTTCGTCTGGAAATACATCAAGAAACTCATTAACCACCGGAATTGATTTAGAAGTAGGTGGTTTGGCTTCGACATCTCTAGCCCGAATAAGATGGTATATACAACATTTGGAGATCATCTTTCTTTCCTTAAGGTATGAAATAAACCTACTATTTGGAGACGCTGTATTACCCTTCCATTCAAGAACTGGCTTGCCTGGGAACTAAAATTTAACAATCTTTGTCCGGAAATCAACATTAGCGTAGCACGATGCCAGCCAATCCATTCCCATAATAACATCAAAATCAACCATATCTAGTTCTACCAAATCTGCTAGGGTCTGATGGCTAGAAATTAATACTGCACAATTTCGATAGACCCGTAGTTACTACTGACTCCCCAGCTGGTGTAGATACCATAAATGAATATCTTACCAACTTAGGATCCATACCAAATTTACAAGCAATAAAAGGGGTGATATATAATAGATTGGAGCCTGGATCTAACCTAAATACACATCATATGAAAAGATTATGATGCATACACATCATATGAAAAGACTGATAATATACATGTAATAACATCAGGTGAAGACTTTTGATCCTATCATCCCATCAATGCATAGATGTGGTTCTTTCCCCTACCTCTGCCCTGACAGGATGATATCTGTGGGTTTTGCCCTGACGGGCGTACTGAATGTGATGAAGCTACTGCGGATCCAATCGGCTGGGCCCTAACACCTTCGCCCCCTGTCGGGCATTCTTGCCTAATATGACTAGGTTTACCACAAAAATAACACACATTTGCTCCTTGTTGGCACGACCCTGTATGAGCCTTACCACACTGCTCGCATCGAGCCAACAACTGCCTCATCTGGATAGAATCCCCTCTATAATAAGACCATAACGCTCGTGAACTCTGACCTGGTCCCGATTGAACAAACCGATCAATCCTCGACCTTGAAAATGGTAATGATATGCTAGATGCTGGGTAAAATGGTCGTCTATAAAGTTGTGGCCTGGGCCCACCTCTGGAACTCCCAACGTCACCTACGGATCGAGCCCTCTTATGCTGGCCTTATCACATTCTCGATGTACCCATTGTTACCTCTTACGATCCTCCAAGTTCTGTGCATAAACCTGAATGCGAGCAATATCCATATTCAGATTCAGAGAAGCCGTAGTACACTCGTTGACCAAGTGCGGCCCCAAGCCAGTAACAAACCTATGTATCCGGTCACTCATTTCAGTTATAATCGTAAGAGCATATATGGCCAATGAATTAAACTGGAAGCTATATTCTCGAACACTCGTGTTTCCCTGCTCAAGACGTAGGAACATGTCCTACCTAGACTGTCGAAGCTCGACTGGCATAAAATGCTATAACGCCTCTAAAAACTCTCTCCATTCGGCTGGTGGAGCACGAGGTCCCCTAGATTGCTCCCATGTCTCATACCAAGTCACCGCGACATCCCGTAGTCTATAAGAAGCAAACTTTACCGACTCAGCATCGGTAGCATCCATTACCCGCAAGGTGCGCTGTATCTGATCTAGAAAATTCTACGGGTCCGCATTTAGGTCTGATCCCGTGAATATCGGAGGGTCTAGATTAATGAAATCCCGAGCTCTCACGCTAGTAGCTCTATCAGAAGGACTGGGAACTGACGTTGGGCCTGCGCGTCCACCAATCGCGTCAATAACTGTACAACACTTCGCATATTAATAGTTGGATTTAATACAGCACCAACAATATAAATGGTGGTAATAAGAAAAATATATTTTTTAAATTTTTTTAAACATTTTTTCAATAGATGCCTTATAAGATTGTTTTTGCATATATTCATTAAGTAACAAAAATATTAGAGCTATATAAAATAACATATTTGAAATAGTCGGATAATAAATACCGACAAATTCTTTAGTAGCTTGATAAAATTTCTCTAAAAATCCATTAAGTTCTAAGATATTTTCCCAATCTAAATATACAAGCATATCACTTGGATTTTTATTATGGGCGTTAAATAATAAAGTTATAGGTTGTCTATTATCGTAAGCAACAAGTAGTTGCTCATACAGAGAATTTCACCTAGTCGAAACTTCTTATGGAGTTTTATGTAAGGTAATCCACAATCATGGCAAGTTTTTTATACTCTTTGCGTCTTTGTATTTTTTTTACCTTTAAAAATAAAGTTTATAGCAAATTTAATTTTATCAAGAATGTTTTCAAAAGTTTTAGGCAATCCGTTACAACTAAGTTATAAATATGGCACACACATCTTATATGAAAATGATCAGGAAAAGATGGAGTTAATCAAAGTTTTAAAAGTCTTATAGCATAATCATTAGAAGTAGCATTATCTAATGTAATAGTCATAATTTTATCAATTATTTCATAGTAATCACAAATTTTATTAATACTTTCTGCAATAAAACTTCTAGTGTTGTCACGACCCAAATTGGAGGGTCGTGACGGGCACCCGGACCTTACCTGCCGAGCACCACTACCCATACAGTCCACATCTAATCATAATTAATTAATCATGGCCACAAGGGCCATCACCCAATACTCAACTTACATATGAAATTAGTAAGCGGGAAAAGAGCTATGTACAATCTGAACCCAAATGCCCAACTTATATATATATATACGTACCAAGTTGATAAGGCCATACATGATTACTACACACATGACATCTATCTACAAGCCTTTAAAGAGTACAAGACATCAAAAGGTCGGGACAGGCCCCGCCATACCCATATATACATGCAAAAATATACCGTACCGAAATTAGACCGACACCCCGAAAAAAGGGGAGTGCTCCAAAATTCGCTGAGTCAGCAACCTACTAACGTGGATCGTCATCTTGCCTACGTGAACCTGCGGGCATGAAATGCATCGTCCCCCGACAAAAGAGACGTCAGTACAACCGATGTACCGAGTATGTCAGGCATGAACAATAGCATAACATTGATATAACAATAAACTGAAACAGAAACAGCCGACCAATAATGAACGCCTCTGAGGGCCCTAATACATATTCCTAAATGTTATGCTCAATGCAAATGCAGTACACATATAAATATAGGCCACACAAGGGAATTTTCCTTCCCATAACAGCCTTTGTGGGAATCATTTCATTTCGGCCTCTGTGGGCATCATATTATATTGGCCTCTGTGGGCATCTTCATTTTTAGTGATAATTTGTACCAGCTGCAGGTGGTGACACGTATATAACGTCATTTCCTTTTCCCCATCATCTATATATATATATATATATATATATATATATATATATATATATATATATATATATATATATATATTGATACCATATAGTAGTGTATATAACACATGTGGGTCCAGGGTAATACATGAATATAATGCAAATGAAAATGTATGAATGACAATGAAACATTTTGAACTTATCGGATGACATAATATCCTTGTACCTTCGGCTAACATTGGAAATATTAATATGTACCTTCGGCTAACATTGGGAATATTAACATGTACCTTCGGCTAACATTGGGAATATCAACATCTTTCCGAGATACCTCAATAAGGATTTATGTACATATTTAGGCATGCGTTTAACATATGAATCAATAACATGAACAGTCTTAACTACAAAGAGTAGATTTATGGAATAATATTATGGTTACGTTTCGTTACATGGAACATGACAAAAGAAGGAAATAATTTGCCTTAATATACATTGGATATCGACCCTTCAATAACCACAACAAAATCAGTCTGTACTTCCTTGAGCTTCCAAAAAAACAAGGGACTATGACAGCTAAAAAAAGAGCACAACGTTTTCTGCCTATACTTTCCAGTAATTGTCACCAATTTACTGCTCATACCTTGCTAACATTCAACTGCCTATTCTAACTTAACTAAGAGTGCTATTCCTATATTATCATTTAATGAAAATGGGGTCGCATGCAAAGGTTGCCAGAGGAACCTATAGATATATTAGACTATGATTTACTCACCCCACGTTAGTTAACTCACAACCTGCCACCACTTAGCTATAAAACCTTAGTCACTTAGGGGGTTTATTTAAAGACTACACGTATATATCCCACCTAATCTTGTTCTCCACCAAAATTATTAATCAATCACACACATAATTAATTTCTTTATCCCAATTCACTTAAATCTCAATGACTTACAAAACCTTCATATACTTAATGTCATAAACGTGCAATATAGCACTAGTTCATAACCTCTTTGGGGACACACAACCATTATTATTAATCCTCATCGTCACACTTTGTACGTCCAAAATTATTTTAGGGTTTTATCCTTTAATATACTAAGCTCTTGATTTGCGTATATCTAGATGCTCAAACCAACGCCAAAAAATACGGGGTGTTACAAGTGTGCCTATCATCTATATATTTATATGTTAAAATACATTTTTGCATAAGCCAATTTTGATCTATCCAATGACATGTTACTGTTAAATAATCGTTACCCGTTAGTACTACGGCCTATGTCAGAAGTGATTAGACACTTTTCCATTAAAATGATACAGTGCATAACGTTAATATTGTTGATATCACTTGCAAATTTAAAAACATCCCTTCTAACAGTTGATCTAGGAAAACCATTAAAAGTATAATTATATATTTCTCGAATGTAATGAATAAAACCAGGAGATGAAGGAAGTGAAAAGGTAAACCCTCCACCGCAACTAATTTTGTCATATTTTTCCTATCTTTATTTTTATCATATTTAGGACAAATTCCCCCCGTCGTCGAATTAATTTGACCTTGTACTTGGTCGGGGAGACTATGTGAACCTTGTCCCGACTCAGATGGCATTGGCAGACTCGATTTTTTAGCATGATATTGATTCCACCTACCTGTGTGCTCGCTTTGTGCATGTCTCAATAAACCTCCCGTCCCACCGTGACCTTTTCCGGTTTTAAATTTATTAACATTTTTACATATTTTACATCTAGCTAGTTGATTCTCTTGGTTCCTATAAAAAAATCCCATGTAAGTGATTTTAATTTTCGTTGTGTGGGACCTCGACTCATACTAGAGGGAATATGAGGCATTCCAGTTTGAGTTTCAGGTTGAGACTCAGTCTGAGCTTGAGGTTGAGGTGCACAAGTGGGTGTGTCATCTACATTATCGTCTAAACTAAAGTCTGCTTTGGTGATGGTATATCAGTAAAAACAGTTTCATCTATATGAGTGAAATCAATCATATCATCGGGATTAGGAATAAGATTACTAGAAGAAGTACCCTTACCCTTGTTACCCCTACTAGAAGAAGCACCCTTACCCTTACTCGTAATCATATGTTTCAATTCTTCCATTATAATTATATAAATAAATAATTAAAGTAAATGAAATTAAGTGTGATAATTAAAATTAAGTAACAATAATAATTTAAAGAAGGAACGAAGGTACCAAACGCCGACATAACGTCGACGTGTAATCGAAGTTGAAAATCGAAACTTTCCTTGATGGATGATCCTCAAGCTAGTTGCCAACTGCACTCCCATTTTTTGAACTTTGATATAAATTAGCACAAAAAATATAATAATTAGTAGGCAATGTAGAATTGTAGAGAGATAAATTGAGAGATTAGATAGATGGTAGGAAGATTTGTGAAAAAACGAAGAGGAAAATGAGGTATTTATAGTTGAGAAATAGGGTTAAAGTGTAAATATATTAACTTAGTGGTTAAAAATAAATATTAAGGGGTAGGGGCCAAAAATGGCAGTTATAGCCGTTGCACAACAACCAAAATTGAAATTTGGTCGTTGTTGCAACGGTTATTTTTGCAAAGGGGGAGGAGGCTGGCGGGATGGGTCGGGATAGGATGGGGCGGGACGGGTCGGGATGGGTCGGGTTGGGGAGGGACGGGTCGGGATCGGGACAGATCGGGATGATCCCAGGCCCCGTCCCGAGTTCGAAATCCGACACTGACATTTTTTTTGTTGCGGGATCGGGGCGGGTAGCAGGACGGGACGGGATCGGGCCGACCCGGCCCTAGTTCAAACTAACCACTCAAGACATAAACTTTAGGGGTCATTTGGATGCGGATTAGAGTTATGCATGGTACTATGCTAGAAAAAATAAGTACAATACTTCCTCCGTTTCATTATTTGTCATTTTTTTATTTTACACCACGCTTAATTTAGTGTCTACTTGTATTAATTTATCAAATTTAAAGGTGGAATAAAATAATTTTAAATTTAATAGAATAAGGTGGAACATAAAGAATTAGATTTGTGTATTAAATTTATAAGGTATTCGATTGATAAAAATAAATTTATACATCTACTAATTGTAATATAAATTTAATCATTGTTTTGTATAGATGTGGACAACGAAGACATATTGTTTTGTATAGATGTGGACAACGAATCACTTGTTGAAATGAAAGTTTCGGTTGCCGGTGGCCGACCATATACAAGGTTGGATTCAATTAAGCAAGCTATCCTTCTCTTCGTCAACGCTAAACTCACCATTAACCCAGATCACCCATTCGCCTTTGCTGGTCTTGGCAAATCCGCTTTTTGGGTAATTTACTGCAAACCCATTTTCTGTTTGTTTTATTTTATTCTCTTTCTTTTCTACTCGGTCTCAAAAAAAAATTATATTTAAAAATAATTTAACTCTAAATTTTTAATTTTGCCCATAATTTTTAGCCACTTATTTGAAATGATTTAACTCAAAATTCCAATTTATTTTAAATTATTTTTATATTTAGAAATAATTTAACTCTAACATTCCAATTTTACCCTAATAAAATGATATTTAGCCAGAATAATTTTTTTGTGTTGTTTTATACTACAAGATTCAATACCTCTGTCCCAATAAATGTAAAGTTATTTTATTGGGCATTGAATTTAAGAGGGAAAAGTTTTTTGAAACTTGTGTCTAGAATAACTTTTAGAAAATTTTATGACTATAAATTATATTAAGGGTAAAATAGTAAATTTGAAGTTGAATTGTTACTCCATCCGTCCTAAAAATATTGTCTTACTTTTCTTACTAGTTTATAAAAAATTGACACATTTCTAAAATTTAACTTAATTAGATGATTTACGGTCACACAAATATCTAAGTTTGTTTTGGACCATACATTTCAAAAGTCTTACGTTATTTCTTAAACTTCGTGTTAAGCTAAACTAAGACAATTTTTTGGGGACGGAAACATTGTCATTTTTTTAACAAATGAGTAGGAATTTGGTGTTGCTAATTGAAAGCTGGTTGAAGCTTGAATTGGGTAATGCTTATATTATAGTGAATGTGAGATATGCAATTGTGGAATAATTGATTTTGCTATCCTTTCCATACTACTAGTTTTTTTCTTCAAAATTACAAGACTTTTTTCTTTGTTCTGGTTTAATATGAAGCATTTATGAACTTAGCTAAAGATAGGGCACAACGGAGGGAAAATATCTACTAGTTGAGAACAGGTTGAAGTTTGACTTGGGTAATCCTTATATTATTGTGAATGTTCTTGCTAATATCATGCAAACTAAGTCTAGAATATAACCGGAGAAGGGCAGAGGGACGAGCCCATAATTCCCGAGTTTCAAAGGTGTATCCCCTTCTTTGTCATACCTCCTGAGTTAGTCACACCTCGTAAGCTGCTATCCATCCAAAACATGCAACTTTAGGTGGTGCATTAGTCTTCTAAAGCATTTTCTTTGGCCACACTCTAACCTTGCAATGGAGTAGTCTTTCTAGAGTTTTTAGAGAAATACAATACAGTTAGTGGTGGAGGATACTTCAGATTCTGTTTCAACGCCTTACTTTCATTCTTTTACCTTTCTAACTTTAATGCTTTTATGAAATGGTATTATTTAGTTGAGTTGGTAGTGTTTTGAAATAAATTATTTAAGCTTCAGCAGTTTAATTGAGTTACTTCAAAGGAGATGAAATCCTTTAATCGAGGGTTATTTAAATAGTATACCTACCCACTTTATTTGCATGTCTTTTTAAACATAGATACAATTTTAACACTTTTTACAAATATAGCTATGCTTCACCTTTTAGTAAAAGAATTTGAATTCTATGCATTGATGATTAAAATATTTAAACACTTAACTTAAACAAGATAAAAGACAATCATTACATGTAAAATGGACCGAATGGAGTATCTATTTTTAGCCCAATTTTGAATGATCTATAGTGTTTCCACACTTTTTCATGGTGAAGGGAATGTCTTTCTCTCCCATTTAGGATTTTGATGTGCATTAATTTAATTAGACTCTTAGGAGTTGTTTGGACATGATTTGAAACCATGGTTTGAAGTTGAAGTTTTGTTTGGACATGCAATATGAGTTTCTTAAGTTGTATCTTTTCTCATTGGCACAAAATCCCCACAAGTTGTGAAAACCATCAAAATTTTCTAGTTCTTATGCAATCTTACCAAATGAGCAAGTTATAGTTTATAACAAAATTAATACGTGGCTCGAAAGACTTTTTAAAAAAGTACGACATCAATTGATCAAACTTTAGTTCAATAAAAAGGAAAATTGAATATGAATAGTAGTCTAACTACTCTTTAATATAATCTTCCCATATGGTATGGACAATCTTTTTCCGATCAGATGACCGAGAAGACAAAGTTAGTATGTTAAAATAGAAAAGCAATAACAAACAAGATAGAGATCAAGTACCTAATGGATCAATCGTAAATTCCCCTCTATACTGAAAGAAATAATCCCCTTGATTATTTTCATTAATTGAAAGGCTATATATACAAGTTACATATTTCCATTTCCTATTCTACTTCTAAATCCTTATTCTACCATAATTCTAACTATACAAATATGGTAAGTGTATAACACTAATTAAGGTACCCTTTTCCTTACAATATACTACAAATATATATACCATATATACAATAACAACTCCTTTGTTCTGGCCGAAAGCCCACTGCTAACACACCCCCGCAGTCATAGCGGGCGGTTTTCGAACGCTGAGACTGTCCCTAAAATCTTCAAAGAGAACCGCTGGTAGACCCTTTGTAAAGATGTCTGCAATTTGATAACGAGACGGGACATGGCATACGCGAACTTGACCCTTTGCAACCTTTTCACGGACAAAGTGAATGTCCATTTCGATATGCTTGGTGCGTTGGTGTTGAACGGGGTTACCGGAAAGGTAGATGGCACTAATTTTATCGCAATATACCAAGGTTGCCTTCTGAATGGGACAATGAAGCTCCAAAAGCAAATTACGTAGCCAACATGATTCGGAGACCACATTCGCTACCCCTCGATATTCTGCCTCGGCACTTGAGCATGATAGAGTTGCCTGACGTTTTGCTGACCAGGAGACTAAGTTGTTGCCAAGGAACATACAGTAGCCAGAAGTCGACCGTCTGGTGTCGGGACAACCACCCCAATCAGCATCCGTGTAGGAGACAAGTGTAGATGTAGATGACGGATACAAGTGCAACCCATAGTCTAGTGTCCCCTGAATATACCGAATGATGCGTTTGATTGCATTCATGTGCTCAACTCTGGGATCATGCATGAATAAACACACCTGCTGAACTGCATATGTAATATCCGGTCTGGTAAAGGTAAGATACTGGAGGGCCCCTGCAAGACTGCGATAGCGGGTCGGGTCCTCGTATGGTGCACCTGCTGTGGCACTTAGCTTTGGGTTTGCATCAACTGGCGTGGAAGTGGACTTACAGGATGACATCTCAGCCCTCTCGATGATCTCAGCAGCATACTTCCGTTGAGACAGAAACAACCCACCTGAATGACGCTTGACGGCAATCCCCAAAAAATAACTCAAAGGCCCTAAGTCTTTCATAGCAAACTCAGAACTGAGCATGGTCATGATAGACTGGCGTAAGGCATCGGAAGAGGCAGTCAAGATGATATCATCCACATACAACAGAATATAGGCCAATGACGAACCACGGCGGTAGATGAACAAGGAATTATCTGACCTGCTGTGAGTGAACCCAATAGTCGAAACAAAGTCAGCAAATCGTGTATACCAGGCCCGTGGAGACTGCTTAAGCCCATATAATGATTTCTTCAACAAACAGACATGATGAGGGCGGTTGGGATCCCTGAATCCCAACGGCTGATGCATATAGACTGTTTCCTTGAGATCACCATGTAGAAAAGCATTCTTGACATCTAACTGATGGATTGGCCAAGTCTTTGAAAGAGCCAAGCTAAGCACAGTGCGAATGGTAGCCGGTTTGACCACCGGACTAAACGTCTCACCACAATCAATTCCAACCTGCTGAGTCTTACCATCACCAACAAGTCGCGCCTTATGTCGAGCAAAGGACCCATCTGAATTCTCCTTATGAGCAAAAATCCACATAGACCTGATAACATTAATACCATATGGACGGGGCACCAACTCCCACGTCTTATTATCAATAAGAGCATTATATTCATCATTCATAGCAATTTTCCAATTAGGGTCATTTAATACGGACACAGGATTGCGGGGCAATGGGGATTTAGAGACACCCGAATGTAAATTAAAATGTCTTTTAGGTGTAAAAATACCCCGCTGACTACGAGTGACCGGTCTATGACTCGAGGAAGAATTGAGGGAATTTTGGAAATTTTCTGGGCTCGGGACGGACTGGCCAGCAGGCAGTGACGGTGGGCCGCCCAAATCGGTAAAAGTGGACTCGGTTTACGGACCCGGTTCGAGTGGGCTGGGTAGCCCAATAGCTGGAGCCCATGTTCGATCAGAAACGATTAGGCGTGGCGATGCTTGTGGGGCGTGGGCGATGGAGCCCGCTAGAGGATTTTGGGTACGGGAGAGGTCCGAAAAATTCTGAATAATGTATAAGGATATTTGGTCATCCAAAAAATTATACGACTTAGGTTCGGGAGTATGAACTTTCGTAAACGGGAATTGAGTTTCATCAAAAATGACATGGCGATTGATTATGATTTTCTTGGAGGATAAATCAAAACACTTATAGCCACGATGATTCGATGGATAACCCAAAAACACACACGGGGTAGACCGAGCCTGAAGTTTGTTAATTGTGGTGGATGGGAATAATGGATAACACAAGCACCCAAAAATCCGAAGATGAGAATACGAAGGGTCCTTATTATATAGGATTTTGAGGGGGGATGAATATGTCAGACCTTTAGAAGGAAGTATGTTAAGAAGATATGTGGCCATTTGTAGAGCATGATGCCAATAATATGGAGGTATGGAGGCATGAATTAAGAGAGTTCGGACAATGTTATTGATGGAACGAATTTTGCGTTCGGCCTTACCATTTTGTGGAGATGTATGAGGACACGAAAATCTAAAATTGATCCCATTATTAGCACAGAACTCCCGAAACTCCCTATTGTCATATTCTTTCCCATTATCACATTGAATACTTTTTATGTCTCTTTCGAATTGAGTACGAATGAACGCTCTAAACTTGATGAAGATGGAAAATACTTGCGATTTATTTGCAATTGGAAACGTCCACAAAAATCTAGTATAATCATCTAAAAAGAGAACATAATATCGATGACCCACTGAACTTAGAACAGGAGACGTCCATAAGTCACTATGAATAATGTCAAATGGCATAGAAGTATGAGAATTGGAGTCTACAAAAGGTAACTTAACAATTTTTCCTAGTGAACAAGACTGACAAATTGGAGTACGCCTCGTACCCTTACAAGAAATAAAGCTATTTTTATCTAAAGCTGATAAAATAGAAGATCCTGGATGACCCAGACGAGCATGCCACATGGAAGGAGAGATGGCTGCAAAAGCTGACGGCAAGGTTGGACTCGATGGACTGAAACCAGGCATGATAGGATACAGATCCCCCCTACTATCACACCTCATGAGATGATTCCCCGTCTTGAAATCCTTCACAGAGAAACCGAAAGGATCAAATTCAACAGAAACAGAATTTTCATTTGTGAACTTTCGGACAGACACTAAATTTTTAATCAATTTAGAAGCATGTAAAGTATTTTTCAAGAGGAGTGGTGGATTGGGGGGAGACAACGTTTTCTGACCATACCCTAGAATTGGAATAGAACTGCCATTACCAACAATTATCCCTCGAGGGGTGCTCAAATTGGAATAAGATGAGAGAGTACCTGAGTCGGAAGTCATGTGAGTAGTGGCCCCGGTGTCCATGTACCAATTTGGGTCCGGTTGAGTCAATCCCAACGTGTGCATCGCGGCCTCGATATCGGTCTGAGTGGGGCCTGCTGCATGATGGGCTTGCGGAGGTCTGGGCCCAAGAACTCCTGGCCGTGCTGGAACTGGGCCGTAACTGCTGTGGTTGACGTTGCTGGGCCACTGGCCAGTGGGCCGCCAATGCTGGGTATTGGGCCTGGACTGTTGGCCAGCCCACTGGCCGCTGGAAACTGTTGCTGGAGGGTACGGGTTCCACTGCCATTGGCCCCACTGCTGGGCCCATGGCGGTGGTGGGCCACTGTACCCTGGCTGGGACCCACCGCCTGTTTGTTGACCACCGGAACCGCCACCTGTACCGCCGCGTTTGCCCCCGCGATTTTTGTTATTATTTTTGCGATTATTCTTGCCGCCACCATTATTATGGTTTTGGCCCGAATTATTCACAAAACCTGAAGAACTAGGAGAGGACGCCACCATGACAACTGGGCTTGCTCCGGTAGCCGCCTTTTTAGCCAATCCGGCTTCTTCCAACGTAAGCATGGAGCGGGCTTGATGAAAGTCTAGAAGAGGGTTGCTTTGGCGAAGGAGAGTTCCAACACCATTATAGGCCTCCGAAAGACCGGTAACCATCTGTAGAACTAGACGATTATTTGTTACTAGTGCGCCAACATTACGGAGTTGATCCGCCAACTCCTTTAGTTTCTTGCAATATGCAGAAACGTTTGGAAATTCGTCCATTCGAACGAGAGATAATTCCTGCTCGAGTGTGACGACACGTGAATGTTGGTTGTCTTGGAATATGTCACGCAATCTATTCCATGCAGCCATAGCCGTGGTATCCGACTCCATAATCGTCTGTAGAAGGTCTAGCGAAATAGTGGTGTATATCCACCGAAGAACGGTAGCATCAAGTGTAATCCATAACTCAGGATCCTCCGCAGGAAGAGGTCTAGCGGGAGGAATGATGTGATGAAGAACTTGATAAGATATAGCGTGAATTTTAAACAACTCTGCCCACGTTGCATATTGAACGTTTTCCATCTCAAGAACAATAGGGATACTTAGCTTGATATTGGAAACCGTGAGGGCAGGGTGAAAATTGTTCTTAGACATATTGTATGAACAAAGAGGGAGGGGAAATTTAAGAGAGGTTTTTGAGAGCGGAAGACGAGATTTTTTTTGGAGAGAAAACCCGAGGGAGGGGGGGTCTCGGCCAAAGGAGGCAAAAGTTTGAGAGAAGAAAACTTTTGTTTAGACCTAGTCTCTTGATACCATGAAAGAAATAATCCCCTTGATTATTTTCATTAATTGAAAGGATATATATACAAGTTACATATTTCCATTTCCTATTCTACTTCTAAATCCTTATTCTACCATAATTCTAACTATACAAATATGGTAAGTGTATAACACTAATTAAGGTATCATTTTCCTTACAATATACTACAAATATATATACCATATATACAATAACAACTCCTTTGTTCTGGCCGAAAGCCCACTGCTAACATATACAATCGTAAGATGATTTTAAATTCAAATAAGAATTTTTATTGTTACATCAAATAAGAATTCAAATATGGAACCATTAAGGTGACTTTGTCCATCATTTCAAACCGTCCGAGAATGTTATTTTTCTCTGAAACCATGTATGTTTAAGTTTTCTTCATGTTTGAAAAATAGTTTTTTTTAAAAGGCCTATCTAGTAGTAATGTAATTGCGTTCTTTCCCCCTCAGTAACAAAAATCATCAAATGCTACGACCATCCGAACACGTTTCTTTTAACATCGTTTTTTCAGAAAAAACGTTATTCCATAAATTGTCCAAATCACTCCTTAAATTTTTTAACCATCTAAAAGAACTAACTATTCAAGATACTCAACCTTCCTGCACAATACAAATCCAACATATATGAAATTATAAACAACAACAACATACTCAGTAAGATCCCACAACGTGGGGAAGGTAGAGTGTACGTAGATCATATCCCTACCTTAATCCCTTGAAATGTTCTGGACATTTCTTGCTTGGAACTATTACGAGTATGACCAACAAAATAATTATATTTTCATTCAATCAAGCATATAAAAATAAAAAGCTTTACAAAATAATATTTATAAGGGAAATGAGGTTAAGGATGATATTATTGCCAGATTTGTCAGCATGAACTCTAATGAATCGTAAATCGTGCATTCATATATATATATACAATATAAATTATGTATTGGACTATTATATCTAATACAATATAAAGTCTATCAATTGGTATATATCTACTAATTTATGGATTTATTTTACAAAATATAAACTTGTGGTCTAAGTTTTATATTAAAAAAATAAAAATCATGATTTGAAATTCCAATTCACACCTTTTTGGATGATTTGGGATTTCAAACCATGACATGAAGTTGAAGTTCAAGTTATGTCCAAATTGCATAAACAAACGTGATTTGAAATCAAATTATGAAACCATGGTTTGAAAGCGCATAGTCAAAGGCCTACTTAGGTTTTCTTTTTGGTTTCAGTATCGATGTTCGGTATGTATATTGGAGTCCTTCCGTATTGTAGGGGTACTTAATAAACAACAACAACAACATCATACCCAGTGAAATCCCACAAGGTGGGGTCTAAGGAGGGTAGAGTTACGCAAATCTTACCTCTACCTTGGTAGGTAGAGAGGTTGTTTTCGAAAGATCCTCAGCTAAAAAACATAAGCAAAAGTGTTGAGTCTATTTTTAGTACTGTTTTAGAGTATGTTTTTGGAAGTCTTTTGTAGTCTTTTAGTTGTTTTGTGCAGTATTATGAGAGTTTTTTCTTTGTTTTCAGTTTTAAGCAATTCAGAAAGGAATGAGGCGAGTCCAAAGGAAATAGGCGGTTATTGAGGACAAAAATGCATATCTGGTCACAAGAAATAAGTTAAAGAAGCCCTGGGAAGCTCAGAAAGCAATTTAAATAAATTCCGGACGAAGAACGCTGAGGAGCCGCGGCGCAGGGAAGATGCAGTCGAGGTGCCTGATTGGCAGAAGAAGGAACAAACTTACCATCGAAGGCATCGCGGTGCCAAACATCAGAGCCGCGACGCTACTTCACCCGAGAGCCGAATCGGTTTCTGCCAAAGTAGAGCCGCGGCGCCACCCACCAAGAGTAGCGGCGTTGTAGTCCGAATCTGGCCCAATTACCTAAATCCTAAACGGACAAGGGGAAGGTTTTCAGTATCTATAAAAGGAGGGGCTTGGCTCATAAAATAGATATCTCACATTGGAGGCAAGAAGCAATTAGAGATATCAATTGTCCAAGTTCTTTTGCTTTTCTTTATTTTAATTCAGTTTATGTTGGTTATTAAGTTAATTAGTTTTCTTAGCATGTCTATGAGCTAATTACTTTTATTAGGGTTTTCCGTTGAATCACTTCAAACTCTGTTATGATTTAATGAATTGCTAGTATTTTTTCTTCATCTATTAAGATCTCTTCAACTTGCGTTTATTGAATGAGAATTTATTGGCCATTAGTTTTCATTACCTATATGATTTTAAATCAATATCTGAAAAGTGAGATTTGAATATGCTATAGTTGATTAGACGTAGGTTTAATCTTGAACGAGAGTATCACGATTGCTTGTGTAGCTTTTAGGTTATTGATCTTAATCCCCCTATATGATAGAATTTATCATAGAACTATAGAAAATTCTCACTTAGGTTGAGTTTTTATATGTCCTAACCAGGATATAGAACATCTCAGTTAACCCGCTATCTTAATAAGAAGAAAAATCGCTAGTCTTGCATTAATGAATGATAGAGTGGATTGTTGATGAGATTGGAAACCCTAATTTCCTTCATTACTTAATTAAACTTCATGTGTTTTCACTGCTATTTTATTCCCACAATCTATTTTAGTTTGTTAATTCTTTAGTTAAGAAATCACCACTTATATTCATTTGCCAAATAGAAACTAAAGATTGGTTAATTGGTAATTGATAAATCAGTCTCTGTGGACGATACTCATTTTTACCGAAATTATTACAAATTGTGATATGTACACTTGCATAGCATCTAGAAATTTCGCAACAAGTTTTTGGCGCCGTTGCCGGGGACTGAAGTATTATCAATATCAAAATAAGTAATCTTATTTCTAATTTGGTTGTTCCTAGAACACGTTTTAACTTAATCTGTGTGTATTGTTTTTGATCAATTTTAGGTAGCTTTGTTATATGCGAATTAGAAGAGGAGCATACATCATTGTCCCTCTGAATCCGGAGATTGAGAAAGCATGTAAGCAGAATCAAAAGAACAAAAGAATTTCTGACTCAACTGTTATGGCAAATTAATATAATAATGATGGGTTGAATGGAGGAGTACGGGCAGGGATGATAGACCCATCTCAGAATCCTGTTGCGAGGAGCTTACAGGACTACATATTGCCAACAGTTGCAAGCGTGCAGACATGCAAAAGGCCACCAAATATGGAGGCAAATAATTTCAAGATTAAGCCAACAATCCTGCAGATGGTCCAGAGCCCAGTTCAGTGTGGTGGATTACCCTCTGAAGATCCCCATATGCAATTGGCGAACTTCTTGGAGTTATGTGCTACCTTTAAGTACAATGGTACTGATGATGCCATTAGGTTGAGGCTCTTCCCATTCTCACTAAAGGACCGAGCCAAAAGCTGGTTGAACTCTCTGCAAGCTAACTCTATCACTATGTGGCAAGACCTGGCTCAGAAGTTTCTTGCAAAATTCTTCCCTCCATCAAAGGCTGCTAAGCTAAGGGGAGAACTAAACAACTTCTATCAGCTGGAAGGAGAATCTTTGTATGATGCTTGGGAAAGATTCAAAGAGTTGTAAAGGAAGTGTCCTCATCATGGAGTGGAGCAGTGGATGTTGGTCTATAATTTTTACAATGGTTTGTGTGGTACTACTCGTACCATAATTGATGCTGCTGCTGGAGGAAAATTCATGAGCAAGAGTGCTAATGAGGCGTATGAGTTGTTGGAAGATATGGCAACAAATAACCATCAGTGGTCCAATGAAAGATCTACCAACAGCAAAAAGGTGGCTAGAGTGCATGAGACGGATGCCATCACTGCGTTAACTGCTTAAGTTGTTTCTTTGACAAAGCAATTACAACAGAATACTATGGCAGTCAATGTTGTTCAGACGAAGGAGGGATGTGAAATTTGTGGGGGACCATATACTTTTGATCATTGCACAGCAGTGGATCCCAACAATGTACCTATGGATCAAGCACAAGTTCAGGCAGTTGGAAATTTTTAGAGGCCCTACAACAACCCATTCTCCAACACTTACAATCCTGAGTGGAGGAATCACCCTAATTTTTCATGGAGAAACAGCCAGAACTAGCAACCACAGTTCCAAGGGCAGTATCAAGTCAACAGATTAATAACAACCCATGAGTCAAGCTTCATCGTCTCAGCAGCCCCGACCACAAGTTCAACAAGCTGACATCAATGAATTGCAAGCAGCCTTGTTGACCCTCACCAATTCCCAAACTCAGTTCATAACTGAAATGAGATCATTTATCTAGAACTTGGAGACACAAGTGGGCCAACTAGCAAATATGTTAAACAACAGATCGTTGGGGAATCTCCCTAGCAATACTGTTGTAAATCCGAATGAGCAATGTCAGAATATAAATTTGAGAAGCGGTAAGCAAGTTGAACCAGATGAACCTCTACCATCTGCGGAAAAGACGGACAAATTAGGTGAGACATCTAATTCAGAGAAGGAGGGGGTTACTAAAGACCACCCCACTGTAAAAAAGGCACCACAAGCAGTGAGTAATGAGCCTCAAATCAGAATTTTGTACCCTCAGAGGCTTAGAAAAAATTCTCTGGATAAATAATTTTCCAAGTTTTTGGAATTATTCAAGAAGTTGTACATAAATATTCCTTTTGCTGAAGCCCTGGAGCAGATGTCCAGTTATGTCAAATTTATGAAGGAGATTTTCTTTTTAAAAAAAAACTAGAAGATTATGAAAATGTGGCATTAACTGAGGAGTGCGGTGCTATTTTACAAAGGAAGCTTCCCCAGAAGTTGAGAGATTCAGGAAGCTTCACCATTCCATGCACTATACGGAATTTTGAGTGGCAGCATGCTCTGTATGATTTGGGGGAAAATATCAACCTGATGCCTTTTTCTGTCTTTTGTAGAGTTGGTATGGGGGAAGCAAGGCCTACAACCATTACTTTGCAGTTAGCAGATCGTTCAATCAAGCATACATGATGTATCATTGAAGATGTGCTAGTAAAAGTGGATAAGTTCATCTTCTCTGCTGACTTCATTATTTTGGATATGGAAGAAGATGAAAATGTGCTCATGATCCTGGGGAGACCATTCTTGGCTACAGGGCAAACACTTAAATATGTTTAGAATGGCGAATTAAAACTCCGAGTCTAGGGAGAAGAAGTGATTTTTAATGTATTCAGGGCAACAACTTATCCAAGAGCAAGTGACAACTGCTTTTTCATTGATGTGATTGAAAAAAAATGTATCTGAGAAAAACTTCAAAAGTATTGATGCTCTTGAAGTAGCATTAATACAATGCGAGGAAGATGACAGTGAAGATATTAAACTTGTGGAATATGCCAAGTGGGTGAACTCCTATGAGCCCTTCTATAGGAAGAAATATGAGGAGTTGGAAAAAATGCCAGAGAGACCATTGCCTTCCATAGAAAAAGCTCCAGTGTTAGAATTGAAGACCTTACCAGATCATCTGCACTACATGTATCTAGGTGAGAATGAAACTTTACAAGTGACTGTGTCTACTTATCTGTCTAAAGTAGAAGTTGAAAAATTGTTGAGAGTCTTAAGGGCTCACAAGATTGCTATTGGGTGGACATTAGGATAAGTCATTCTACAATGATGCATAAGATCCGTTTGGTAGATGAGAGCATGCTTTCAATTGAGGCACAAATGAGGTTGAACTCAACTATGAAGGAGGTGGTAAGAAAAGAGATCCTGAAATGGCTTGATGTTGGGGTGATTTACCCTATTTCTGATAGTGCATGGGTGAGTCCAGTGCAAGTACTGCCTAAGAAGGGTGGTATGACTATGGTGAATAATGAAATGAATGAGCTTATTCCATTAAGAACAGTGACACGATGGAGGATTTGTATTGACTACCGCAAGTTGAACAAGGCAACCAGGAAAGACTATTTTCCCTTGCCTTTTCTATACCAGATGCTTGATAGACTGGCCAGCCATAACTACTACTGTTTCTTGGATGGTTATTCTGGGTATCATCAGATTGCAATTTCACCAGAAGATCAAGAGAAGACCACATTTACTTGTCCCTATGGTACGTTTGCTTTCAGAAGAATTCCATTTGGGCTTTGCAATGCCCTTGCTACCTTCCAACGATGTATGATGGCCATTTTTTCTGACATGGTGGAGAGAACTATCGAGATTTTCATGGATGATTTTTCATTTTTTGGGTCGTTCTTTGATGAGTGTTTAAGGCACTTGGAAGCAGTGTTGTGAAGAGTCAAATCTTGTCCTGAACTGGGAGAAGTGCCACTTTATGGTGAATGAAGGTATTGTTCTTGGCCACAAAATTTCCAGCCAAGGCATTGCCATAGATAGAGCTAAGATTTCTTCTATTGAAAATTTACCACCTACAGTGTCAGTGAAAGGGGTTAGAAGTTTTCTTGGGCATGTTGGTTTCTACAGGAGATTCATCAAAAACTTCTCAAAAATTTCAAAGACACTTTCGACCTTGTTGATGAATGGTGTTGTGTTTGATTTTAATGAAGAGTGCCTAAATGATTTTAAGACAATTAAGGAGAAGTTAATTTCAGCACTAATTGTTATTGCACCAGATTGGGAGCTTCCATTTGAAATAATGTGTGATGCTAGTGATTATGCAGTGGGAGCAGTTCTTGGACAGCGAATTGACAAGGTATTTCGATCCATTTACTATGTTAGTAGAACTCTCAATGATGCACAATTGAATTATGACACAACAGAGAAAAAATTACTAGCCATAGTATATGCATTTGATAAATTCAGACATATCTTATTGGAAATAAGGTAATTGTGTACACTGATCATGATGCTATTAAGTACTTAATGACAAAAAAGGATGCAAAACCCCGTCTCATTCGATGGGTGTTGTTGTTGCAAGAATTTGACATGGAGATTCGTGATAAGAAGGGAACAGAAAATTTGGTTGCAGACCACTTCTCAAGACTAGATGTGGAAGAGAGCCAGAATGCCAAGGATGTGCAAATTAATGACCATTTCCCAGACGAGCAAATTTTTTAGGTAAGTTCCAGTTCAATTGTGCCTTGTTATGTTGACTTTGTTAATTTTCTTGCAACAAAGATTGTACATCCTAAGATAACAAGGCAACAATTGAAGAAGTTCTACTCTGAGGTAAAGCACTACTACTGGGAGGAGCCTATTCTTTATAGGCATTGTGCTGATCAATATGCACCAAATTTTCACTCATTGTTACACTTTACAATGTGGTGGGCATTTTGGGGCTTAAAGGACAACTGCTAAAGTGTTGCAAAGTGGGTTCTATTGGCCAGGACTGTTCAAAGATGCTAATACTTTTGTGAAAGCATGTGATCGTTGTCAACGCACTGGGAACATCTCACGAAGGAATGAAATATCGCTGAATGGGATCCTAGAAGTTGAACTATTTGATATCCGGGGTATTGATTTTATAGGCCATTTTCCACCATCCTTCAATAATCAATACATCTTGCTAGCAGTAGATTATGTGTCTAAATGGGTTGAAGCAGTAGCAATTAAGGATAATGATGGTAAGACAATCTTGAACTTCCTGCACAAGCACATATTCACAAGGTTTGGTACTTTCATAGCTCTCATTAGCGATGAAGGGAGTCATTTTTTTAATAAGCAGCTTGATGCCCTCCTTGCTCGCTATGGAGTCTACCACCGCATTGCCTTGCCATATCACCCTCAGAAAAATGGTCAAGCTGAAATTTCAAACAGAGAGGTGAAAAGTATACTTGAAAAGACGGTGGATAGCTCTAGGAAGAACTGGTCTACAAAGCTGGATGATGCACTTTGGGCTTATAGGACGACATTCAAAACTCCTATTGGAATGCCGCCCTATAGGTTGGTCTTTGGAAAAGCATGTCATCTACTAGTGGAGCTGGAGCATCGAGCGTATTGGGCCATGAGAAAGCTGAATATAGATGAGGGAGCCACCGGACAGAAAAGGCTACTACAATTGAATGAGCTTGATGAGTTTCGAAATGAAGCCTATGAGAATTCTAAGATTTATAAGGAACGCACTAAATCATGGCATGACAAGAACTTGGTCCGAAAAGAGTTTCAGCCTGGATAACAGGTACTTCTATTCAATTCGAGGTTGAGGCTATTTCCAAGAAGGTTGAAGTCTAGATAGTCGGGTCCATTTACTGTTGAGAGAGTTTTTCCATATGGTTCAGTCGAGGTGCGAGGAAAGGATGGTGCACCATTCAAAGTGAACGGACAAAGATTGAAGTCATACATGGGTGGTCCTAGTGAGCAGGAAAAGTCTGTCATCCTCTTGAAATCATTCTGAAGAGGAAATTTGCGTCTTGCTAAATGACGTTAACGACAGCGCTATTGGGAGGCAACCCAACATTTTAATAGTTTTATTTTATTTTGTTTTATTTTTTAACAACTTCACGGTTCTGTCGTTTTTGGTGTGTTTTGTGATAGGTGAAATTTGAGCCAAGTGTGGGGTGTGAAAAAGTGCCATGGGATACTTGAAAATCAGGAACAAAAAGCTGAAACCTAAATATGACATGGTGTTGCGGTGCCCAAACATAGAGCCACGACGCCGATAAGGCATTGAGCAACGCATGTTTCTGGGTATCGAGCGCCGCGGTGCGTGAGAGGTAGTTGAGTAAGGGTGAAATCTGAGTCGCGACGCCTATCACAGACTTTTACGTCAAAGTCGCGGTGCCACCTAACATCGCCGTGGCGCCCAGGGACAAAGCTCGCAACGCCTTGACGGGATTTCTTTTCAAAAAACCCTAGCCCTCTTCACATTCTCTCCCCAATTTCACAAATGCTCTACAATACCCCAATTTTATACTCCCTCTTCTCCGAAAATACCTCATATTCACTCTTCTCCAAAAATCCCTCATACTCCCTCTTCTCTCCCCAATTTCACAAATATCCACAATACCCCAATTTCACTTCTTCTCCGAAAATCCCCTCCTAAAAAACCATCTCTCACAAATTCCATAAATTGTCATCTCTCAAAACCCTACAAAACCCAATCTTGTATTAATTCATCCATAACGTCTCCAAATCTTCACTACTTGGTGAAATACATCATTATAAGAGGTCCCCTTCATAAGGTAAACATTGCATTCAAGTTTTCTTTTTGAAGTTTTTGTGTTCTATTGTAAAAATTGGAAGAATTTTAAGTTTGGGGGTTGAAGTTTGTGGTAGATTGTGTTGTTGTGGAAGGTTTGTGTTGGACTGAAAATTTATACTGTGAGGTGCTAAAATTGTTGATATTTGTGGAGTGTGGGCTAAAATTCATGTTGTTTGAGGTTGGTTGTTCTTGTTGAGTTGTTTGTTTGCTGTGAAATTAAGGGGTGGTTCTGCCAAAAAATTTGCTAAAAAAAACTTGATAAGTGTTGACAAAGCATAATGGGTCCGAGAAAAGCTAGTTCCAGGACATCCGCTTCTAGAGCCCCCGTACCTGACTATGATGAAGCTAGATTTGCTAATAAAGTTGCTTATGAGAGATATAATAGACTATGCTCCCGCTTCTTAGTGCCCGAAAGAGGCATGGAATTCCAAAATTTTCCATATAATAATGAGGTATATGAGTCTATTAGAGCCATGATTGCTGACAGAGGGTGGGGAGAATTTGTCAACACCCATTTACCTAGGCCAAATATTTCTATTGTGTATGAGTTCTATGTTAATTACCCTGAACATGAGAATGAGCAATGTTTTGTACGAGGGAGACAAGTGCCAATTGGGTCAGAGGCCATTAATGCATTATTTGGGGCCCTTGATATTGAAGATGATGGGTTCAACGAAGATAACTTCGCTAGTTAAAGTCAAAATGTCTCAAGAATTAACTGGGTTGCAGTGGCTGAGACAGTAGGGCACCCAGGAGCTAGGTGTACTGACTCGCATGAACAGCCAAGGGGCATGCACAGATGCCAATTCAACAAAATTGCCCGAGCTTGGCTGTATTTTGTGAGTGCCCGCCTTATCCCGTCAACGCATTTTTCTGACATACCAATGGACCGTGTGAAGTTGGTATATGCTATAATGACAGGACTCGTGATAGATATGAGTGTAGAAATCAGGAAAAGTATAGCTGGGATATGCAGACTGACCACTACAGGTGGGTTGGGTCATGGTTCATTGATCACGGTGCTCTGTACTACACATGGAGTACCTAAAGGCGCCAATGATGTGACTGGAAAATACAATAGGCTCTTACTTGAAAAATGGTTCATGCGTACCCAGAACCTGCACCAGTATTTCCTACTGGAGAGGGGCGTAGAAGCTAGCCTAAGTGCCAACAAATGGAGCATAATGAAGAAGCTGATTAGCGTGGACAGAGCAGTCAACCACCTCATTTGACTATTGAGGCACCAGTACATGGCCACACCCAGACGTTGGATCAACTTTTCCAACAAAACCAGTACATTATCCAACACAACCAGTATCTCATCCAAAACCAGCAGTACATGGACACCTACATGCAACAAAGACATGAGTATGAGGTCACGAGTATAGACCAAATAAACTCGTTCATGCATAGCTGGTCCATGGATGACGAGAAAAATGAGTCATATCTTGGAGATCTTCCAATGTACCAGCCGCCTTACCATCCACCACCGCCGCCACCACCATTCTGAATCGCTTAGCTACAGTTGCAGTAAATCTTCTTACTCTTGCTTTCTTTTTTCACATTGGGGACAATGTGTTAATTAAGTTTGGGAGGGAGTCTTACTGCTTTGTGTTAGTAGTCTTTAATTGTTTACATTCAGTTATTTGTTTATTGTTAGTGTCTTTGTTTTAGTGTCAGTGTTTGAGTGTCTTGTGTCAATGAATCAAGATAATAATAATAGCCCATGAGATTGAGTGAACACATGTGATA
Source organism: Anisodus acutangulus (assembly GCA_029783415.1). Taxonomy (NCBI): domain Eukaryota; kingdom Viridiplantae; phylum Streptophyta; class Magnoliopsida; order Solanales; family Solanaceae; genus Anisodus; species Anisodus acutangulus. The sequence goes on along the minus strand of CM056497.1, from coordinate 44,439,692 downwards.
GACTTGGATGAAATTGATAGTCATGAAATGCATAAATCTATGTGCTTAAGCTGTATAGGTCTTGAGTTACTTTTAATTATTAATAAGTATGAAAACTAGGTCTTGAGTTACTTTTAATTATTAATAAGTATGAAAACTTCATCATGATTGGTGAATTTTTTGTACTCAAATATTGGTTTATGCATGATTGAATTTTGGTTTGAGGAAATATGGTGGAAAGTTCTAGAACTTGCTTGCTTGCTATTTGAGACGAAATTATAGATAATGCATGCTTAGGAAAATGATTTAGGCTATTTTGAAACGATTGAGACTCTCAAGCCATCCTTGATTACATTAATCCCTAGTTACCCCGTTGAGTCTAAAACTGATTTCTTTGTTGACCAATGCCCAAGATAAAGACTATTTGAAACCCTTTTACGAAAAAATTTCTTCCCTTGAATTTTACCATAAGCATAGAAACATACGATTGGGGATCGATTTTATTTGTGATTGGTAATATGTATTAGGAGTCATCAAGAGAAAAGCAAAAAGATTGAGAAGTAAAATCAAAATTGCATAAACGTAAGTTCTCTCAATCTAGAAAAAAGGGGGGAATATACTACACTCCCTCTGTACATACATTGAAAAACAAGTTTGGGGGTGTAGTTCAGTTGGGTAAAGAAAAATTGGGGATTGATTTTGGGTTGTAACGTGGATATAGAGTTGGGTTGATTGGTTTATATGCTTATGGTAATGTTGAGCCTAAATGACATTTCATCTACACATGCCTAAGCCTATCATCATAACTATAAAAGTCCTATTGATTCTTGAGCATGTGTTGTCTAAATTAGTGGAGATTAGCAAGTTAGCAAGCCTATAGAACTTGGACCTAATGGACTGTTGGTGAGAATTAGTTGTGCATGAACTAATATTGAATACTTGTTTAAGTCAAAAATCATGGTTGAGTGGTCATATACATTAATAATCTTAAGTAAATTCGAGGAATATTTGACTTGAAATTCTAGATAGCAAATTAGTGGCTAGAATGTTCCTGAAGATTATATTGAATGTTGTTCATGATCTTCGAGGCATAATCTATTGTGGTTGACTTGTTCCATATTTTTAGAAGTTGTGTGTTTTTTCCTTTTTAGTGTGTCTAGTGTTCTTTACTCGAGGACGAATAAAGTTTAAGTTTGGGGGGTGTTTGTTGAGTCTATTTTTAGTACTGTTTTAGAGTATTTTTGGAAGTCTTTTAGTTGTTTTGTGCAGTATTATGCGTGTTTTTTATTTGTTTTCAGTTTTAAGCGATTCAGAAAGGAATGAGGCGAGTCCAAAGGAAATAGACGGTTATTGAGGACAAAAATGCATATCTGGTCACAAGAAATAAGTCAAAGAAGCCATAGGAAGCTCGAAAAGTAGTTTAAATAAATTTCAGATGAAGAACTCTAAGGAGTCGCGGCGCAGGAAAGATGGAGACAAGGCGCCTGATTGGCAGAATCAAGAAGAAACTTACCGTCGAAGGCGCCGCGACGCCAAACATCAAAGTCGCAGCACCACTTCACTCGAGAGCTGAGTCGGTTTCTGCCAAAGTAGAGTCGCGACGCCACCCAGCAAGAGCCGCGGCGCTGCAGTTCGAATCTGTCCCAATTACCTAAATCTTAAACGGACAATGGGAAGGTTTTCTGTATCTATAAAATGAGGGGCTTGGCTCAGAAAATAGATATATCACATTGGAGGAAAGAAACAACAGAGCAAGAAGCAATTAGAGGCATCAATTATCTAAGTTCTTTTCCTTTTCTTTATTTTAATTTAGTTTATGTTGGATATTGAGTTAATAAGTTTTCTTAGCATATATATGAGCTAATTACTTTTATTAGTGTTTTTCGTTGAATCACTTCAAACTTTGTTATGATTTAATGCATTGCTAGTATTTCTTCATATATTAAGATCTCTTCAACTTGCGTTTATTGAATGAGAATTAATTGGCTATTAGTTTTCATTACCTATATAATTTTAAATCAAGATCTGAAAAGTGAGATTTGAATATGCTATAGTTGATTGGACGTAGGTTTGATCTTTAACCAGAGTATCACGATTGTCTGTGTAGCTTTTAAGTTATTGATCTTAATCCCCCTATGTGATTGAATTTATCATAGAACTATAGAAAATTCTCACTTCGGTTGAGTTTCTATATGTCTTAACCGGGATATAGAACATCTCAGTTAACCCGCTATCTTAATAAGAACAAGAATCGTTAGTCTTGCATTAATGAATGATAGAGTGGATTGTTGATGAGATTGGAAACCCTAATTTCCTTCATTATTGAATTAAACTTCGTGTGTTTTCACTGTTATTTTATTCCCACAATCTATTTATTGTTAATTCTTTAGTTTAGAAATCACCACTTATATTCGTTTGCCGAATAGAAACTAAAGATTGGTTAATTGGTAGTTGATAAATCAGTCACTGTGGACGATACTCAATTTTACCGAAATTATTACAAATTGCGATACGTACACTTGCGTAGCATCTAGAAATTTCGCAACAAAAAGTTAAAGAAATGGTCAGACCCGAACAATAAAGTTAAATTAGTATGAAAATGAGAGTGACAAAAGCGAATAAGTCATGATAAAGCATTCTGAAATGTGAGGTAAGACTGCGAACAATAGACCCTTGTGGTCCGGCCCTTCCACAGACCTCGCGCATAGCGGGAGCTTAATGCATCGGGCTGCCCTTTTAAAGCATTTTGAAAAAAAAAAGCAGTAATTATCTTTGGTAAATAAGATAATCGAAGTACACGAAAAACAGTAACAACAGAACAGAAAAATATAAAATAATACTGCGCCTACTAATATGGTAGGCTAAGTGGGGCTACAATAATAATATTACAATTACTATTATATAAGCGTAAATAGGACTACACTCAACTCCCTTTTAACTAATTCTTATCCTCCACAAACCCATATCCAAGATCATGCCCTCAGTAATTTACACTTGCATTTATATTTAGAAGTCGAACCCGACACGACCCTTCTTGATTAAACTCTTAAGATGAGGACATGCATACCTACCATTATAAATGTTTTACAAATTTTTCAATTATTTCAATTTCTACAGCAATGAAATTTCCGTTGCAAATCAAAACATTTAGGCTTCTGATATACTTACATTTAAATTTATTAATGGTATTCATACTTGTGCAAGCTTGTCTTTTGTCTATTTTTGATGTCTTGGTGCAGTTTTTGAGATTTTTCTCCATACTTAATAATGATGATTCACGTTGCCGGAATATTCTTCATCGTCGGACTTTCCGTCATTGCCGCCGTTGAAGGACATAATGTTTTGAAACTTCCGTCGGAAGCTTCTAGATTCTTCGATAACGCCGTTAATGATTCTATTGGAACTAGATGGGCCGTCCTTCTTGCCGGATCAAGTGGTTATTGGAATTATAGACATCAGGTTATTATTTCCACTATTTTGCCTTTAGAAATGCTTTTATTTGATATTGCAATTTTGTTTTCATCAGTATGAGTTTGTTTTCCTTTTGATCTATTTTGTTTACTCCCTCCGTGCCTATTTATATGATGTAGTTTGAGTGAGCACGGAATTTAAAAAATAAAGTAAGACTTTTGAATCTTGTGGTGTAAAACAAGTCAATGACTGCAAGAAATTATAGGCTGTCGATAATGAGTCAAAGATAATTCCTCTGTCTCAAGAAATTAAATAATAAAAAACTTTTGAATCTTGTGGTATAAAACAAGTCAAAGATAATTGCTATGTCTCAATTTATGTGATATTGTTGGAACATCGAGAATCAAACGATTTTTTTACTGTATTTTTTAATATGCCTTTTAAATATATTAATTTTTTAATTGTTGTGACTTATAGTATTTTTTACGTAATTTTTAAATGTGTAAATTTTATTTTAAAAATCTTAAATATTCAACATTTAAATTCAAAAAATTTGAATGGCGCCACATAAAATTAAAACAGATAGAGTAATTTTTAATACAACTCAATAGCTAAAACAACAACAAAAATAATGACGATAACTTACCCAATGTATTCCCTAAGTGGATTCTAGGGAGGGTAGAGTGAACGCAGACCTTACCCCTATCTCGGGGAGATAGAGAGATTGTTTTCGAAAGACCATCGACACAAATAATGCATAACAAAGCAATTCGAAAAAGAAATTACAGAGGTTAATAAGGCATAAAGAAAATAATAGTGAGAGCTCAACATAGTACGTAAAACAAACTAATGCAATAACCGAATCACAAAAAACAACGATAGCACCAGAGATCAACGAACAAGAAAGTACGAGAAAAATGCTAATTCTAGCTACCTACCAAGATGGTAATTTTCTTTTTTAACAAAAAATACGTAATAAGTAGTACTTCCTCAGGATTAAGTAGAGCATTCACTTAGCTTTTCTTTCTTGAGTCAAAAAGAGTGTTCATATATCAAATCAAGAAATAATTAATCTTTTTTTTTTCATATTTTTTCCTATTAAATACTATTTGATCAAATTTCAATACATATTTAATTCGAAACAGTTTAGTCAAATTACTTCTTTTTGTCTATAAATTTATAACTTAAAGGGTCTGTAAATGGCTATGCGGAGATTTTTTTTTATCCGGATGGAGTGGTAGCATCTTATTTATGATAGTACATACTAACCTATTTTGATTAGAATTAATTTTTTTTATTCCTATATGATTTTTTATTACAAATTCTATTTAAACGATAAACTAACAAATGTCAAATCCGATTTTCCAATTTATTCACTTCTTTACTTCACTAGATCCAGCGTTGTTCTTTTCTCAATTCTATCAAAGCCTGAAGAAGCTTTAGCTTCGGTTTCCTTGTTTCCTTATATTGGAGTCTGAGGCACCTTTAAATCACCTAGTATTTTCTCGCCTCCCTGTAATTTGAACCAGGACCTTATGATTCTTCCCCCAACTCATAACTACTAGGTTACACCCTTGAGTGTGAGTTGGGTTTTATTGACTTGTTTTTTCTGCTTTTCCAATTGGCCTACATGTGTGTTTTTGTAGTTTTTACTCCTGTGTTTATAAGACTTTTTTATTCGATTGTGCTTGTTGATTGAGGGAAGGGGAGGCACATAAAGACAACATAACTTAGCTCCCACAGGGTTTTGGTCCTATGGTAAGAGTGTAACGAGTGATGTGTTGTTTAGGCACATGGGTTTGAATCTTGCTACAGACAAAACCTTATATTTAAGGGTAGAGGGCAGGTCCACCATCTACTAAGTTTTAAATCGTGTGCCGCTAACCCTTAGAAATTTCTCAATTATGCTTCAATATGCGAGGCTGATATGAATTTCCCACCCTTTCATTTGTTATTAGCCAAAAATCTCTAACCTTCAGTGTACAATAATAAACTTAAGAAAAGGGATTGAGCTAAATTTGTCATTTTTTGGAGTTTTATTTCGAGGCTTGGGTGTCTGTTATTGTTGAAGCATTAGGGAAATGCACTCTAGTGCCTTGACTAATTGAGGGTAGTCCAAGTTGTTAAGAAGGTAGTTAGTTGGTGTAGTTGGTTACAATATTAGTTATAAAGTTAGTTAAGATGTTAGAAGTAATTAACAAAAAGAAAGTCATTAGAGTATTCTAGAGTAGTGGAGGTGTATATATATACACACTTGTACAAATATTTTCTCAAGACTTAAGAGAGCAATTCTCTCAAACACTTCCAATGCATTGAGTCTCCCATTCTCTCCCATCATCTCCCTTTCTTATGCATTCTTCAATAATGCAGCAGTTAACATCACAGTAACATAGCCTCGATTCATCAAATTAACAGTTACACTAAGCCGATATGCGGTTGAACAATTCGATTTGCAGAAGATATGGAAAAAAAAATCCAGAAATTTCAGAATCAGAGATCTGTGTGCATAACTTGATGATTCATGCATGCAATAGTTTCTGGAAGTGTTGTTATCAATATTCAAGGAGATACAGACACATGCAGAGTGAAATGAGAAGTTAAAGACAGATCTGTGCAAAACAGATCATTCACGATCGATTGAACAAGTCACTGAGGTTCGGTTTCATTTTTTGTTGTTGCTGTTGTTGTTTGCTGTTATCACCAATTCACACGAGTCGCATAGACAAAACTCTATGTATTGTGAGTCATAATTGAAGCGTAGATTAGCAATAATGGAAAATAATGAAGGAAGACCAGCAGATGAAGTCCCGACAATGATCAAAATAGATCACAATCATCCATTGTATCTATTTCCTTCATATGCACCTGATTCCCTGTCTGTGGGTATTATTCTCACTGGAATGGACAACTATACGTTGTGGAGTAGAGCCATGAAGTTGGCCCTACTAGGGAAGAATAAGATAGGATTCATTGATGGAAATGTAAAGAGAGAAACCATCCATGGAGATTTGGCTAAACTATGGGACAGATGCAATGCAATTGTGGTGTCTTGGTTAATGGGGAATGTGAGTAAGATCTTACTTACTGGAATGCTTTATAATTCAGACTCATGTAATATATGGGAAGAATTAAAAGAGAGATTTGACAAGATTAATAGTTCCAGGGCTTTTCAACTGTACAAAGAAATATTTTCTATGAGGCAAGGGGCACTATCTGTGTCAATGTATTACTCTCGACTCAAGGATATGTGGGATGAATATGATTCTATCATACCAATCCCATCTTGTTGCCCAAAGTCAAGAGACTTTGTGAATCATTTACAGTATCAAAGACTATTGCAATTTCTCATGGGACTGGATGAGAGTTACAATCCAAAAATGAGTCAGATCATCATGATACAACAAATACCTACATTAAACCAAGTATATGCCATGGTCAATCAGGAAGAGAGCCAGAGGATGGTAGCAGAACTGGTAGGGTGATGTTTGATTCAGTGGAATCATCTACCATGTTCACATCTAGAAATGGAAATTTCAAAAGTGGAAGTGGAGTTCAAAAACAGAAGAAACAATACAATTCCAATGCATATTGTGATCATTGTCATCTTAAAGGTCACTCAAGATTGGAATGTTACAAACTAATGAAGTGTGACTATTGTCACAAGATAGGACATGTACAGGAGGGTTGCTACAGGCTCATTGGATATCCAAAGAATTTCGACAATAAAGGGAAGAAAGCTTATGCAGTCACATGGGGGACTATGTTGTCTGAGAACACTGGACAAGAAGGGGCAGTACAACACCACCATTCATCAAATTTTCTACAAAAATACACATCCATTCACAAGTCAGAAACACACTGCTGAAGCAGTGATACCATACAGTCAGTTCACACCCAGCCAACATCAAAAACTCATTGACCTGTTGAACAACAATGCAAATAATGTCAATGCCAACATGGTAGGTAAGCATATTACTGATTCTGTGGAGTTGATTCAGTGGATAGTAGACACATGTACAACTAATCATATGATTGCTGAACAGAAGTACTTACATAATAACCTGTTGACAGAAGGAACAGGAAAAGTGCAACTGCCCACAGGAGATTTGGCCAGAATCTCACATGTTGGGGAGTACCACTTAGGAGGAGGTGATGTCCTTAGAAGTGTCTTATGTGTACTAACTTTCAAGTTCAATTTGCTGTCTGTTTCAAAAATGACTAGAGAACTGAATTGTAGTGTTACCTTCTTCCCAACATGTTGTGTGTTTCAGGATCTCTCATCTGGGAAGGTGAGGGGGATTGGTAATGAGGAGGAAGGATTATATATATTATCACTGGATCCTCAGAATAAAGATGGAAAGTTGAGTAGATGCCTGTCTGCAACTCAACATGTTGATGCAGCTATTTGGCATCAGAGACTGTGTCATGTGCCCATAAATGTCCTAAAGAAAATATCATATTTCAAGAATAATATTGATTTTGTCTTGAATAACTGTGAAGTGTGTCCTTTGGCTAGACAAACTAGACTGCCCTTTATTGCTAGCACTAGTAGAGCATCAAAGTCTTTTCAGCTAATACATATGGATGTATGGGGACCTTATAAAACTGAAACATATAATGGAATAAGATATTTTCTAACCATTGTGGATGATCACACTAGATGGACTTGGATTTTTTTGATGAGACTGAAATCTGATGTCTCTACACTGATCAGGAATTTCCTTGTTGAAGTTAACACCCAATTTGGAGCTAAAATTCAGAGAGTAAGATCAGATAATGGAGGAGTTTTTTAATCAAAATTTTAGTGAGTTGTTTCTAAAATATGTTGTCATTCATGAAAGTTCTTGTCCATACACACCACAACAAAATGGTATGGTGGAGAGAAAACATAGACATATTTTAGAAACTGCTAGAACCATTAAGATTCAGGGAGGATTACCAGACAAGTTAAGGGGACTATGTGTAGAGAATGCAGTGTATATAATCAACAGAATCCCCTCCACTGTTATAAAGAATAGGTCTCCATTTGAAATGTTGTATAACAAGGTACCACAACTTGATCACTTGAGAGTATTAGGTTGTCTGTGTTTTGCTACTATAAATAACAGACATGATAAGTTTGGTCCAAGGGCTGTAAGATTCATATTTCTAGGATATGGATCTGCTCAAAAGGGATACAAACTTTATGACTTGGAAAACAAAACTCTATTCATGAGCAGGGATGTGTTGTTTATGGAGACAAATTGAGAACACCAATCTATGAAGACTTACTTTGTCAATAGGATCTTGATAATCCACCAACACATACCAGACAACATGAAGATGATCAACACATACAAAACAACATGCAGAATGTACATATGCCTGATACAGTTCAGCATCATGGCCCTAGTCTCATAAACGCAGGACCACCAGGTATTGATATGGCCATAGGATCAGATTATGAAGATCCACATGGAGCAGTAAACCTCCTATATGGCACAAAGACTATATTACTACACATGGCTCTTCCAGTTGCTTGTATTCTATAATTGATAATATTGTTTATATTGGTCTAACAGCAGGATATCATGAATTTGTAGCCAAGGTTTCTCTTGACACAGAACCACAGAACTATTCCACAGCAGCAAAGGATCACAGATGGGTTGAGGCAATGGAGGCATAAACCAAAGCATTGGAGGACAATGGAACCTGGAAGCTGGTCACTCTACCAGAGGGAAAAAAGGCTATAGGATGCAAGTGGGTATACAAGATAAAGTACAAGGCAACAGGAGAAGTGGAGAGATTTAAAGCCAGATTGGTGGCAAAATGATACAATTAAAAGGAGGGGCTTGATTATCAAGAGACTTTTTCACCAGTTGTAAAGATGACAACAGTAAGGACTGTGATTTCCATTGCAGCAGCACAAGACTGGACAATCCATCAAATGGATGTATACAATGCATTCTTGCAAGGAGACTTGTTTGAAGAGGTGTACATGGAAGTTCCAGAAGGATTTGCTATCAAGAAAAGGAATAGACAGGTATCCAGATTGCTGAAATCTCTCTATGGGATAAAACATGCATCAAGACAATGGAACATCAAGTTAACTACAACTCTTATCTCATCTGGTTTTAAGCAGAGTCATAGATAATATTCTCTTTTCACCAAGCAGGAAAATAGTAGTATTGTGATAGTGCTGGTGTATGTTGATGACTTGTTGCTCACTGGAAATGATCCAGTGATGATTCAGTCCACTAAAGAGACATTACAGTCCACTTTCAAGATAAAGGATCTAGGGGAGCTTAGATACTTTCTTGGCATTGAGTTTGCAAGAAACTCACATGGTATCCTCATGCACCAGAGGAAATATGCTCTGGAGCTTATATCAGATATGGGACTTGCAGGGGAAAAACCTGCATCTTCTCCTATGGATATGAATCAGAAGCTTACAACATGTGAGTTTGACAGACATATAGCTAATGCATCATATTCAGGCCCTATCTCAGGAGAAAATCCTGATTCTGAGCTGTCAGATCCTAGTGTTTACAGAAGGTTGGTTGGAATGCTGTTAAATTTGACAACTACCAGACCAAACATTGCATTTGTTGAGCACTGCCTAAGTCAGTTTATGCATGCACCTAAGAAGTCACACATGGAAGCTGGTCTCAGAATTGTCAGATATATCAAGCAAGCACCGGGGCTAGGAATTCTAATGTCCAGTACAAGTACTCCTCAACTCAAGGTGTTCTGTGGTGCAGATTGGGGGGGCTTGTGTTAATAGTAGAAGATCAGTCACTGGTTATCTGGTGATGCATGTCTCATCACCAATCTCATAGAAGTCAAAGAAGCAAGACACTATCTCCAGAAGCTTTGTAGAGGCAGAATACAGGGCTATGACAGCCTCAGTAGCAGAAGTGGTATTGATCACAGGCCTATTTCAGGATCTTGGTGTGGAGATTCAGACTCCAATATCAATGCACACAGATAGAAAATCTACAATTCAGATTGCAGCAAATCCAGTGTTCCATGAAAGAACAAAGCATATTGACATTGATTGTCATTTCATCAGGGAGAAGATACAAACAGGATTGATCAACACTGTTTTTTTTGCCTTCTATAGACCAACCAGCTGATTTACTTACAAAGGCACTTGGTAGACAACAACATGATGTTTTACTGTCCAAGCTAGGAATGAAGAACATCTTCATATCCTCTAGCTTGAGGGAGGGTGTTGAAGCATTAGGGAAATGCATTCTAGTGCCTTGACTAATTGAGGGTAGTCCAAATTGTTAAGAAGGTAGTTAGTTGGTGTAGTTGGTTACAAGATTAGTTATAAAGTTAGTTAAGATGTTAGAAGTAATTAACAAAAAGAAAGTCATTAGAGTATTCTAGAGTAGTGGAGGTGTATATATATACACACTTGTACAGATATTTTCTCAAGACTTAAGAGAGCAATTCTCTCAAACACTTCCAATGCATTGAGTCTCACATTCTCTCCCATCATCTCCCATTCTCCCTTTCTTATGCATTCTTCAATAATGCAGCAGTTAACATCACAGTAACATAGCCTCGATTCATGAAATTAACAGTTACACTAAGCTCACCTAGGAACCTTGTAGTTTTAGGAGTAAAGCAGCCCAAGGTTGACACATCTTGTTGAGCATGGCACAGGGAATTGATAGGTGCAAATAAAATTTATAATTTTCTTATGAAAGAAATTAGAGAAGCTTTATTATGTTTTTATTTTCTTGATCTGTAGAATTGTCCTTTCATGTTATGCTTAACACTGTTTTTCAATCTTGTCTATATTTTATGATGAGTTCCTTTATCCATTTTACCTTTTTCTAAAAACTTTGAATAATATTTTTTCACTATGAATAATTGCAGATTGAACTGTACTTTGTGATGCTATCATATGCAACTTCTGTTTTTGTCTAAAAGTTATTTTCCAATCTCAGAAGAGCTAGACCTGAACTAATTATACAGTGCGATCGCTGTTTTTACCAGTCATGAGCAGAACCTTTTTATATTTGATGAAAGCCTTAATAAGGAGAAGATGTTCAGGAAAGTACTTCTCAAACGTGAGCTTATGATCAACAAGGTGAATAAACACAGTCCTCGTCTTCGATACAATTGTGAAGGAGTTCTTCTGTTCATGGATTTATGTTCGCGCCCTACTCATTTTATTATCAACCCAATAACACAAGAGGAAGTAACTGTACGACATAAATATGACCCCGGGTACTTGTGTTCTTTTTATTATTGTTCATCCACAAGAGAATTCAAACTTCTTTATGCACGTATAGAAGGATCTAAATGTCACTATTCGATATAAACTGTCAGGACACAGACGTGGAGGGAAATTCATTCTCCGACTTCCAACTCTTTGCCGAATATCTCGTGCAATTGTCAATGGAGCAGTGCATTTGCTCGTGGGCAAAGATTTAGCTAAACCAGATACTCCTCCTTGTGCCAACGGAATCGTGGTGCTTAAAATGGACAAGGAAGAGATCTCCACCATGCCTCATCCCGGAAGCATATGTAGCTCATGGATAACACATGAAACAATGTCTCTCTTAGTGAAAGATGAATCTTTGTGTCTCTGCCAATTGTTTATCTTTGAAGATGCAATGGATATATGGATCTTGGAGGACTATGAAACATGGGTATGGACCAAAAGATGCAAGGTCAATCTTGTATTTAATAACGAAGTTATCTGTCGCAGTATGCCTTTTGGTAACCTTAGTTATTGGCAAGTGGTGTTCATGTCTTGGCAAATACAGCCTTTGCACTTCCAGGATGGTGAACTGGTATTTTATTGGTACTACAGAGGGTTATTCATGTATAATATGGATCATAACACTTTGAGGAATATCAAAGGTCCACCAGGGTCAACCAGATATATTTGTAGGCCTTATAAAAAGAGCCTCTTGACCATAGCCTATCTTTTTTTCTTTTTCCTGTTGTTGTTTCAGCAAGTGTAATTTTATTCTTTTACCTTTCTAACTTTGGTGCTTTTATGAAATGGTATTGTTTAGTTGAGTTGGTAGTGTTTTGAAATAAATTATTTAAGCTTCATCAGTCTAACCGAGTTACTTCAAACGAGATGGAATCCTTTAATCGAGGGTTATTTAAATGGTATTCACTTCATTTGCCTGTCTTTTTAAACTTAGATACAGTTTTAACACTTTTTACAAATATAGCAATGCTTCACCTTTTAGTAAAAGAATTTGAATTCTTTGCATTGATGATTAAAATATTTAAACACTTAACTTAAAGAGTAACTGCAAGACAAAAGACAATTATAACATGTAAAATGGACCGAATCGAGTAACTTTTTTTAGCCCAATTTTGGATTATCTATAGTGTTTCCACACTTTCTCATTGTGAAGGGAATGTCTTTCTCGCCCATTTAGGCTTTTGATGTGCATTAATTTAATTAGACTCTTAGAAGTTGTTTGGACATGATTTGAAATTATGGTTTGAAGTTGAAGTTTTGTTTGGACATGCAATATGAGTTTTTAAGTTGTATCTTTTCTCATTGGCACAAAATCCCCACAAGTTGTGAAAACCATCAAAATTTTCCTACTTCTTATGCAATCTTACCAAATGAGCAAGTTATAGTTCATAACAAAATTAATACGTGGCTCAAAAGTCTTTCTAAAAAGTACGACATCAATTTATCAAACTTTAGTTCAATAAAAAGGAAAATTGAACATGGATAGTAGTATAACTACTCTTTAACATAATCTTCCCATATGGTATGGACAATCTTTTCCCGATCAGATGACCGAGAAGACAAAGTTAATATGTTAATATAGAAAAGCAGTAACAAACAAGATAGAGATCAAGTACCTAATGGATCAATCGTAAATTCCCCTCTATACAATCGTAAGATGATTTGAAATTCAAATAAGAATTTTATTGTTACATCAAATAAGAATTCAAATATGGCACCATTAAGGTGACTTTGTCCATCATTTCAAACCGTCCAAGAATGTTATTTTTTTCCGAAACCATGTATGTTTAAGTTTTCTTTATGTTTGAAAAATAGTTTTTTTTTAAAAAGGCCTATCTAGTAGTAATGTAATTGTGTTCTTTCCCCCTCAGTAACAAAAATCATCAAATGCTACGACCATCCGAACACGTTTCTTTTAACATCGTTTTTTCAGAAAAAACGTTATTCCATAAGTTGTCCAAATCACTCCCTTAAATTTTTTAACAATCTCAAAGCACTAACTATTCAAGATACTCAACCTTCCTGCACAATACAAATCCAACATATATGAAATGATATTACAACAACAACCTACTTGTAAAATCCACAACGTGGGAAAGGTAGAGTGTCCGTAGATAATACCCCTACCTTAATCCCTTGAAATGTTCTGGACATTTCTTGCTTGGAACTATTACGAGTATGACCAACAAAATAATTATATTTGCATTCAATCAAGCATATAAAAAAAAGCTTTACAAAATAATACTTACAAGGGAAATGAGGTTAAGGATGATATTATTGCCAGATTTGTCAGCATGAACTCTAATGGATCATAAATCGTGCATTCGTATATATATACAATATAAATTATGTATTGGACTATTATATCTAATACAATATAAAGTCGGTCAATTGGTATATATCTACTAAGTTATGGATTTATTTTTAAAAAATTAAACTTGTGGTCCAAGTTTTATATTAAAAAAAAATTAAAATCATGATTTGGAATTCCAATTCACACCTTTTTGGATGATTTGGGATTTCAAACCATGACACGAAGTTGAAGTTCAAGTTATGTCCAAATTGCATAAACAAACGTGATTTGAAATCAAATTATGAAACCATGGTTTGAAAACGCATGGTCAAAGGCCTGCTTAGGTTTTCTTTTTGTTTTCAGTCTCGATGTTCGGTATGTATATTGGGGTCCTTCCGTATTGTAGGGGGTACTTAATAAACAACAACAACAACAACATCTCTCGTGCAATTGTCAATGGAGCAGTGCATTTGCTCGTGGGCAAAGATTTAGCTAAACCAGATACTCCTCCTTGTGCCAACGGAATCGTGGTGCTTAAAATGGACAAGGAAGAGATCTCCACCATGCCTCATCCCGGAAGCATATGTAGCTCATGGATAACACATGAAACAATGTCTCTCTTAGTGAAAGATGAATCTTTGTGTCTCTGCCAATTGTTTATCTTTGAAGATGCAATGGATATATGGATCTTGGAGGACTATGAAACATGGGTATGGACCAAAAGATGCAAGGTCAATCTTGTATTTAATAACGAAGTTATCTGTCGCAGTATGCCTTTTGGTAACCTTAGTTATTGGCAAGTGGTGTTCATGTCTTGGCAAATACAGCCTTTGCACTTCCAGGATGGTGAACTGGTATTTTATTGGTACTACAGAGGGTTATTCATGTATAATATGGATCATAACACTTTGAGGAATATCAAAGGTCCACCAGGGTCAACCAGATATATTTGTAGGCCTTATAAAAAGAGCCTCTTGACCATAGCCTATCTTTTTTTCTTTTTCCTGTTGTTGTTTCAGCAAGTGTAATTTTATTCTTTTACCTTTCTAACTTTGGTGCTTTTATGAAATGGTATTGTTTAGTTGAGTTGGTAGTGTTTTGAAATAAATTATTTAAGCTTCATCAGTCTAACCGAGTTACTTCAAACGAGATGGAATCCTTTAATCGAGGGTTATTTAAATGGTATAACTGTTTGAATTCATATAATTCAGGTATCCTTACAAAGCAATCACAAGAGTAAAGAAAAGAGATTAAGAATATTATTGATTGTGAATTGGTGAGTAAAAGAAAAGTAATTACATCCCTTTATATAGGGTCTAATAAATAAGACATAAGGATGATTTTCCAATGTGGGACATTTTATCCCAAATAACAAATGCTAACATTCCCTCTCAAGCTCACGATGGTGTAGAGAGAAGCATCGAGAGTTTCCCAAGAAATAACCGGTGACGCTGTAAGATATGCGTATTTGTGAAGAAATCTACAAGTTGCATCGAAGATGAGACAAATGGCAATGATAGAGTGCCTTGTTCAAAATGATATCGAATAATATGACAATTAATCTCAATATGCTTGGTACGTTCATGAAAGACTGTGTTGTGCTCAATCTGAATAGAACTCTTATTATCGCAGTACATTGGTGTTTGTGAGGAAAGAGAGACACCCATATCAACCAATAACCAATGTAACCATACAATCTCACACGTAATAGAAGCCGTAGCACGATACTCTGCCTCGGTTGAAGAGCGAGATACAACATATTGTTTCTTACTTTTCCATGAAATGAGTGAATCTCCTAAAAATACATAATAACCAGTAGTGGATTTTCGATCAGTCAGGTTACTAGCCCAATCTGCATCAGAAAATGCATGAAGCTCCAATGATGAGGTCAATGGAAACAAGAGACTGATAAATCGTTCCTCGGAGATACAAAGAATACGCATAACCGCAGCCAAATTTACATATGTAGGAGAACAAACAAACTAGCTGACAATGTGAACAACATATGCAATGTCAGGGCGAGTAATGGTGAGGTACACCAGGCTACCCACAATTGAACGATATAAAGTGGGATCAGGAAGAGGATCCCCGTTAGTAGGGGTATAACGAACATTGACCTCAAGAGGAGAGTCAACAATACGAGTATCTGTGAGACGAGCCTGCTCAAGAATATCTGCAATGTACTTTGACTGAGAGATAAGATATCCCTTCTCAGAATAAGCTACCTCAATGCCTAAAAAGTAACGTAGATGACCTAAATATTTCATCTCAAAGCGACGAGACAAAGTATATTTTAGGTTTGTGATACCATCAATATCATCACATGTAATGATCATATCATTAACATACAACAAAAGCAAAATATGACATGCCGGGGACGATCTAACAAATAACGCCGAATCATGAAAGCTGGAAGTAAAATCAAGAGAAGATACTATAGTGGAGAACTTGTCGAACCAAGCTCTTGGGGCTTGTTTGAGACCATACAAGGCCTTCTTAAGCCTGCACACATGTCCTTGACTATGTGAAACACCAGGTGGAGGGACCATGTAGACTTCCTCTTACAGATCCCCATTCAAAAAGGCATTTTTATCATCCATTTGTGAAATATGTCAATGACGAACAGAGGCTACTGCAATAAGAACTCAGACATATGTCATCTTTGCAACAGGTGCAAAAGTCTCCTCATAATCCATACTATACTCCTAAGCAAAACCCTTTGCAACAAAATGAGCTTTATATCGCTCAATAGAACCATCAGACTTGGTTTTAATCTTGTACACCCATCGAGAACCAATAGTTTTCTAAATCCCAAGTACCAGTTCTGTCTAAAGCATACAATTCCTCACTCATATCCTTTTGCCAAAGAGGATCACAAACTGCCTTAGAGTAACAGGTAGGCTCACAGAGAGAATTAATAGAAACTAAAAAAGAGGCGAATGATGGAGAATAGCAAGAATAATCATAATCGGATACCTAGGAGATCGAGTAGTGCATTTAGAATAGCGAGGTGGAACTGGATCTGCAATCACAAGAGGTTCTGGAACACTCGTAATAGGGGGTGAGTATCAATATCATGGGACTTTCCATAAGACTGAGAAGGAACATACGATATAGATGTAGAATTAATTGGACAATCAGTAGTGAAAGGATCAAGATCAACAAGGTCAGATTTTGATATGCCATGTAAATTAGATATGATGGAGAAGAAAGGATCATGCTCAACAAAGGAAACATTACGAGAAACATACAAATTTCCAGAAACTGGATCAGGACAACGATAACCTTTTTTCCTAACCCTGTATCCAAGAAAAACACAAATAGCGACACGAGATAATAACTTAGTACGCTCTACATATAGATGCAGAACAAAACATGCAGAGCCAAAAACTCTCAAATAGGAATACAGTGGGGTGTGACCAAATAGTCTAGCATACAGAGAAATCCCAGAATTATGAGAGGTAGGGATCCTATTAATAAGATAAATAGATGTAAGGACAGCTTCTCCCCAAAATCTCTAAGGACACTAGCGGACAAAAGCATAGATCAAGCGGTCCCAATAATATTCCTATGCTTTCTCTCGGCTATCCTATTTTGCTGTGGGGTATCAGTACAAGAAGATTGATGTATTGTACCATCAGCTTTGAAAATACCAAAAAGATTTCTACAAGTATACTAACCCCCTAAATCAGCCCGAAACATTTAATAGTAGCAGAATGTTGAGTTTTCACATAGTCTTGAAACTCAGCATAAATATGAACAAGATCACAACGTCGTTTCAGTAAATAAACCCAACCATAATGAGTATAATCATCAATAAAAGAAATATAATATATGGAGCCTCCCTTAGTAGGGATAGGTGTTGGCCCCCAAATATTATAATGAACTAGATCAAATGGTGCAAAAGAAGTAGAAGTACTCAGATTAAAAGGCAAAGCGGAATATTTTCCAAGTTTACATCCACTACAATCAGAAATATCATCATATTGTAAATCACCAAGAATACCAGTAGTACACATAAAACTTAGGCGAGAGCCTGATACATGACCGAGTCTAAAGTACCACAAATAAAATTTCGAAGAAGAAGGCGTCAAATGGAAAGAAGATAAATTAATAGGCGTAGCTGCTGCTTGAGTAGGAAAATGCAGCTTATCCAAAACATAGAGACCTTTTCCCTTTCTACGCCCTGTCCCAATCACTCTCTTGGATTTTAGATCCTGCACATAACAAGAATTAAGGAAAAGGCCAACAAAACAACAAGAGTCACATATTTGACCAGCAGAAGCGAGATTCATATGTAATTTGGAATGCAATAAACATCAGGTAAAGATATAGTGGATGTATTAATGGTACCAATGCCTGTCAATGGCATAGGTGTGCCATCAGCAGTCACAACAGAAGTGGATGGGGGGTCACAAGACATATATATAAAAATAGAAGAATCAGGAGATATATGATTTCCAGTTCCAGAGTCCAAAATCCAAGAAGACGAATTGATACCTGAACCAATAGATGGTGATGAAACGGAAGGAGTAGAAAGAGCATAAGACTGGGGATTACTTTGAAACTGCTAGAAGGTGAGGAACGTCTGAAATTGGTGAGCTACAGAATCAATATTGGGACTCACAGGAGTTCCTGAAGCTGACTGATCAATATAGGGCACAAAG